>FR990034.1:14004436-14544436 GCA_905404135.1 Hesperia comma
CTCTAAAACCGTACACCACCATATCTCCGATGTTGTAGCGATCAAAATTCAACTTTATCCCGATGGAGTACAGTTCGCGGGGTTGTTATGACCCTCCGAATACAAATAGCGCCATTCTAATCTCAAGTCGTTCTTGCATTTATATTGTAACGTTTTAATAGAGCTCAATACGCCGCTAAGTTGACGTTGCTGCTACTCAAACCGCGGTCTCGTAATTAGGAACCTTATTACCGGGTGATAGAGTCGTTGGAGTGTTGCAGGGCTCGCTAATAAGTTTGCAAGGCATAATTTGAACGTCCGAGCAATAAGCTATCGGGCAATGCAGCTGCGTCCGTCACTAGGGTTGCCAGCGTATTTTTAGATGTGCACTGACAGAAATGTGTGACCTAGGTTATGTGTATGTTGATATTGCAGTTAGGCTTCTTTCCATTAATGTACCCTTCTGGGCACGTACCTCTCCTCATAAATAGGAGGCCGAGAGCTTATTGGTGGAGATGTTAAGTAACTCAATATGAATAACATTTTATGTCGCGCGAAAGCCGACATGGTTAAACGACTGCAAAATAATGAGCTCACTTAGTAGATCAATGTATAGGTATAGGTAAGATTTCCTAATAATTTTCAGGATGTTTTTGTATTAAATGATTACCGTATTTTAATATGTATAACACGATTAATTTTGTTAAATTCCCTTTATGAGATTAAGAGTACAACCAATCTATATAATGTCTCTTTATATTTGTATATCTTCGACACTATACCGTAATGAAAATATAGTAGGGTTTCGATTTTTGCCTTTTAGGTACGGAACCTTAAAACGTAACGCAGCGTACAATGCCAACAAAAGAACGCATCGAATAAATCAATGTCAAGAATTACTAAAATATCACTTAGATACTCAACGATTATAATCGTTAATCACTTATAAATTACTCACTGCGCATACTAATGTTATAGTAACTCAATTTGTTTGCTTTTTATAAAGGATGCTCTTTACGTTATACAACATATTTTACTTTTTAAATCATGTTGTATTTGAAATTTCTTCTCACTCATTCTCCAACCCTTATGTTACGTTCTGAAGTTACTGAGCTTAAAATGTCGAAACACAGTGTTTCCATGGATTAAAAGAGAAGTTAAGTTGTTAAACTCCCACTATTAAGGGCAAATATTCGTGGCTCTAGCGCAGTGTACTCTGGGCTTTTCCGATTATCGAGAGAGGATCTCTCTTCTTGAAGTGGGCTGTTACTAGGTTGAAGGTGTTTAAAATTGCTTCAAATAATACAGAATTACTTCAGGACAAAACCATATTTAAAAAACTATTAAAACATTAATAAATAAGATTTATCTAAATTTTATTGACTAGAAAATAATTTTTAAGCATTATTATTTCAAATGATGAGGGCGATTAATTGCAATCTCTGGCAGTCAAACAAAATACACGAAGAGTGATAAATAGTTAGATTGTATATTATCAATGGTCCACTCGAACGAAGTCAAGAAAAAAGCTAGTTTATGATAGGTACATGTTATAATAGCTACAAACACGAGTATTTGTGGGGAAGATTAAGTAATTTACATTTGTTGTACACATACGTAACAAATGATTTTGTAACATTGCAAAAATATGAATAATTAAATGAACAACAAAAGGAAAAGATCATAAATGGATTTTATGTTACTTAAGTTAAACTTAACGTTAATTACCTTTTAAATTAATCGTAAACAAGAAGACTAATATTTTTGTCATAAAAACTAATAATAATATTTTGTTATCCTTTGATAGCTGGTTAAGCTTTATCAAGCTTAACTTGTAAAAAATCACCAAATAGGTCTGACGTATTTATAAATGGCTTACAGAGTAACCAAACATTAATATAAAGTGCAGGAGCTGGCAATATTGTCCAGGGCATTATTGCCGGACTGGACGGGTTTATTTGTTGGACAAATGCGACAATGTTTAGGGATGCGCGTGAACTGTTAACTAATGCTCTGAACGACAGTGATTGATTTTGGCGACGATACTCCCGCTCCACCTGTCGGACGATAAGTACCACTGGTGTAGTTAGTGTATTGGCAACGGTTTGCTGATAAGCGTAGTCGATTAATTAATCAATTATAATTATAGACTGTAAGTTAATCGATGCTAATTAATTTTAAAAGTTTGAGGTTTTTTTGTCAAAAGCATAGGTTCTATGTCAGGGAAACTCTACATAATATAGGAGCGCTGCAAAACCAACGATAAAATTTTCATTTATTATTGTTTTTTTTGCTAACATACATAATGTAATATTATTAACTCGTTTTTATCATAAATATTTTTGTTATTTGAACTCCAGTAGCGCATTTTCGAGAAAAAAAGAACCGATATTCCTAAACTATTGATGCAGGTGGTAGCCCTACTGAAATTTAATAGAATATCTAATCTGTGTATTGGTGTAAGAATAATTCGTAATCTGTACTAAATGCTTATCGCGAGCGCATGGCTGGGCTGATGCGAACAATTAATTTACTTCTGACTAGCTGTAGCACATGGCGTTGCTCGCATTTTACTTATTTTTATCCGTACATCGTTACAATAATAGCGTTATTGATCATTGAAGCAAATTATTTGTATAATGCTTCTAGAATTTATAAATATGCACGTTTCCCAAAGCATAAAGAAAAAAAAGAACTACTCGTACTTGGGAACATAACTTTAATTTTTTTGTTAAACTATAAAAACAGTCAATTAGTATTTTTTTATTGAAACATACTTAGCTCAAAAGAAAAAAACTTGGAAAAATAAAATGTCGGACTTTTCAGAAATGCCTGTATTTTTTTAATAATATGTATTTGGATAATAATCCGGACTTCCGCTTCGGTCGTGCTATATTAATGTTGTTTCAAATATTCCGTTCGTTCATCCATCAGCCTTTGCGCGTCTTTTGCTGGACAGAGGCAGTTTTACTTGTCCTACTCTGACTTGTTTAACTATTACGAGTACATAAATAAGTGCTTATGTGTATGTTCCTATTTAATATAATATGTATTAGCGACATAAAAGATAAGGTAGAATTTAATTAGAATTTGAAACCTCACTAGAGCAGTGCTGTAGTGTTCCAACCTTTTTAGTGTAGTGTCACATCTGCCGAAACTGTTGCGTGTCGCCGCATATTTATGTGTTGTTCTTATGTAAAATGCAAAGAAGACGCTTTAGCCGTACTTTGGTGTGCCGAATTTTACGCTTGCACTCTGACGTGGGTAACTTAAAAACGTTGTATAACGTTGCATCGTATTGCATAGGTTCTAATCCCTATGTATGTTTAACAGTTATGTCCGATCAATAAATAAAACACAGATTCTCGGCGGGGCCTCTCCAGGCCCACCCCATCACTCCACGTAAATCCGTAAAGGCCGACAGTTTATTCAAAATAATAATAAAGAAATTAAGTTGAAAATATTTCAGTGCTTACCTATTGTTCTTACTCATGAAGGGCATGGCCCGGCGGCTTGCGTCGCCGCTAGTGGCAAAAAATTCTTCAGTGCTTCAGAGCGCACGTAAAACTGTAGGCCCCGGTTGTTATCAATAGATAACTTTCGTTGATAAAGGCATGTACAAAATGTCGGGAACCTTCGGGCGGCATGAATCTTCCGGTACTTGGGTTGGCCACTCACCCCTTCACCAAAATCCGCTACGGCAGTGTGGTGGAGTGTGGAGTATGCCTTACGCCTCTTCAGTTATGAGGAAAGGTCTTACTCTGTTCGCGTTCGATATGGAATTTGTTTTAATAGCAACCCACGCTAAAGCCAGCTTTCCGCTCTTATGATAAAGATTCATAGTAAATTGACAGCGAGAATTTAACATGCCTTAAGTAAATTTTTCTTACAAGCTAAACTGTGAGCTCACGTATTAAATTAGGCTTTAGCGGAACATAGAATTGCTAATTCTATGTTCTCGGATGCCCAAGTATAGATAGACAAGTCAGTTGGTGTGTCGGTCGGGGATAGCTCGGCCCTATCCGTTATCTATGACGCGACGTGTCGATAGCGATACAGATTATGTTCCGGACAATATATTTAATTGCTTTTATCTTTCGATTGTTCTTTATTTCTAGTCATTAGTGATTAGATTAGGTATTGGTGTAACGCTGGTGATTTACACACCTCTATTGGTTTCCGAGAATCAGAGTCAAGGTACAATTCTATAAGTATTTTATTTATCACACACGTTTGTACTTCTATCGGTATGCAGGGTTGTTTGTTTGTTAATAAATCAGAGGGTATTAGAATTCCTCAGGAAGTTTAATAGATTATTGATTACGTTTAGGTACTTATACGTTTTGTTTAGAAATGAGCGTATACTTATTTAATTTTAGCTTTTTATTAAGTTTATCTTAATATCCGGACCAATCAAAAGCGTTTACAAAACCAATTTCATCGTCCGATCATTAGCCGCTACAAAGTCTAAAAGCAATTTGCCAAGAATACCGTCTCACTCCGCAACATATCCATCTTCCTGTTATATTGAGCTATTCTAGTCAAGTCGTCAACCCTAAATAAACGATGTAAACTAGTCGTTGACAACCCTGTCGATCTGGAGCGATGTACAAATGGCGCATTGATGCGCTAATTCGCGCCGTCTCGGGTTCGGCCGCGCTAACTATAAACAGACGTCATGTTTTACCGAGCCGACTGTAATATGGCTGACATGAAATTAAATACTGAATGCTTGTGTCAATTATTTATACTTAACTATGATAGGTCCCAGCTTTCCAGCTTACAGTTGCAAATATCGCGATATGCACTAAGTAATTAAAATCATACAGTCAGTCACACTACACTATAATATCTTGTGTGTCTTTTAAACCAAAATTAATAAGCTTCTACTTACTAATTACCGTCAGATGGGATACTATCACATCTAAAGTACCTATTTCCTCATGAAACTTATCACAAAAGTGTAGGCTTCGTTTTTTCTTGAAAAAAAATACATTTTCGCCAAAAAACCTGTACTATCTCCAGCTCTTCAACTATCTCCAGCCAGAAATGACATCGATTGTCTCCTCCACTTGTCTTTATCTTTACGGACAAAGAAGAAAATGCACTTTCTCATTTATAACTTTAGCACGGGTAGCGGCAATAAGATCTTTAATAGTTAAACAATTCTATTTAGTAGACTAAAGAATAAAAGACACTAAAAACATCAAAAATGTTGTAAAACTTGTAAGTGTGGATCCCTGGACGCGAGGTTGCCCGGTTGGCTCGCGGTCAGCTCTGAATTATTCACCGCTATCACTAACTTGCATCCTCCGGGTATCACCAACTTACGCCTGAGCCGAGCAGGTACCAAAATGTGTCTCTGGAAATCTTCTTGGAAAATACAATTGCAATGCTAAGAGTACTTAGGGAAGTTATTCCTTTAATACTCATCATGAAAATTTGCTTAATTTTTTAATGGCACTAATTAACAGTCTATAAATTAGCACTAGCACAACTTGATCACTGTAACCAGTATCTCATCTTTAACCAAAACAGAAAATGGGACTAGAATGGTTAGTGAGTAAGCCAACAGTTTTAAAACATTATTAGAAATTAAGATTGGGGCAGCAGTTATTTGTGACACTTGGGGTATTTATGAGGCTATAGTAATAGTCCAGTTGTTAGCTTGTTAGTAAGAGTGTCACATGTTTTGCTACCCTCGAGGACTAAGACGTTCTTTTCTAAAAAGTGTAACACTCTACTTAATGGTTGTAATTAAAAGTCTACTAATTCGCAGTAGCACAGTGTCGCAGATTATAGCTTTAATACTTTTCACTGCGAAAGGAAAACAGATTCCACACGCGGGAAAATTTTCACTAATGAATAAGATGTTTCTTGGACATCTAGAACATATTATATAAGGACACTATAGAAAATTTATAATTCTATTAAAAACAAAAACTATCTGTATATCACGCAGCTCGTTGTAAGTCAAAAATGGTGGAATAAATTTTAATAAAACTCACTGGAAAATAAAGGAGGTGAAACATCCTATATTATTGTTACTTTTTGTCCCAGAATTTAGAACAAAGTTAAGCGGACGGCAACAGGTTATACAAAGTTTATAGATAACCCAAACTATGTCATATTTCCAACAGTGCTTCATACAATACGCGTATAATTATCCTAAGCGTCCCGATAGGACATAAAGGACAGCAATGGATCATTGACACGTGTGGTACATCAGCGCCGTTAAACCAGCTAAGTACGTCTGAGTCTAAATTTAATTGAGACTGTAAGCGTCCCGAGAGCTTTCAGCAGAGCTTTAATCTTGTGCGGTGGCGAGCAATAAATCACACGTCGATACCAGATTATGTATCTGTTTCACACTATAAAGGTCCGATGGAAATGTTTCAGATCTTCCAGGAGGCTGGTCGCGCCAAGCGTCCATTAGGTGATGTGTTTCGGAAATGTTCAATCTAACGCGCATAGATTTTATCGGCCAAATTCTGGGCAGGTTACGGGTTAGGTCAGTAGGTTATCAGTGTTATTTTTTAATCCAACAAAAGTTCGTTCTAACAAACAAACAAACTCTTCAATTTTATATATCAGTTAAAGTATAAAAAACTTTTTGCGAAGCTAGTTCGCTCTGCCTGCGACACAAGAAATTTAAAGTGCGGAAGTATGTGTATTAGCAGCATTTAAATTTGATAATTGTAGTTGGTCGAACCGGATTTGCTTAATTGACTTCAATATTGTAACAAGAAACATTACATTTCTGAACGGATGAAAATTCTGGAGTTCCTTAAATTTCCTAATCTCATTTAATCTTCATAAAATGAATAGTTAATATTGTAAAGTCTGATTTTAATAACTTAAATTATTCTCACCATTAACCCACTCTGAGTACCTTATGCCTAATTGTAATCTATTCACAAAGTTTAAGTGGATTGGTTGTTTTGGCGGGCGGTACTAAATTATGTTCATTATTATCATCATCACAACCTGCAACTATCCCAACCCAACGCTGTGCTTGGGACTCTTCTCATAGTGCGAAAGGTATGGAGCATAGTCCTCCATGCTGGTCAAGTACGGACTTACACACCTATCAGAACTTAATGAAGAATTTTCAGGCGTATAAGTGTCCTTATGATTAAAGATGTAGAGATCAATCACGAAATTACGTACCTAAAAACGACTCTTTTGTAATATTTAGATAATTGTTTATTTTGGTGTGTGGTATGTCGTGTTATAATGGCATTACATGGACTTTAAAGCGAGAGTAAATTACGACTCCGTCTTCAAAGACGTCGTGTGTATAAACGGGACACGGTGGCACAAGGCACGCGGCAGTTCTCCAGTGGACGAGGATTGAGCCATATTTTAGGGTAGCGATAATAATAAATATAATAATATATGTTATATGTTGTGTTTTGGTAGCGATATTTGGATGTTATAGAGCATAACATCGTGAGACAACCGGTTGTCCTGATTAGTCCAATAGACAGTTTTATTTGTTAGCTACTTTTTATTTTTTAATTCCTGTTTATGTAAACAGTACTTATAATACTTATGTAATAAATACTTATGTAAGTATTTGGAAAGGATTCTTTAAACTAACCATATTCTTTATCACTGGGAATTGATTAACACAAAACAACACCTAGTGTGTCCTTTACACAGTAACGGTCTCTCTTCACAACTGAGGCCTGGGGCATACTCTACCACTCTACTTCAGCGTGAATTGGTGAAATTCCGATTCCTAATCCTCGTCCACTTTTTAAATCCTTTGCAAGATTGCAAGCCAAAACTTTGTAAAAAGAATTCAATAATGTATAACTTCATTTTTCATCATAAGCGTCAATAATATAAATACAGCAAATATAACACAGCAGAACACGCTGTTACATTGGGGATACACCTAGGGGGTTACTTTTATCTTTGAGCTCGAGCCAAACTCGCTAACCCATTTGCAGTATTTGCACCCTGCTGAATGGCGGAGGAGGTAAGGGCAGCTGGAACTTCTTATCAAAGGTCCCTGGACTGTGGATCATCCAGTTAATGCAATGTAAATGCATTAGACTGATAGCAGGATTTTGAACCCAGCTAGCTCGCACTTAAGTAAGTCGCTAAATGATTTGTTGATGAGTTCTGACCTATCTTCATCCAAAAACCTCACCGGTTTAAGTTCTCTTTAAAAGAAAGTCTCCTAAAAGTCTGGAACTTGCGCAGACACATTTTCGCGAGGCGTGTGTTATTTCACACCGGTGTTTACACAACGCATCGCCGTAACGACAGAAAGAGACGTATGTATTTCCGCCATAAACCGAGACCAGGTGGTGACCGTCTTTAAAACTATAATCCTGTATGTTTTTGGTGAAATTTATTCTTCCTCACAATGTTTATTTAGCCGACGTGAGTGGAGTCGCTCTTGTTTAAAACTGCGGTAGCCCGCGTCGCTCATTAACGCTATTTTATCGCCGTTTTAATATGAGCCTCTTGTTTTTAATTGCCTGTGTGTCAATATGGTTTAATTTGGGAGCACTATTGTGTCCTAATAGCCTAATTTCGCTGTTAATATTAACTACGTCCATTTGATATTTTTATGGGTTCAACTAATTACATTGTGAATTATTTCGGCCTATTGTAATCAGTTAATGAAATCAGAATGTTTTGCTAATTTTTATCATAGTTACATAACTTAGATTATGGATCAGACGAACGAAGAGTTCTTGATTCACTTCTGGACGAGGCAAACTTTTGTTATAGAAAAGTGAAGGTTACTACCATTTCTACCGTACGTAATAAATTGCTTTAGGTATTCTAGATAGAAAGGTGTGGAGCCGATTACTTTTCTTAGAAGCGACCATATTTTAGTCCTCTAAGGTAGAAACGCAACTGTGACTGAATTAGAACGAGACAAACTAACTGAATCTTGTTCTAGGCCGGTCACGGTTATCATGGGCGACAGCGGAAAGGTTATGCTGCCTGCTGGTTTGCTGCTTTATTTCAATAAAAAGAGCTAGCCCAAGTCACACACAGCAACAAACCGCGTCCATTAACTTCTATAACAAAACCGTGTGACAACTTCCCCATTCAATAAACAGTCCGACCTGACGGCCGATGGTTTCCTAGCCAGCATTAGGCAGCTCGGTGTCACAACACGGCGAGTGGCCCGCTTCTCGGTACTGTAATTAATATCTGTAGCGACGTGTCATTCTTAAATCTTACTTGTCAGCATTGCATTGTCCCCGACTGACGGGAGCGCGCTGTGATAAGCGGGGCGGGTAGCGAGTAGCGAGCAGGGCGTACGAAATGTAGTCACTGTGTCAGATATTCTTTCTTATGAGTTTAACGTAAGAAAGAAGGTCAAATATATATGCTTTTGATGCTTTTATGATGATACATAGGCTATGTTATAATATCTAGTTACTTTGTAGGTAAGATACTTAATCTAACTCTTCGTCGTTTTGTTGTGATTTCTAAAAGAATTCTTGGAAATATCTATAAATTTCGGCGGATTATTTTTTAGACGTATCTTGACTTTGAATGTACGAGTAGGAATTCTAATCCAAACGAATTCTAGTCGAATAAATTAAAAAAAAATCGAGTCGAAAAATTGCGCAACGCTATCGTTATAATGAAATGTGCATTAAAATGTATTATTTTCCAATAAAGTCTTTAATTACTCGATAGCAATCCAACTTGATAGTAAGTAGCGATAAAGTCACTCACTCATAAGGTATTGAACTCGCTCACTTATAAAAACCTATTCACGTAACTTTCAAAGATTCCCCAGAGTAGGTACACAATCGCTTCTCCTATCACCAAGCTCTCAGCGTAAGCTAACAAGCGGCGATGAATGAGGAACTTTTCTCACGTATGATATATCTGTGCCGTGTGTTCCGATGTAATCGTTGTCGTAAATTACCTCCCCACCTCCCCACCTCCCCGCGCGGGACTTATTGTTCTCCGGGCGTTTTCTATTGCACGTCGCTTGGATTGTTGAATTATGACGAACCTATGAAAGCGCGCATAGGAGTCGTCAAAAGCACATACTTGCTATTTGCTTCTGCATCTCATTTTCATCCCGGCTTAAAAAGTTACAAAGGCATTGTTTTTGGACGGAGTATCGGATTTATTATACCAATACATTACCCTGATGACAATTTATTAAAAGGAATTGTATGGCAACCTTAACAGGTTTATCTATATAATATATTGTAAATCTTCGGCAGGATACATTCAGAATTCAGAAAATGTATCTCATAAAGCTACGTCCTCCAATGGATTGATCTAGGTAAACATAATGAGAATTCTTGATTATCTTCTCAAAGCTTACCAAACCGCAGTTGGGCAGTGTGGTGATATGGTCTGCATACAGCAGAATTTAAGAGGAGACTAGAGACCAGCAGTGTTAGTTATGGGTTACTATGATCATGATATCCTCAAATACTTTTCATATAACAAACGGATTTGCAAAGCAAGAGCTAGAAGTCAAGTACTGGTAAAGTTTATAGTTCAGCCGATAACATAAAACACTTCGGTTTCTTAAAATACTCAATGAACAGAGGGACGCATGATCGCCGGCCTGTAATAAAGCAATGTCCCTCAAAACAAACGGTGCAGAAGCGAATCGTAACGGCGGCGATATTTCACTGGCTTTGTATTTATAGGTCATATGAATGAGCGGCCCATCTTCGAATGCCGTTCGCTCTAGAACGGATCTGTCGTAGAAATACCCAGGTTTGGGAAGAATTATGTTAGCTTGTTCCGGCGATTGAATGAATGAATTAATATTTATTAGCTGAGTCAATTCCATAATTTGCTTGTATGTTATTAAATTAATTTGAAGATTAATATGGAGATATTATAATTTAGAATTAAATTCTTTTACCCAATGCCAATGTTTTAAATAATGTAACGTATTTTCATCTTTATAATAAATAAATATTTCATAATTTATTTTGATTATTGAGTTTCTTTTACTAGATACTTACGAGTACATCAAAAGAAACAATAATGCATCATAACGTGTCAGATTTGTAAAATAACTATGTTCATCGTCATATAGAAAAGGAAAAAACAGCGTAGAACTTCTCATATAACAACAACTTCTTATGTAAACAACCTGAAGATGCAACACACTTAAAAGTTTGCTATTCCGATAAATGATAAACTTAGAACTACCTATTATCATACATAGTTAATATTCGAATATCTATAAAAGTTTTTAATTAAAATACTATACTTGTACTTACTATGTTTCAATGATAGTTTAAGTGTTTCCAAAAACGGTATAAAAAGGAATGAATCGTTAAAAATACGCTAGTGTGGCAAAATACTCGGTTAGAACGAAGTTATATTGTTGCACTTTAGCTCTGACACTTGAACAGCAGTCGAACCTCAATTGACAAACACATTTCCATTTCATTAAAATCTTACACTTTTAATTTTCTAGCCTCCGTCAGTACCGGAGTAAGGAACCTAGTTCCAAAACCATGAGCACCTGCAACATCGAATAAGAAATTTTAATTTACGCATTTTATTTTAAGGCATAGCGTTGTAAACCACCTTGATAGAATAAATGTATCTTCAGATAGTTAATTGATTCAGGCGTTACTTTGCGGAACTCCATTATTACAGATTAGATGTTAATCTACTTTGCAACAATCCGCGAGCAAACTCGTATGTAATCTGTAAATGTATCTTCTTCTTCTTCTTCACTAGGCTCCGCCCACGTGCGACTTCTACTTACCGTGCGTTCTGTGGCCAGCGCGTTATTTCAGACGACACGACACGGTTGCGAACGTGCCAAATATTCTAATTGCCGACGACGAGCGGGTGAAAAGGGCGGATAGATTGCGGCTAGGGTTGCCACCTTTTTTTGCAAATAAAGTACATTGGTTATATTATAGGCGAGAAAAAAAGTACATAGTATCAAAATAAAGTACAATTTATTTTTCTTTATTATTATATTTAAAAACATATTTTTTATTACTTTTTGCATTTTGTATCAAATTAGGATCTCGACTAAACAATTGCACAGCATCTTTACAATCTATATTTATATTAAAATTAATAGGTGATTCATTTTTTATTACAAAGAAATCAAATCATGCGAAATAAAGTATTTTCGTGTACTTAATTGTTCTCATAAAGTATAGAGTACAATTGCCTGAAATAACGTACAATACTTTATTATAAAGTACGGGTGGCAACCCTGATTGCGGCCGATTGTAGCGCGTCGCGGGCCGATTTATCGACTATTTACAGCCGTTAATCGCGGCTATTTCGTGTGCTTTGAGAATAGGGTTGGCGTGCTCTTGTTGCTTGTTGGCTGCCCTGTGATGTTTGAACTTTATTGCCGTTCGGTGCACCTTCAGGGTGACACATAGTTACTTGAAACTCACATTAATATACATATTTATTTATGATTTTTATTACCTTTAGTATAATGTTTAATGTTTTAGTTGTATCACGCGATTTAGGAGAACCTTAATATTTCAGTCACAAGTTATAAGTCACAATTAAACGCTAACTAAGAATAGCCTATTTATTGCTATCTTTATTAACCATCTTCATATTCTATTCTTATTTGACTTATAAATACCACGGAACAGTCATATTCCGTGATAAATACAGACAAATGTTGTAAACATATGGGCATATTATATTTTCTAAGTTTTCTGTGAAAGGTAATTAATTTGCTCTGTAATATCACCGTAAGTTGCTGTTAAATCAAACCAACTGCACAGTGGTCTAACTATAGGTACATATATTTTCCTTAATACCTCCCCCCTTTAACGCCCTCGCGCACCGAGTGCATTTCGATACAATTTCCAGATATATCGGTTTACATTTCCAGTAATGCAAATGGATAATTGACATAAGTATTTCTCGAAGATAATTGCGCAGCTGTTAATAGATGGCCCACATTACCTAGCGATGGAAGCTGCAACTTTCCGCCCACAACATTGTACGTACGTAGATACGCTGTCGCTCAGTGTAGTGCCTTGTAACGTTTTAATAATTAACGGCAATTGGTAATAGGTACACGATTCAAGATAGTAAAGGAAACATGCATCACTCTTCTGTTGGCCATGAAAACTTTAGCCAATTTGAAAGAAGACTCAAGTTGAGACAGAGAGAGACACATTTCTAGATACTTTAATATTAAGAGAGTAATTTTCAGTGATTAAAATAACGTGGTAAATTTATTTATTGATCAGTAACACCTTTTTAACCCTTTTTGTGTTAAACACCGTGAACAATTACAACGAACACCTGACTCGACACTACCCGTTGCAATAAAAATAATCCTTTTATTTGTATTCGATATGTAGTCGATATCGACTAATATAAATATTGCTATAAGCGCTTTCGATTGCCCAACTCCGATCTTTATCGTTCGATTGTTTTAAAGATATTATCAATTTGTTACACACAGGTGTAGGTAGGTAGACAACATACTCACACAAACATCCCCGTTTCTAAGGATATTTATTCAGTTATCAATTGCTAAAAAAAATATTTATCCATACACATAATTTATCTCTATATTATTTGGCAGTCTTTGCGCCTGGTAGGTAGGTATGCGCGGGATCTCGAGTTAGAGTCTGTGATCATACGTTGGTCTTATTTGTATTATCCAAAATTCCATGCCTTTCGTGGCTCAGAGAACCGTACAGCATAAGCATGAAATCAAATGTAAGTTACTATACTTAGTCCGTTTTTTTCGCTGCGGACTAAATTGACATTAGCTGTGTTGCCACTTTTTTGAGAATCATTAATAGTGATGTGCCTCTACCGTAACTTTACGTAATTTACAATCTAGTATCGTTTTTCGGTAATAATAAAAAATGTGTCTTTAAAATAATATGACCGACAGGCATATCTATATAATGTACCTTAACCTTGTTATTGCGTATTCTTCAACAAGAAGTCAATAATTTTCGTATTTACTTAGTGTAATACGTAATTAAAATTGATAAATATATTTTTTATCTGTGATACTCCATAGTTACCATGATTTGTAAAAGATTCGTCTATTATCATATAAAAATAAAATTATCTGATAAGAGTAAAAAGTTACGATTCATAAAACCGGTATCGTAGAACAACACTACCTACTATTAAAAAGCTGGTATCATTATTTCGAAAATTGACATTTGCATGTGTCAATTTAGTCCGTAGCGAAAAAAACGGACTATACAAGCTCCGTACCTCCACAGATCCGTCGAAGCTGATAAAACGCAAGAAGTCGACGGAGGACGTGCGGTCTCCGCTGGGGGGCGAAGGCTCGCTGACGAGCGAGGAGGGCGAGGACTCGGGGGCGGGGCGCCGCAAGAAGGCGCGCACCACCTTCACCGGCAGACAGATCTTCGAGCTGGAGAAGCTGTTCGAGGTGAAGAAGTACCTGTCGTCGGGCGAGCGCGCCGACATGGCCAAGCTGCTCAACGTTACTGAGACACAGGTGAGCTGCAGGAACATTTTATTGCTTTGTCTTTTCAGGGAACGTTCCTACTCCCTACCCATACGACGCGTCGTGAGTGAACCATTTTTTACAATTTTCTAACCCCCTTGGGAACCAGCCGTAATTTTTGTCAATCTTTCCCCCTCCCTCTCGATTTTATTTTAGCGTGTAAATAATTAAAGTTAAAGGTGCATACTAACACAAATATATCTAGCGGTAAAAATGGTAACTTTTAAAATTTTAATTTCACTGCTAGTTTACGTTTACTACTGAACATACAAACTCTCATATTAGTTAAAAGTTCTTCATCGGAATCAATCTGCAATTCTAAATGCTATAATATTTAATGTGTTACTGTTAAGCCATTATCATTATGAAAAATCTACATTTAAGTTAAAGTATTTAAAATATTCATAAAAGGTAATTTTTATCGCCTAAGATTACGTTAAATACATTGCCATTAAACCCACTGTGGGCTTATCACGCAAGAAAGGTTTAAAACCTCAATTAAAACGTGGTCTGATCACCTCGTCTCTCCCACTCCACCCAAGGTCACTTGGTGGTACAAGTATTTATAGTCACTCACAAATAAAGCCATTAATATTTGACAGAGACGCTTCTAATGAATTTGATGATAAGTGGCATAGGGTGTGGCCCCACTGCCAGCGGGGAGTGAGCGCGACATGACACAGCAAAATTATATTTCTATTTTAGGACACGGATACATAAAAAGTAAGGGAAAAGAATGTAAAAATTTCACAGGTATAATGACAATTCGTATGAAGTATTACTTCAGTATTTCTAAGTAGCAACTAATTTAATTTGTTTGGCGAGATATTAGTTACCATCGGGGTGGGTAATTAACATTAATTAATAATTATTGCAGCAATAAAAATTACATTCAAAGTTCAATAATGAAGTAGTTTTTTTATCGATAATATAAAAATCGTTCTTTACAATTATTGTAAAACGAGAGAAAAAATAAAAAATCAGCATTAAAGATTTCTCCTATAACAAACAGCTGCTACCACGTATACATTTACTTTAGAAAGTAATTAATTATTGTTTAAGAACTGATAATCACTTGTATTCTAAATAGGTTACGGGAGGCTGTTGGAAACTATTTTCTATTTAAACGTGAAGCTCCGTTCCAGAGGGCAGCACGGGCGCTCCGCGGCTTTAATTAGTGACGCCATATGTGTCGGATCGCGTCACGTCGCGGGGGACCGGCCCGTCGGTGATTGTATAATTATCTTGGTTTTGGATGGCTTAGGGTCTATGTCATGAGCTGTAGCGGAAATACCAAAACTGTAATTACGTGGTGGCTGTATTAGAGCGTGGTGATTTATATTTTTGTTCAATTATTATTCTTATGGAGAGGATTTTTGTTATATAACTTGCTAAAGTGTGTCTATGATCTCTACGGTTTCAGTTTTCTCTGTCTATGTGCGTTTAATCTGTGCGTAATATGTTTCTGCTTATAATCGTCTTGTAATCTGTAGGAATGTACAGACGAAATTCTTGTGACGAACTTCGGGATAAATTTCAACCTGGAATATTATTTGAAATGCCGCCCGTAAAATAAAACATGACAAAGTAGAGCTCCCAAAAATTTAATCTCAAAAAACGAATGAACCATCATTCATGTTCTTAATTTTAAATGGCGAATTGAGATTAAATAAACATCACCCGTTTAAATTTTTCTGGTTTAGTGAGTTTTTAAAAAAGTTGAATTATTTTTAAGAGTTTAATTACTTGAATTTTATTTTCTTGACAAACTATGTAGGTTCGCATATTGCTTATTTGACTTCAATCCAATATTTTGACACAGTCCTAACATCGACCTCAACCTCTTGATAGCAACCTTGATACAACAAAGCAATAGTCAGCTCACAACTAAAGAATCCTAAAGCACGCTGCTCCATTGTAATTAATTGTCATCAAATTGGTGTAGACTGAAGAACGTCACTTTAGTTTAACCTCCATAATAATCCGCTCTCACCCATATCTTGTCCAGTGCTCCGACGACGAACAACACAGGCGTATGCGTAACAGCACTAACAGCTAAGCGTTTAATTTGGTCGGAGATTTCGGGAACGCGAGGTGATGACCCATTAAGTAATTAGTGCGAGAGCGAGCGCGCCAGATGAATGACGGGGACGTGAACACGTGAACGCACGGAATGGACGTTATGAAGGAGACAAGTGACAAATGCTCGCGTAACTCCATGCGCGGGATGGGACGCGCTTCGTCACTCGGTTTGTCTTAACTTTTGTTAACAAAAAGACGAATAAAGGTGCTAACACCCCATAAGGCTGAAGAAAATATAAGCTAAGCTAAGCTACAACCCACTAATGGCCCACTACTGAGCACGGGTCTCTCCTCATTACTGAGGAGGCCTAGAGCATACTCCACCACGCTGCTCCAATGCGGGTTGGTGAAGAAAATATTACGGCTGTATATTTTAGTGACGAGGGTTGTCACAAAGCAAATAGCTTTATCATAGTAAATTATGTCGTAATAAAATATACACATAATAATACAATATCAAGACAAGTCTCTAAGCTCAATTGAAGGTCTCAAGTGACAAGTGTAACAAAGCAATTGTGCGAATTGGTAGAAGGTTAGGAGGCTAATTTGAACGTGTAAAGATTTTAGGAAATACAATACCTATATGGACTCAGAAAAGTATATGTATTCCCGTTCGATTATAATGTGGGTGTATGTAAGTCAATAGTGAATAGGTTTTATCTAAGTGAGCGCGCTTTACCATTTAAGGGCTAAGTTACTTCTTACCATCAATGGGATCATAGTCAAACGGTAACTTAAATAAAGTAAAAAACGTGTAAGTTTCACAGAGTAGGAACCGACTGAAGCCTTTACGTGCTGAAAGGAACAGAAGTAAAATAAAATGATTATATCGTTTTTTTTCGTTTAGTCTGGTCTAATTTATCTTGAATACGAGCAAATCAAAACAAAATTAAGGAACTAGCAATCTATTTAAATTTGGGATTTCGGCAATTCCATTTGTAGTTACGTCTACATTAAATAATTGAAATGTTTTACTGTAGCACCATTATTTTTGTTACTCAGATAATATTATAGTGTTTATTGTATACATTGTATTAGGATTAGGGCTTTTAATGAAAACTTGTAAGAATTCTATATTCGCTTTTATTAACTGCTCGCACACAACAGAAAAGAACATGAAGAGAAAATGGCGGGGAATGAATAACAAAAATAGTGTTGTGCCATACAACTAGTGATGTGGCATGCACAGACTAAATAATACAAACTTTTAACATTTACTATACTCAATACTCCCACTTAAATTTAAAAGTTTATAAGAGAAAATTACAAGCAAATTAAAATTATAACTTATAAAAGATTATTGAGTACATTATCCCGGATGAAGTTAAACTTATTAACAGGTAAAGCTTTGGTAAGAAAATCAGCTAATTGACATGAACTTTCAACATATTTAATTTCAATTATTTTCTCTTCCACCTTTTCTCTGATAAAATTGTACCTCACGTCAATATGCTTACTTCTTTTATGAAACACCGGATTTTTGATCAACTTAATTGCACTTTGGTTATCAATATTCAATGTAACAGAGTTTTGTGGTTCCCCTATGTCTATTAAAAACTGTTTAATCCACAGAATCTCTTTTGCTGCATCACATGCAGCCATATATTCAGACTCAGTCGTTGAAAGGGCTACAGTATTTTGTTTTCGACTTGCCCAAGTGACAGGTCCACCATTCATTAAAAATAAATAACCCGTAGTAGATTTTCTAGAGTCTATATCACCTGCAAAGTCTGAATCTGAATATCCTATTAATTCTGTATTAGCATTGTATACAATTGACACATATTTCGTACAAATTAAATAACGAATTATTCGTTTTACAGCATTCACATGAGCTTTTCCTGGGTTACTGACATATCTACTAACAAGATTAACTGCAAAACTTATATCAGGTCTAGAAACCGAAGACAAAAATAATAAAGCTCCCACTATTTCTCTATATGGGAAGTTTGTGACTGAATCATTTTCATTTTTAGTTAACTGCACATTTACATCTGCTGGTGTACCACAACCTTTAGCATCAGACATATTATATTTATTTATTAAGTTTTCAATATAATTTATTTGGTTTACAGTAATACCATGACTTGTTTTATTTATTTCCAAACCTACAAAAGAATTCAAAGCCAGCCTTTTAATTTCAAATCTCTTTTCTAAATCTTTTAAAATAATGGATATAATCTCCTTACTTTTTGATAACAATAGTCCATCATCAACATAGATTATTAATATAACTTTGACATTATTAAAATATCCTACAAAGACACAATTATCTGCATTACACACATTAAAACCATATGTTGTAAGAAATGAACTAAACTTTTTGTTCCAACAACGTGAAGATTGTTTGAGTCCATATAAAGATTTGTTCAACTTACATACTTTAGATGACTCTGCTTCAATACCTTCTGGCACCTCCATGTAGATTTCCTCAGCAAGTTCACCATACAGGAAAGCCGTCTTCACATCAAACTGTTCTATTTGAAGATCATCTCTTGCTGCTATGCTTAACAACAATCTAATGGAATCATACCTGGTAGTAGGTGAGAATGTCTCGGTGTAGTCCAAATCTTTTACTTGGTTAAAACCACGGGCACAGAGACGTGCTTTGTACCGTTCAATTTGTCCATTCTTATTTTTCTTTATGCAGAACACCCATTTGCATGTAATAGGCTTCTTTTCTGTTCTGTCTACAATAATCCATGTGTTGCTGTCTTCATGGGATTTAAGCTCACTCTCAATGGCTTTCTTCCAATTGTGTTGGTAAGGACCTGTAACAGCTTCTCTATATGTTCTTGGTATTTCTATTTCAGCTAGATTTAGTTCCATATTCCTTTTTGTTCTAGGCCTTAGATTTATATTTCTGGTTTGCTCTATCCTTACCTCCGTCGCTGGATAATATGTCTCATCATTGTCTTCCAAGCTTGTCCTATTATCATCTGATGAAGTTGCCGCACCATCAGAGCTTTCACTTTCTTGTGACACTAACACAGGTTGGTCTGCGTTATTATTTTCATTTAATTTAATTTCACTATAGTTTTGCCTAACCCCTGTATTAATATTGTGTTCATCAAAATTAATGTCTCTTGACACAATTATTTTCTTTGTATTTTGATCATACATTCTATAGTTTTCCTGTTCATATCCCACCAATATCAACTTAGTACTTTTTCTATCCAACTTCTTCCTTTTTTCTTTTGGTATATGCACATATCCTACTGAACCAAATATTCTGATATGTTTCAAGCTTGGTTTTTGGTTAAACCAAAGTTCATAAGGAGACACATTTACAGTTTGGCTTGATGAACTTCTATTCAATAAATATACTGCACAGCTGACAGCTTCCGCCCACAAATTCATAGTAACATCCTTTGCATATAGCATTGATCTTGCACATTCCATTATAGTTCTTAACTCCCTCTCGGCTCTACCGTTTTGTTGTGGAGTATAGGGAGCAGAACATTCATGAGTAATCCCTCTAGATGTTAAGAAATTCTTGAATTCATGGTTGACATATTCACGCCCATTATCTGTGTGCAATACATGCACGTCATGGTGAAACTGGTTGTTTACTATAGCATTATATTTTATGAAACACTCAAGAACCTCACTCTTGTGTTTAAGGAAATAGACATGTCTATAACCAGTAGCACCGTCCTTAAACAGAACAAAATACCGTTTTCCAGACACCGAAGGCTCTTCTATTGGCCCACATACATCACTGTAAACTATATCTCCAGGCTGACATGTTCCTCTTTCTGATTTTCTGAATGGCAATCTGGCCTGCTTGCCATACTGACAAGCTTCACAAATAAACTTTTCATTGCCTGTCAATGTCACTGGTAACGCTCCATTCTTATTCATGTTTTGAAGCTCTTTAAGATTTATGTGCCCAAGACGCTCATGCCACACTTTAATATCAGTCTCCACAATGTTACAACTTTCTTGAATAATGGTTTTTATTTCTAACTCAAAAAGATTATTTTCCTTTAGATGTGCCGACATGACAACCTCATTATTCTTCATTATTAAAGCAGTTCTATTGTCTTTCATGATTACATAACCTCTTCTGGTTGCTACTCCCTCAGAGAATAAATTCCTACGTAATCCAGGCACATAAATTACATCCTCTAATATACTTTCCTCCCACTGTTCATTAATCTTTCTCTTTATTAATATTGACCCTTTACCGCAAACTTGAATATCTTGCTTATTACCAAGTTTGACAGTTCTGTTCTTATCATCACTATGATATTCATGCAATTCACAGAAAAAATCACGCCTGAATGACATATGCGCAGACGCTCCACTGTCTAATATCCAGACATCCTCTTCATTAATACATGATGAGGTATTTTCTGCATTAAATGCCAACATACTTTGCTGCTCTTGGTTCTTACGACCAGACTTCTTGGGTGCTTTACAATCTCTAGCGAAATGACCTCTCTTATTGCAATTGTAACAAACAAATCTGTGATTTGAGTTGGTTGAATTGGTTGTGTAGGTACTATTCGGCCTTTTATTATGTTTAACTTGTTTTGAATTTTTATTGGTGATCACTAAAGCAGTTTCATCATGCATATCTTTTTGAAAGCTTGCTTCTTCGTCGATTAATCGGGATGTTAAGTTTTGGATAGTCTGATTTTCTGAGTCTAGTGATAACCATGCCTGCCGCAGCGAACGATATGCTGGTGGCAATGTACTTAATATTTTGGTTATAATAGCGGTATCACTCAACTTTTCGCCACTTTCTCTGAGTTCCTTCGCCAATCCTTCTACCTTTGAAACGTGTTGTGCCATTGTGTCACTTGAACAGTATGTGTATTGGTAGAATTTCTCATGGATAATCATCTTATTGAACTCAGATTTATGTTCATATATAGCTTCCAGTTTGCTCATGACATCCTTCGCAGTCTCACAGTTTTCCACCAAAGCAATTTGGTTAAGATCCATTGACGATGTCAATATGAACATCGCCATTCCGTCGTCTTTGTTCCATTGCAGTCGCGCCGAGGTTTCTGTAGGTTTCGGATTATATATATTTAAACCTTTCGCTCGTAGTGCACATTTCATCTGAAACTTCCATTGCTTAAAGTTTTTGCCGTCAAACTTTTCAACTTTCATAGAATTAGCGACTTCCATGTTGAACAGGTTAGTTTTTCAGCCACGCCGCACGTGTCACTCGAAATTATCAACTGGTTAAACTTATTGCTCTTTACTAAATTTTCATTTATGTAACAACGTCCTGGGCCCATAACCTATTAGGATTAGGGCTTTTAATGAAAACTTGTAAGAATTCTATATTCGCTTTTATTAACTGCTCGCACACAACAGAAAAGAACATGAAGAGAAAATGGCGGGGAATGAATAACAAAAATAGTGTTGTGCCATACAACTAGTGATGTGGCATGCACAGACTAAATAATACAAACTTTTAACATTTACTATACTCAATACATTGTTTATTTATCTGTAACTTATTGTGCTTTAAGCCTAATTTACTGTTAATTTCGTGTATGTTTGAGTTACATAGCTAAGGTAATTTAATAATTGATATCAAATGAGCCAACGTTTAAAAGAGCTACAAATCCAACATTTCATTAGCCAATATGTTTATAACATAACTATTTAAACACGAAAGCCGTCAATTAAAGTTGCGTGTGTTGTCATAAAAACTGTTAAACCGTGCACAGATAATAAAAAATGTAGTCGGTTCGTAACGAGCGGTGCCACGTGTCCCCACGCTCCCCAATTTGAGAGTCAATTATACCCACTAAATGTCGTTAACGAGTCGCCTACAAAAAGTGAGGAAGGCGCGTTTAGGGAGAGTCGGCCGCGCCGCGACAGCCGGCCACTATGACATTGTTATTTTTTAATTTCTTAGTATTCGATTGGGGTCGGGTTTGGTTAGGAACTGAAGAGTTTTTGTGGAAGTATAGTCTACCTGATGTAGGGTTAGGTCCAGGAAGGATATTCGTCGTGTTCCTCGTCGTTACATTATTTATTTTCCTTTACAATTTCTTTTCCTTTCAATGCTCAAACAGATCAATAATAAATAAAAGTAAGCACTTCAGTACCTATGTATTTACAAAACAACTCCAGGTAACATTAATTTCAACAGTCATAATAATGTCTAACCTTAAACTGAATAAGTATTAAACATTTCAAGATCTAACACTTCTAAAATCAAGTAAAACTCTATTTAATGTTAATAATACGAGTACCTACTATATCTGTAGCGCCCACGGTAGCGCCCCATTTAATTTATATCTTCGCTAACTTTAATATATTTCAGTCTAGGTAGTGTAAATTATCCTTTATCACTGCAGGTGTCGATGAAGAATTGTAATTAAACTCAAGTATTAAACTCACAACGACTATATTTCTTGAATTACAAATACTTCACTTAATACACAGACGAGGTAGCTTAGAATACGTCCGCACACTTCGAGCGCTAGGTTTCAACTGCCGATCCGAATGCCACGACCTACCAAGCGGCCACCGGTGTGGCCAGTTCATAAAAACATTTTTCCGGTAAAGCCTTCATTTTTATTTAGGGTAATTATAATTAGAAAAACCTTACACTCGACCATCCTGATGATATGCATGTCCTCATGCATGAACCAGGTGGAACCATATAAAACCTTACACTTGGCAGAACGAGGCATTCAAGTCATATACTATACAATATTCGATTTTATAGTACTCGTTATAACAATGACAGTATTTTTTCTTGTTGTATTTGCAAATATATAAAATCAACCGTTAATTACAATTTATTCATCATCAACAAATTAGCAAGAGACATAATGTGTATAATTATTTAACCGTGTAACCTTGTAACCTTATAACTATCCTTGTAACCTTGTAACCACTTATTACTATCCTTGTAACCTTGTAACCACTTATAACTATCCTTGTAACCTTGTAACCACTTATAACTATCCTTGTAACCTTGTAACCACTTATAACTATCCTTGTAACCTTATAACCATTTATAGCTATCCTTGTAATCGTAAAATGATCTCAAAATCGGAATCATTTAGTGTAAATCATTACTTCATTATACATAATAGCATAAGTTGTTTAGAAAAACTCGGAGTGATATTTACATAAGTACATTAACATGAATTCAACAATAGTTAGATCACAATATCCTGCTATCAAATTCTAAACATAAATTCTTACGATTGTTCTGTGTGGCAGCAGGCTAGGCGCGAATGTGTCTGTAGCTCACACCCAACCTGAGCAAAACAAAACAACATCCTCGCATTACATTTCACTAAAATCATAACGAACATACATTAACTAAGGTAGTCATAAACTGGCCGGAAGGAACCTGAAGGTATGAGAGCATAATTATTCAATTGATCCAGTATCGCTTTGTTCATTGTCTGTTTCATCTAAACTTAATGACGCTATATGAATCCATGGTTTCATTCTATCTGCGGCAACCGTGGTTTTGCGTTTCCCTTTCATGCCCTCAAAGCCCGCGATTGGAGCAACCCTGTAACGATCGTTTCCTATAACCTTAATGACCCTAAAAGGGCCCTCGTAAGAAGGCATTAGCTTTGTGCTTTGACCTTTACCTTGAAACGCAACCTTCGTTATTTTAACTAGATCACCCTTGGTATATATACGAGCAGCATGCCTATTCCGATCGTATTGCTCCTTTTGCGCAGCTTGAGCTTTGTCGATCTTTTCCTTGACTTCAGTACGGAGATCAGATAAGTCGGTGACCTCACGAGTGTCTTTCACGACCGCGTTTAAGGCTGGCTTGACTTCACTACTCATTACCGTACCGAACATTATTTCAGCTGGTGTCTTTCCTGTAGTTTTTTGTATAGTGTTGTTCAAGCCCCATTGTATTTTCCCAATTTTACTGTCCCAATCCTTCTCATCGTCGCGTAAATTTTGGGCTGTCAAACAGTCAAGTATGGTCCTGTTGTAGCGCTCTATTTGACCGTTGGCCCTAGGACTCGCCACCGCGTTCAACACGTGTTTTATGCCTCGCTCAAGACAGAACCTTCGGAACGCATGAGCAGTGAAGCAAGAACCTCGATCGCTAACCAATCTATCAGGTGCTCGAAATATGTCGAAAATGTCCTGCAATGCTTTTATCACATTTTGGGTACTAGTACTCCGTACAGGCTTGATAAACAGGAACTTAGTGAAAGAGTCCACGACATTTAGCGTATGTGTAAACCCCCTTTTTGACTTCACAAAGGGTCCAAGGTGGTCGACGTGCAACGTGTGAAATGGAATCGCAACTTTTTCTATGGGGTGTAACACTCCCTCTCGCCCATTGGCGGCCTTCTTAGCATAAGCACAATCTATACATGCACTGACGTACTTTTTAGTAAACCGTTTCATTTTTGAAAACCAGTAACTTTTCTTCATGCGTTCTAAGGTTTTTTCGTAACCAACGTGACCTATGTCATCGTGATTCATCTTGCACAGCTGCCACCTTGCACCCTTCGGAACCACCCATCTGACGTTCTCTTTATCACCCCCTAGGCACCTAAACAACTTGTTGTCCTTTAATACGTAATTGTCTCTTATGTAAGCTAATCCTTTGGAATCCAGTTTACTACTGACAATATCCCTAATCCTAGACAATTCAGGGTCCCCTAGTTGTAAAGTCAGCAGCCAGTCCTCGTCAGAAATAACCAGTACTGGTGGATATCTTACGTGGTCAGTAGTGTCTGCATCGTATGTAGGGTTCCTAGAGAGGGCGTCCACATGACCCATTCTTGTACCTGGTCTATACTCGATATGACAGTCAAACTCCTGCAAGGCAATCCACCAGCGGGCGATCCGGGGTATCAGGTCGCGTTTTTCAAAAGTAGAGCGCAGCGCGCTGCAATCGGTAACCACCTTGAAGGGCTTCCCCAAGAGGTAAACCCGGAACTTCTTCAAAGCGCATATAACCGCAAGAGTTTCTAACTCATACGAGTGGAAGTTTCTTTCTTCTGGGGTCGTCTGGCGGCTGTAATACGCCACGGGATGAAATTCGTCTTTACTTCCCATTGGACGCTGTAGCAATATCCCTCCGATACCTACTTTGCTCGCGTCCGTGTGGAGTTCTGTATCGGCTGTAGGATGGTACAATGCCAAGACAGGCCTTTCTATCAGTTTGGACTTCAGGATATCGAATGACTCTTTCTGCTCAGTCGTCCACTCCCACGTTGCATTCTTCTTTAACAACTTAGTGAGTGGGTATGCTATCTGGGCAAATGACTGTATAAATTTCCGGAAATAACTCACGAGTCCTAAAAATTGGCGTACATTGTGTACATTTTGTGGTAAAGGAAAATCCGCTACGCTCTGAATTTTCGCAGAACCTGGGCGCATACCAGCAGCGCTAATTTCATACCCCAAGTAGTCGATCTTAGTTTGTAAGAAACTGCATTTAGATAAATTCAGCTTCAACTGCGCGTTTTCTAACAATCTTAAGACTTCTTCTAAACGAGTTATACATTCAAACGGAGTTTCACCGAAAATTAGCAAGTCGTCTAAATACACCGTGGCTTTATTAAATCGAGCCTGCCCCAGAACGTGGTTCATCATCCTTTGGAAGACAGCTGGTGCATTTGCCAATCCGACCAGCTGTACAAAATCGAGCTCTGACTTTCATACCATATTTTGGCTAACCCGGACAGTTTTTGCATGGCAAAATGTACTGTGCTCCTCTCGTCCCAGCCGTAGACCATCGCACACTCATTAACCTTTTTTAGCCAAATATCCATACGCTGGTTTTTCTCGGAAGGGTTAAATTCAGGTATTATGTTTTTACTATCTCTATTCGACGCTTGTGTGCTATGGCTCGGCTGTGACGGGAAGATATCTTTAATAGACTTAATTATTTGAGTAACGTCTTTAGAAGAAAAGGATGGGGTACGTGACCTTTTAGAATCTCCTCGGTAGCTGCTGTGGTGTCGGCCGCGTTCGTGGCCACGGCTGTGACCACGGCTGCGGCTACGACTACGGCTTCGGTTGCGACTGCGGCTGCAGCTATCACGCGTCGCCCTTTGTGGTGACCCGCGGCGCACGCTCCCCTGACGACGTTGCTCCGCGTCCCGTTCTCGTTGCAGCTCGAGCTCCAGTTGGCGAACCCGCTTCTGTTCTTTCTTCAGCGCCTCTTCGCGATCCTGTAGCCGACGGCAGTAGCTGCGGCTGCGTCGACTGGAGTCACGATCACGCCCGCGAGTAAGGCTACGCCTGGAGCGCGATCGGCTGCGTCGGGGAGTTTCTGCACTCCGTCCAACATCGTTTGATTCCATCATCTGAAACTCGTAGCCAGAAATTGTGTGCATTAGATATAAAATCTGGTAATGTGATTCAATGTTGAAAAGACAAAATCCATAATATCTCGCAAACTATGCGTCCTACGCAAAAAATAATGAAATTTTGAGTCCCCTTATAAACCCCAGCACTTCACAGTTAGGATACCCCTCTTTTTTTTTTTTTTTTCTTTTTTTTTTTTTTTTACCCTCAATTTAACTTTTCTTAATTTATACGATAAAACTATTTAAAGTTACATTGGAAGAATAACATCGGCTTGAACTACGAAGGAAGGTGGTATTTCGTGAATAATCATGCGTTCATTATAGATTATTTAAGATGGCGCCTTCAAGATTTTCTGCTTTAACGTAAGGTTAGTATCGCAATAATTAACTTCTTATCGAGAAAACAAACTACAAAACTAAACAATTTGATTGTACAGGTAATAATTGAGTTGTAGGCGTGTACTTACATTTTTATTGGTTTATCCCTGGCTTCTGAGATGTAAATTATCCTTTATCATTGCAGGTGTCGATGAAGAATTGTAATTAAACTCAAGTATTAAACTCACAACGACTATATTTCTTGAATTACAAATACTTCACTTAATACACAGACGAGGTAGCTTAGAATACGTCCGCACACTTCGAGCGCTAGGTTTCAACTGCCGATCCGAATGCCACGACCTACCAAGCGGCCACCGGTGTGGCCAGTTCATAAAAACATTTTTCCGGTAAAGCCTTCATTTTTATTTAGGGTAATTATAATTAGAAAAACCTTACAGTAGGTAGGTCTAACCTACCTCTTCAACTGAAAATACATGTTCGTCTTCAAGAATTATCAATGTAGTCTGGAGTTAGTCACAGATGTAATCTATTGTGTGGAAGCCTAGCCGCGGTCGCTGGCCCGACGACCTTCTTACCGACTGACAAGGCCACTTTCAGATACTCCCACAGCCCCGGTCATGAGCTTCAATCACCCTGTATCTTTAGAACCGTTTAAAATAAATCAAAAATATTCAGAATTAAAATAGGTAACGTACTTATGTTAATTGAATAATCATACGTAATAGTAGGTATTTAACATATTTATAACTTGAAAGATTGAACAAAAAGACGACTAAAGGTGCTAACACCTCATAAGGCTGAAGAAAATATTACTGGGTACTGTATATTTATTTTTTATGACGAGGGTTGTCAAAAAAAAAAATAGTTTTATCATAGTAGGTACTTTATAACGTAACACAATACATACATAATATCAAGATATGTCTCTAAGCTCAATTTGAGGGTCTAAAGTGACAAGTGTAACAAAGTAATTGTACAAATTGGTAGAAGGTTAGTAGGCTAAGAATGTGTGAGGATTTAAGGAAGTATAAATATATGAAATATCAATGACCCTGTATTTTTAGAATTGTTTAAAAGAAATTTGTCACCTGTATAAACATGTCCACAATAAAAATGATTTGATTTGAAATAAAAAATGTTCAGAATTCAAATAGATACAAATGCTAATTGAATAATCATACGTAATTACATATTTATAACATACGTATTTAACATAATTATTCATTTATAACTTAGCGCTTTTTTGGATTAGAAGATTGACAAGAAGGCAACGTCTATAATGTTTTTATAATCATCATGATGATATTTTATAAGGTGCTACGTACAGTTATCTCAGTTTCCCCTCTGAACCGTGAGCTAGGCCGGTACGTGATACTTCCCACTGACGTTGCCTCATTGAATGAATTCGCCGAATGTCCCCAAGTCGACGCTTCGCGGAAATTGGCCATTTGAGCTCCTTGCATATCGACAGCATTTTACTGCGACACTGCGTTTTATCTGTCGCATTAATGCCACGATTTTTTAAGAATTAGATTCAATCTCATTTCATTTATTTTAAGTAGATGATATTATTTGTAGATAGACCTTAGATCCTTGTAGTTGTTTTTCAAAAAAATCGTGTATTTGATTCTCCGCCGCCGATGCCGCGCCGCCATTTGGCGTAACTACTTATAAACAATTTTGTTTTTATGTACTCGTAGGTATACCACTCTATCAATATAATATGTAATAATACTTCCGTTATTGAATGATTAAGTGAACAACAACAGAGACAACGCACAGCCGAAACTACTGAACATAAGAAGCTAAAATTTATGCATGTATTTTTCTTGGGTAGTGTACAGATGCACTCAGAGAGGATTTTTGGATTCCCTCCCCTAAAGGGTTAAAGGGGGAACAAACTAAACAAAAATTCTATGCGGGCAAAGCCGTAGGAGGAAGATAGTTACAATGTAATACATAATGCAACAGGCATTCGTGATTTTTAACTTCGTAAAAGTTTTAATAATTTCTCCATTTCCAAAAAGGTTTCGACCGTGTCTGACAACTTTTTATTTCATAACAAATTAAATAACTCAATAAGAGAGATCGAAATACGAACAAAAGCCGGTGAAATGTGCACACGATCAATTGTTTTCGTTTCTAAGTGGTTAACATAAATACGTATCACGTTTCAAAGCAAACGTGTGGACTCGGCTTTACGTAGAAGTCATTTTATATGACGGGCCCCGGGCGACACTAATTGACGAAACGCTCGCCTACTTTCAACCACACATCGGAATCAATTAATCATTCCAATATTACTCTTACGGCTATGCAAAAACTGACACTTACACATTAAACTTGACTTAGGACCTTTTGCGACTTGAGTTTCGATCGAAATAATGCATTAGTGCAACCGAGCCATTTATAACTCTCTATCTTTGCAATAAAGTGCACTTCCGCGTGCCACTAGAAGCACTTATGCTTTTTGTTATGACGATTACGGATTGGAGTGTACAGGGAGCTTTTTATTGCGTATTTATTTCGACATTAATTGTTGAGGAATAAAGGAAATTGAAGTGAGTTTATTCTAAACAGATCTATCGACATCCGTACCGAGAACGTTTAAAGGTGGGGTTCTTTATCGTAAAAAGATCACTGGAACGGTTTATTACGCAAGTGGGATGTATTCTCTTCAGTCAATTTCTTATTCTTAACGTGAATGTAAGTGAAAAACAATAGTGTAACTGAGTGATGTCAATTGTGAGTAGGCTTCTATAAACTAAATGCATTTCCCTACGCAATAATACTTACAAACAGTGATTATATTATAGTGAAAATATTGATTTAATAAAATGAAACTTTTAAGAATTCCAATAATTTGGCACACCTAATTTGCATAGTTCTCGCAGTGAAAGTAAAGAAATTTGATCGTACACGTTAAACTTTAGAAATACTAGATGTGGCTGTAAAATTTATTTACGCCTAAAGGAGTAAAAAAGCGCGGTTCCGGCTCTTGTATATTTCGCTGTTGTCCTTATTGCACGGAATCTTACAAAAAAATCATAGTAATTTTAACAATTTTCTGTGGTCTACAGAGCACCCTGTATACGTCAATTCGCACCATATGTCATCTCTAGAGCGTTGTTTTTGTCGTCCCCCACGGCGGGGAGATGCGCGCGCGCACGCTCTCCATAATGGACGCTATCTATTAACCTATTGCTCTTGTTACTTCTTTTATAACGCCGTAATTTCCACGTCATTATAGGTTTAAAATATCACTCCATATACTTAAGCCAGAGGTAGTAGTGAGGCAGTGGAAGGTTTAATTCCCAGCTGGTGACGTCAAGATTCTAGAGAAAGATTAGAATGTAGAGCTATTTCTTTGTTATTTTTTGTAACGGCTAACGGGCCTCGCTACTGATGATGGGCGATCAAATAGATCAAACGAGAATAGATCAATAACATTTTTTTCTAAATCGATATCAATGTTAATCGATATTAACTTTAATCAATTGATAAATCATTTTGTGTAGCCTCGTGCATGGTATTATTGTATATATCATTACGTATACCTATAGAGGTAGGTATAAGTAAAATATTCTATTTGTACTGTAATACAAGGTACCAGCAGAGTAAATGTCATTGCCTTTACATTTTATACAGCAGTAGTGATACTGCTTTAAGTAAGATTTGATAAAAAGAGTAAAGATAGCAATAAGGCATGTGAGATGTACCTACATAGGTACATCTCACTTAGTACCACGTACTTAGTACGTACTTAGTACCAAATACGTGATAAGTATACAACTAATATGTTGTTTATGTGCACGATATTCTACCTTTCTTTCACCTCTCCAGTCGCAGGTCTGCTGGAAGAAATTTCTTTAGAGATAAGCAGTATCTTTGTACATCGTATATTTTTTTATCCTTTCCTTTTATTAATTTTTTTGTGTACATAAGTTATAAATAAATAAATAAATAAATAATAGTAGTTGTATACTTATCACGTATTTGGTACTAATTGCCTATAACGTAGTTAATGACGTAATCATAACAGCGCTACGATTTCCGCGAACACCCTGTACGAACTGCCACCCGACATCGACACGAGCTACGCTTCGCATTCACCGAAAATTAATTAACTGAGCGCCCTCAACCCTATATTATAATAGCTCCTGCAAACATTGTCATAAGGTGAAATTATCGTAGATGTACAAACATTAGGTTGGCGCTTCACAGTCTACGATCAGCGATACTTGGATTTCTGTTCGATTTACAAAGCTTTCATTATTCAGACAGTAAACGCGCTCTCGCTTTGCTTAGTGAAGTTTATTACTATACTAATGTCACAAATATTTATTTCAAATTCAGTATTAATTCTCAGGTCATACAGTATCGCACCCGTAAAATCATCTGTAGAGCTTATTTTAATACAACGTGTTTTCTTCCGATCCGAGGTAATGTTAATCTATCGCAAAAAATATACCGATGTTCGATTAGTTGTTCCGGAAAAAAGAAAGACCCACAAAAAACTTTTGTATTTAACTATTTATTATTTTATTCTGGATATTAATTACAGTTATTGACTCTGGCATATAGCAAAACCGCTAAAAGCATTAAACCTTTGAAACTTCAAACAACATTTTCAGATCAATTATATCTTTAATGTTTAACATCTATAAAATATTCATTTTATACGTGTTTTCATCGCATTAAGATTCTCTTTAAATTGATAGCGGAACGCAGGCCTTATAAAATCGGGCAATAACATTCAAAGCGATGTGCAAAGAATTTTAAACTTTCATTCATAGCAATAAACGCCAGAGTAGCTCGTAACAGTACGCTTCACAGTTAATTCGCATTCATAATCCTGCGAACAAATAGATACGCGCTTTTGAACGATTTAATAATGCCCATTAACGTTACAATGGCATTGCGATAATAAACCGTTTAACGGCGCAGTAAAGTTTAGATTGCAATGTGATGTTTGGGAGTATTGAAATGGATGCGTAATTTTCAGGGTTGGCAAGTTACAGAAAATTGCCTATCGAGGAAAAACTTAGTACGCAGACAGCGTGGCTTTGTGAATCGAGTGCATTGAAATTTGATTCCTACAGTTTACGAAATAAGAGTGATTTCGAGTAACTTGTGTTCAGTACCGATAAAATATCACATTCTTTTATGAAACGGGGGTCGGTTCGAGAAAGTTTGGAAACGTATTTGTAAATTCGCTAAATGTTCACGTGAGTTTGTTAATTGTTTTGTTTGACGAATGGAAGTAATTATAATACCTATAAATATTATGTTGAGGTCAGAGTTCGTTCGGTGGAGATTAACAGCGTATCTACTACTCCAAACTTCTTAGAGCGGTTTAGTATGCGTTTAAACCGTTGATGGTCCACTTCAGGGCACGAGTCTGTCCTTACTACTGAGGAGACCACCGCGGCACCGCGCAAAGTTCACGAACTACAACAAACGAGTTCATAGATAGTTTAATGACAACCCTATTCATACTCTGAACATTTGGGGTCATGATGACAAAAAAAAATTAATCTATTCAATGACAGCTACTTCTGTTAAACTTAACAATCCCACTCGGAGATAATTGAATTTTATTTGATATTTAAAATATTCACTTCGATTCGATGATATTAAATAACCTTTGACTTCTTTTTATCACATATTATTTAAATTAATTTATGTACGACGAGTCAAACTCATTAACCTATGTTAAATTAATCGACAGCCATCATTATTATAATGTTTAATTCAAATAAATAAATTTGATTGAGTGTTGCTGTAAACTTTAGTGGCTTGGTGTCCGTCAGGCGGCCAAGGTCCTCGTTTGATGGACGGCAGTGAGATCAGACAGGCCGCCTCATTAGAGGCAGTACTGGGCGCCCCGCCGTGCCCCACCGCGCCCCACGCTGCCCCACCGCGCCCCGCTTTGCCCCGGCTCGGGCCCAATTTGGCCTTTGTTTGTTCTTAAACATAAGTAACTTTAAAATTATATCATAACTTGAGTTTGTTTCACATTATGTCCCGTGTTGTTTTTGTATAGCAACAAAGTATCGGTGGGGAATTCTTTTAGCCTCCCCCCAATTTTACTTACCTACTTCTTAAAGGGGAAGGAGGAGAGGGATAATTTTCAAATACCCTTTCCTAGTGCTCACTTGCGTTATTTTAAGAAACTATACACAAAGTTTCAAGTGAATCCATTGAACAAAAAAAATCAGTTCATCCCCAAAGGGACGAATTTTCAAAACTCCTCTCTTGGTAGGTACCTACTCAAATACACTTCCCAGGACCATATACGCCTAATTTTATAAGAATGAGATGTTTTATAGCGGGAAAGTAGCTTGTGATATTCTCCAGTCTTCTAACTTGTATCTCCACACAGAAAAGTTATGTACCATTAACATTGCTCCGTTGCAATATGAAAGAAGGATAAACAAACAAACAAACACATTTTCGCATGGATATGAATAGTCCAGTTGAGCTGAATCAGCTTAATAGATTCGCCTGAAATTTTCAAGTATTGTGTTACCAATTCAAATGGAAGTTCTATGATCGGTTGTATCTCCAAGGCTTTCAAACTTATGGCTGATAGAATTAAACTATTATTAGGGTTATCTATTTTAAGTGAGTATTACTGTGGCTTATACCCACTCATTTTTGTAATACTCTGTACTTGTGTACAATAAAAATATTACTCTCTACTTATGGTCTGGGAAAATGGAATTTTAGAAGACTGTTTATTTTAAATGATAAATATTATTACCATCTAATAAATATCATGGTGTAATTTGTATTCTAGAGATAAGAATAATTTAAGCTGCATACTGATAGCCCCACTACGATTTCCTTTGTGATGTATGTCATAGATACTTATTAATCGAAGAAATTATACCTACCCAAACATAGAACAAAATTTTAAATTCATCGTCAAATTTTCTACATCCCCGGGAATCGAACCTAGACCACTTCAAACGGCCATAGGGGCCGTTAATTACTTCCATTAAAAGTAAAAGAAATTAGTAGCAATCAGTACATGAGAATAAAAATCTCGTCTCATTCCGTTACCGACCCGCAAATCTTATTCTTTTGTTAGGTACGGTGGGCCAAGAAAGTGGTGTACCAGTTTTCGTTTAGTTTCCTAGTTATCAAAAGTTACATCAAAGTTCATAGGAAATATCACTGAAAGAGACATAATAATGACGTAAACCTAATTGTTAAGATTACATACATCATAGATCACATTATAGGTGCAAGACATTTTAATCTTTATTAGAAACGGATAATGCATTAATTTGTGCAAAGAAGATTTAAATATTCTGAACAAAAGCATAAGAACTTTTCAGTTGACAAAATAATTCTTTTTAAAAAGAAAATTGACAATTGACATTTAGTCAAATAAATATGCAAGCAAAGATGTTTTAAATATCTAGATGGAACATCGAATCCGCGCAAACGTGTCAAAAAATTGTGGCTAACTGTTAGCCACAATTTTTATATCATTACGCACACATTACGCACACATAGACAATAGATGAACGGGTAAAACATCGCCTGCACGCACACATGCTTGATAATGTTGCCTTGTTTTCATTGTAGGGCGACGCTCAATCTAGATATTTAAAACATCAAAGTATGCAAGTAATGTAATAAAATTGGCTAAGTGCGAGTCGGACTCGCCCATGAAGGGTTCCGTAGCAGCAAGTAACATAATATAAAAAAATATTTGAGTAAGTAGATTGAATGAAAGGTAAATTACGGTTTACGATTTATGACGTATTAAAAAAACTACTAACTAGATCTCATTCAAACCAATTTTCGGTGGAAGTTTACATGGCAATGCACATGATATATGTTTTTTAGTTTTATTATTCTCTTATTTTGGAAGTTACAAGGGGGGGGGGGCACATATTTTACCACTTTGGGAAAAAATTATATTAGAAACCTCAATATCATTTTTGACGACCTATTCATAGATATTCCACATGTATGCGTTTGATGAAAAAAAATTTTTAGACTTTCAGTTCTAAGTATGGGGAACCCCCACAGTTTATTAGTTTTGTGTGAAAATCTTAAAGCGGTTCACAAAATATACGTTCCGAAGTCAATGGTTCTATCAAGTTTAAACTAAGAACAAAACAAATGTCACGTATTTATAATCGGATAAAGATGGCAATAAAAGTTGTCAGATCGATCTGCAAGCGAAACTAGCCTTTATCACCTATGAATCTGCAAACGATATTCAACCTTAGGGTGGTAAACCAATTCTTTGGCCGACCGTACAGAGGTAAAATATAAATTAGCGAGCGCCGAAACGCGCGGGGCCGAAAGCGGCCGAGCCCGGCCTATTAACCAAACATAATTAATTTAAATTATCATCCGGCCAGGACCGGCGCGGCCAGAAAACCTCCGGGTGGGCAAAAAACGGCCGGTTTAATTTTAGGAAGCCATCCGCCGACTACATAAATACTGCGTTTGATTTATACCCCATTATTGTAGCGTGTTGTTCTAGACGGTATTAAGATGTGGTCTTTTTTTAACTAGGGATGGGAAGGGGTACGTCGATGTTTGGGGTTGTTAGCCCGTATTTGGTATTTGTTAGCCCGTGAATTTCTTTTATAAGTTGGTAATTTTATCGTCAAAGATACGGAAAACATTACTTCTACCATGTGATGGCAAATGGTACCAACTCCTATCTTCCGGCTTTTATCCAAGACGGAACGAGTAACTGCTTTTTTGATAGAAAATCTATTTGATGTGAATATCATAATTTATAAAAATTGGTACAATAGTGTAGAATCCAGTTAGACAACTTTATCTAAAAGTTCAAACATTTCGGTTTACAAAAGAAACAAACACCAATTTCTATCACTTATCTATTCTACCACTTTGTAAAACAGCAAAACATTTTTACATAATAATATTATGACATAATAAATGAATCTTTACTTTTTTCTAATCGATATTATGTTACAACGGGCATCCCTACAACCACTAAACTGCTTGATGTGTGATAGATTAAGAAATGAGACGTTTAAACACCGCCCATGTTTTATCAACGTTTTTTATTCGGAAAAATAAATAATGGTGACGTTTTTAATTGCCTACTCGTTGGCTTCATTACTAAACGGATTTATAGATTATTACTTTATAAACAACATAAAGGATATTTAGGATTGGTGGAGATTTGTGGCGGATTAAAGTATAGTTTGCAGAGATTTATTGCTATTGAACTAAAGATGGTGGCATGGAGGAAACTGAATTATCTTTGATATTTAGATGGTTAATGCAGTCAGTGTGGCTTAAAATGGCAACGAAGGTGTGATGACGCATTTGACATCATCATTGATTACCTAGTCAATACCTATGTATATGACAATGAGTGAGCCAGTTGAAAATACTTCGTTATTTGTGTTAGTTTTGAGTAGGTATTTCTTCTAAATGGATATTTTGGTGCAAGCTCTAATCATCAAATCCTTAAATTGTTTTCAGGAATGCTTTTGAGCCTCCCATTATCTTAGGCGAAACCTTTGATTTATACATTATTAGGTACTTCGTAAATTTTATGTATTTTTCATAATAATACAATTGATTAATAGATCACAATCACAATGTATCAGAATGTATCTCGATTGTTGACTCACACAAATGCTCTTTAAATCGTGCGGTTAAATTGCTCACAAACTCCTAATTTCCTGCGGCGGCGGCGCGGCGGCGCGGCGCGCGGGGGGAACAAATCACACAAATAAACAATCGAATAAAATCACCTCGAGCACTCATCGGCCACTTACGCTTGCAACTTAAATTTACCATCAACCAATCGCACTATACACCTTAATGCGTCAAGATAAGATTTACATTCGCTCGTACTTGCTCGCGGAAGCCGCAATTGTACAGCGTCGCTTGAGCACTTATTTAGGCGCTAGTGTTGGGATGAGCGAAGTGTCAGTCGATGTTTACACTTATAATTGCTAGCTTAATGGTTCCGTTCAAACGAACGCTTTAGACGCAGCATTAATTGCATGCTGAAGATATGAAAGCGTACCCTCAAGACAGTTTGTAAACATTCAACCGGAGATTTAATGATCCAATAAAGAGATTGGATGAATTTGTTAAATGTTATACTGTTTTTTTATAAATGTTTGCTCCCAATCAAATATATTTACGTTTGCGTCATTATTTAAGCTAGCCGAATTGTGTTTATAGTTTGGTTTGTAAGTGATTAATTACGTGTCAGTTAATTAACATTAAAGTGGTTCAAATGCGACTAGTTTCGTTTATCTAAACTCATTACCGTTAATTTAACTGAATGCATAATGAAATAAGAGTTAAGTTGTTTGGACTGTTAAGAAAACTACAGCAATCAAAATTAATTATCGCTCTCCGTATCATTTGTTGTTTCTTTCCGAGATTTTTGTTACTTTTAAAGTTATTAATAGCTGATCTGGAAAACGTTAAGCTGTGACATATTTATAGTAAAGAATTTTGATTCATAATGTTTTAAATTTAACTCATCGTAGACTCTCACATTTTATTAAATTAAGGTATTCATGACAACCTATAAAATACAAATCGTGAGCACACACATAATATCATAATTTTATAGAATTTGTTAATAAATTCTTTATTTCACTGGCAATTGTGGTGTGAAGATTATTTTAATAGCAGAATTATTTATGATTCTTTGTTTGATGGTTTCTTAGATCCGGTATTGGGAACCAGATAACCAGACACATTCAAAACTTAAATATATTTATCGATATCGAAATAATTCTCTCGACGTTTCCTATCCTCACAATCGGGTACAATTTCGAAAATACAACTCCCTTCACTTTGGAATCTCGTAAACCATATTCGTTGTATTCGTTTCGAAGGGGAGAGAGAGGAAAAATGTTGTTTTTGGGGTATTAGAGGGAGATAGAAACAAAACAGGATGATGTACGCTTTTATGAACAGTATAATGGGTTAAATTGGTCCTTTAATAAGCGGCGGGTGATGCCGTAAAGTGTTGGAATAAAACTGTCGGCTTTGAGGAGCGATTGTTTACGATCACAGTTATTCTGAATGTTCGGGCCGCTTTAATAGGTTTGTCTCTAGCAGGGCTGCCTCCAACCGTGGTCCCTAGGCGATGGCTCGTTGTTTGCCAATTTACTGGTGCAAGGAAGATCGACCAAACTTGAAGAATTCGAGAAACTTTATTTTCACCGGTTATCTAATATCTTTAAACGAGCAATTCTTGTATATTTATTTATTTATTTATATATATCGTATTTTCTATGCTATATATTATATTATATATTATGTATGTACCTATATATGTATGTATATATATTTGATATCTTTGATTATTGCACTGTACACCCTACCAACATTTCTTGTTCCTTCCCTTTCTCATCTCCCCAAAGGTTATCTGGAAGAAATCGCTATTGAGCGATAAGATCGCCTTTTGTGCACAACTTACAAGAATTGTACCATAATCTCTTCATTTATAACTGTGGTGTACAATAAAGTGTAATAAATATAAATATAAATATATATAATCACGATCTCGGAAACGGCTGCAAAGATTTTCATGAAAGTTACAGATTAGGGGGTTTTCGGCTCAAGGAATCGATTTATCAAGGTCCCAGGTTCGAGAAAAGCTCGGTTCCCGAGATAAAGAGATTTTAAAAACATCATACTGACGTCATCTATGAAACATTAGGATAACTTCTATGAGGTACTGTTTGTAACGTGTTGAACTGACGCCATCTATGAAACATTAGGATAACTTCTATGAGATACGGTTTGTTTGTTTCAGTAGTATGAAACTAGATGGCGCTCGAATATATTTTTGTTCGGCTAATACTAAATATTAATATTCATTCTTACGTTGAAGCGCTATTTTTGCGTTATACCTACCTATTTTCTGTTTGAATAAAATTAAAAATCAGTGCGATTATCTCGCTTGACCTCGCAGGACGCGTAGTGATAGTTTAACGTGCGTTTGTGATATTTACGAGAATATTTGTAAATAAATGTTAGTTTTGTTATTATCGATTTAATAATATATTTTAATAAAGTTTTAAATAAATAATGGTCAGATCGATGAAATTACTATTGTTGTAAATAGAATCAATAAAATTTTAAGTACGCCTAACAACTTGCTCATTAAACTAAAAGTATATTTATTTATGTTGTTTAATTATCATAAACATTCAATACATTTTATCGCAAATAAAAATTTCAGTCGGGGACTGCCTAAGCCTGCGAAAAGTACGAAGGAAAGTTCAATGAATTTATCTAATTAAGTATGTACCTATTTAAAATGCAATTAATTCGCTCACACAGTTAACTTCTATAAGGTACTGTTTGTAACGTGTTGAAATTTCAGTAGTATGAAACTAGATGGCGCTGTACAACTTTGTGAAACACGCTGTTGAGATCCTTTGGCCGTAACATAAGTAAAATGAATTTTGTGCTCAGTGAACAGTTGTATGATTTGACTCCTGAATAGATGGCGGAATTCCTCGTATTTCTTGCGATTCATACTAAATATAATTTTCAACCGAGCAAAGCTCGGTCAACCAGGTACTTTCTCTTTAATTGAGTTATTATCAATCTTCTTCTGATGTTTTTCTATTTCCTCTTCATTCTTTCTTCTTGGCCAGCCATGATGACGATGATGCCTTCCTAATTACTGATGTAAGTCAATAGTCGATGGTTACCACATATCATCAGACTGTCTGATCGTTTTCTTTTCTTTCTCTTTATTTTCATCATTCTTTATAGCACAAAGTTAACGATTAGAACTGTGAAATCGTTTGTATTTTAAAATGTACTCAGGTGTTTTATCACCGTTTCTTTTACTCGATTACATTAAGAACACCTTTGCGAAACTGTCGTAAGAGTAAAAAAGTGACATTCATAATGTATTATGAAAATATCGTTATGATTAAAATTGTTTAGTGTTTGAATTCAATTAATTATTAATTTATTTACTTAAAAGGAATTAACAAATTGAAGGCAATAATAAGATGTAAGTTATTAAATAAAAAACATGTTAGACAACCCTAGAAATAGCGACCACTTTACATAGAGCTGTCGTAGGCTATAACGCCGCAGCGATCAGGGGGCAGCGTTTTATTTATTTGTTAGTTTCCTCGCAATAAAACTGTAATGTCCTCAAGTGGCCTTTGGTATTCACTGGAGTCATTCGCGCGTACACGTATGTACGCAAGTGATTATCGTTAAACTAATGTGTCGGGAGTAATGCTGTGTTGTGTTAGGCATTTGCAGTGATAGGTAACATTTTAACTAAAGGGGCTCTAACTTAGTTTGTACCTGTGATACTTTCTGTGACCGATGTCCATGGGTGGCTATGACCATCTACCATCAGGTAGCCCGTCTGCTCGTTAGGAGGCTGTAAATATAAAATATGAGGGATTAAGTGGATCCTGATTTTAATTTTATTCATATTTTGAGCAACATTTGTAATTTGGTGTAGAATCTAGTTTTTAGGTTTATTATTTAGAATACCGAAAACATCAATGGTCTATTTAAGTTGAGTTCTTAGAAGGAGGACAAATTTAGAACCTTTTAAATAATCCTATTATCATTTCTTAAAATAACTCTGCTCACTAATTTAGCGTGACATTATTTTCTGTCGTGGGTGCCATGATAACACAAATATTAGACCGAGAACCGTAATACGCTCGTATATGAAGAAATTAACTCGTTATTTTTTGTTGGGAATCGATTCCTGGACCCTTCGATTGCTAATCCTGGGCCTCAATTCTGCTAAGTTATAACGCTTCAATTGTATCTCGATTGAATAGTCTGCCACATTTTGGATACAGAATGTGCCGAAATGGCGTCGAAAACTACTAAATTTTGTACACAGAACGTACAAAAATGTGTTGATCTATTAAATTCTATACACGAAATGTGCCAAAGATGTGTCAAACTATGCAATTTTGTATACAAAAAGTGGCGGACTATTCAATCGAGACACTATTGAAGCGTTATAAGTTAGCAGAATCGGGGGCATGGTAACCATCTCGTTACAGGGATAGATTATCATAACCGCAGGGTACACCGTATCCTTTCCAATCAATAAAACTATCTCGGCCTACCCTCGGCCAATCATTCACTCATCCATTCACACAAACACGCAATTCATCGCAATCAAACCTCATTACGGTCCAGTTAAGCGTAGCTCCTTGTCTCGCTCCCCCGGCAAAGGAGCGAGCGGGACGCAGCATAGGGAGTTAATGAGAGAGGTTCTTGGAGGGATCAACAGTTGGGGTTGCATGTTACTAAGCAACGGTGCTAATGGGTTTTCTTGTGCTTTTAAAGTACTTGTTTCATTCCTTTATCGCTTACTGATGTGTTTGAGCGATCATTTCTATCCGTATAATAAATTTTACGACTCTACTTACTCTACCGTTCTCTTAGCAAATAACGTTACGTTATTATTTTACAATAAAATAACAAGTGACTCTACTTACTCTACCGTTTTCTTAGCAAATAACATTATTAGTAGGTCTATTACTTTACAATAAAATAACAAGTCGTCGTTTCAGAAAAAGCATTTATTTGACAAAGAGAACTGCGTAAAAAAAGTCCTATATTTTGATGTTGTTCCTTTGCTCCTCTGAATCACTTCAGGTTCGATAAAAAATTATCGAAAGCTTTCTTCGTCACGATGGCTCTTGGTTATATTTGGTAGAAATCGGTCTAGCAGTTTTAAGAGTTAAAGCTCTTTTCAAAAATTATGTAAGCATTTTTGACATAAAACTTAATTTGTGGACGGGTTTTTTAATTTTCAATTTACTGTTACATCGTCTCTCGCTCACCCATCCTCAATACAGCAAGCAGATAAAGTCTAGAGTGGATCCCGCCGCTGATTTGTGGGTTGTAGGCCAGAGCTCTCAGCCTCAGCCATTATGTAGACGTTGCATACCTCTGCGAATCAACTGCTTCTACTTGGCTGCATGCGAATGGTTGATTAATATTGCCCTTTTGACGACCAATGGTACAGGATGAAGAAAATAGATACGATGTCTTTAGACAGTGTAGCGTTGAGCCATTTTTCTGTATACAGTTTTATCGTTCAAGGGTAATTTAATCCTTCGCAAATACCTACCTATACCAATACCTACTTGTTAAATATTGCTCGAATATAAATATCTATTTCATAGATTTATTGAGTCTATACCTAAGTGATAGCTTTCTGTACATATGGTTGATAAATATTGGGAGCTGAATTAATTTTTAGAATTTTTGTCTGTTATGCTAACCTCGGAAATGGCTTTACCGATTCGGGTGTGATTTTCATTAATAAGTTGAGGTTAAGCTTCACTTAACACTAAGTGTTAGTCCTATTTCAATCATAAATACGACACACTTCGTTTTTTTTCTTAGATCGTTAACAAAACGAATGACAGTGTATATGTTGTAAAATAAATATTTTTTCACGAGATATATTTTGTGTGGACTATGGTTTAACTTCGCGAGTGTCCAAGTTATAATATAATCCGAATCGTTTTATGGACGGTCAACATTGTACGGACTGCGGACTATAAAGTTGTATGTAATTAATAATTAAGTCATATTTCTTGTCTTGTTTCTTGATTATTTTGTAATACTGAGATAACGTAAACAATAACTATTTATTTATACATCATTATTTTAGGTGTCTCGAATAAGCACATATTTTAATACAAAATGTTATGATAATATAATGTACTATTGAAGCGATGAAAGCCAATTAGTCTGAAAAAACGTGTTCCGAATAGGTGGACCCGAGTTCGAATCATGGCACCTTCACACACCTCCCATAAAATATTTGCTTAATTATTACCAAATATTTTTTTATCACTTTCTTCGGTAAACACAAACATTCGCGAGAAAACCTGCTCACCTAAGATTTCTCCATAATGTTCTTAATGCGAAGTCTGTCAATCCGAACTGGACCAGCAAGGCTATTCTGTAAGGGACATCTTTGACATCTCGATAGCTGAATCCGCGGTGAGATTTTGATTTTGACGTACATCGCGTTCTGATAAAATTAAAACCGACGGCGGCGCCAATCAAGCTCGCAATGGAAGTGACACAACTCACCTGAGTGAGCTTCGATATCGAATTTGTTTCTTACAGAATAGCCGTGCAGCTTAGAATATAGACTGTACTGGACATGAGGATGATGACGTAAGTTCGACGAATTTGATTGGTACGAAAGAGCGACAGTGCATCCAATGTAACCGATGCACGATGTTAAGTGGGTGCTGTTACCAAGTTCAAATAGTATCTCAAACAATTGAGTCGTCCCATCGCTTCCGCGGTAGCTGGCCAACTATGATTGGCTGTATGAGTAATAATATTATACTTGTGATGGGATTACTTTACAGCCACCAGATGAATGCTTTTTAAAACTCAGCTAACGCCAAGAAGGGGAGGGGGATAAACCATGCAACTTTGGAAAAAGATAATGCAAAGGATAGCAGGCAATACGGTTCTTTACAATTCATGGCTTAGTGAACCTACTAAAAATCTTGGATTTAAATCTCTTTCATTTAATATTTTCTAATCCTGATCATGACAACGACATTTTTTACAAACTGGCAAATATATTATAGTGCTTTATCCTAACACACAGTGAGCAATCACGATATATATATGATATACCTACTCCAACATTTGCATAAACCTATTTTAACTTAATTTTTAGTTAAGTACAAAATAATTATTAGTACAAAAAACGGATTTGAAACTATTTATCAAATTGGCAACCTTTAATTTTGTTAGTTTGCCAACAAAACGTGGGGTCTTGGGTTCTATTCCCAGCCAGGGCAAACTTTAGGTGATAGATGTTTCTCTTGGGTAATTCAGGATATAGGAAAATCCTAGTAAGGGGTTTTATTATGTTGGCGACCGTTTAATGGCTAGGAAATGCTTACTGTTGTTTAATTCTTACACGATTAAAAGTATATGCAACGAGGTGTTACACCTGTAGGTGTGTGTACATTGTATACGTATGATTTGTCTGTCTGCGCCATCGTAGCAAATCACAGCAGAGTTTGAGCTTAGGTACTTCGTCGAGGCAATTATATGTATATGATCAAGTATAAAGTACTGACATGTCAATAAAACTTGTGAACAAAAAGTATGAAACTTGTGGGCGGTGAATCATATCTTACTAAAATAGATCGTTCAAATAAAGAAACAAAGTTTTTGCCGTCCGCGTCGCCGGCCCGACGACGGCCCGACGACGGCCGTGGAAGACCTGATACGGGGAAGTATAAATTGTCTCTGCTCTATTTGCAGCGATTTCAAAGCACCCTGTTTAATGCTAGGGTTGTCGATGTTGTATTTATATTTCGTTAGTTTTTGCCCCCAGCTTCGCCCACGTGAGCGATAAATAACAATGTAATACTGTTAAAAAATCCAATAGGAACTTATCACTTTGAATAAAGTATTCTGCTTCCCAGACCAGGTCATGTTAAGTTTTATTGCAATCTAATAAGAGCATTATGATTGATTTTATATCCTCTTCACTTTCCTTTTACCCTGTAAAACGATGACTTCTGGGTTAAAAAATATCCAATGTCCTTTCCGGAGTCTCTAACTATCACACAAATTTTATTTAAATCAGTCCAATGATAAAATCGTTTATTGGTTTTCACAAGGTTTTAATCTTCCAATACTCGAATACTTCTTCGTTTCATCTTTTAGTACACGAGGCGCAATAGGTACCTACTCATCACGCTTCACATCTGAGTAAATCAATAGTGTTGCACCCTTGTCGTGTTGATGTATCGAATGACTATGGTTAATCTGATCGATTCATCGAAATGTTTATTTTTTGCAAATTATATTGCTTTACCTACTCTAAGCCTTCTCACCTCGCCATCCTATGAAATTTTTAATAACAGTGTAAACAGTTAATCCCAAATATAAAGTTTTAATGAGTTTAAAATGCTGTCAAGTCAGTGCAAAAAACATTTAAATTAATTATTCACAAAGGTAAGTGCCAACCCTACGTAGAAAGCTTAGATCAGCCTGTATGGAATAGTCCATTTCGCGCCAATTATACCTTGTGTCAAATACACCCGGTAACCCGTCAATCGTGCTACAGTTTAAAATCAACTTTATTACTCGGCAATACGATTAGAATTTCTATGACACTTTCCATCCAAAACTAATCTGTAGCCAATTACTGACAAGGTAAAGTAAACTTTGAACGGTTGATGTAAGTTCGAGAATGGTTTGTTGACTTTAGCCGATGAATTCGAGCCGACGCAGAGCAAGCGGTTTGCTTGTCACCGGAAAGTAGACCGTGATGGGTGTATTTAAGTGCCATTTCAGGTTGCGGGACAGATCAAAGAGCGAGTCAGCGTCGTTGTATGATGTACTCCGCAATAATACGGCGATGTTCGGAAACTGTTGTTAAGGGGGAGTTCTTCTAGATAAAAACAATAATTATGAGTATCATTAAATTATAACAAGGGAGATCAAAAGAAAAAAAGGGAATATCTTCTTTGTAGGCCCTTTTTATTAAATAAATTTACACTTGGCTGTAGACAGAAATAATATAAGATGTTGTTGTTGATAAGTAAAATGTTTTTCCAAAGCAAGTTCAAAACTAATCAGTGCTTAGTTAGAGCTGTCGAGGAGAATCATACAAATGAGGCGCTCCATCTTAACAAAAGTATGTTTTTTTCATCACCCCTATTCGAAAAAGACGACTTGGTTCGGACATAAGGGGTTCCAAAGTTGCTGTTTTCTATTCAGCGGGCCGGAATGAATTTTCATACAACTTTTCCTGCCGGCTAGATCTTTTCCGTCCTATTTTGAATTTAGAACATTTTAGTATTTTGCGCTAAAGAAATCGAACACAAATTTAATATTGTTTGAATAAAGAATGTCTGGTTCGACGCGAGGGCCCCGCCAGCTGAATAATAAAAAAAGAAATCAAATTAAGATCGCTCGAACTATTTCCCGCGTTTTCGTGCATTTTTACGTATTGTTAGAAATTTTGTTTTGTTTTGAAAAAATGAGTTCTTCCAACGATAGTGAAAGTATCCTCCTGATAGTATAAAAACTGAAGCGAGTAATGTGATGAATAGTTTATTACCTGCGAAATCCCGGGAAAAATATTTGAAAGCCTATGATAATTTTTTGGAATGGAGAAATGCAAGAGGCGCCAAGAATTTTTCAGAAACTGTGTTTTTGGCGTACTTCCAGAACTTAGCCAAAACTAAAAAACCTTCCACCCTTTGGAGTATCTACTCAATGCTTAAATCAACAGTCAGTTCTAATAACGATATAAAACTGGACACATATTCGAAATTAATAGCATATCTGAAGAGGATGTCTGATGGATTTAAACCTAAAAATCCAAAGTGTTCACAGTCAAAAATGTGGAGACTTTTCTTAATGAGGCACCCGACGAAATCTTTCTTGCCGTAAAAGTAAGTAACTATGTATATGGTGGAGTGGACTATTATAGTAAAATATAGCCATAGTGTTTTAAATAGCTGAATAATAAAAAAAGAAATCAAATTAAGATTTCGTTTTCAAATTAAAATTAAGTTTTCGTGCATTTTTACGTATTATTTATATTATATATTATATATTATTATATATTATTTTCTCATAGTGGGTGATGAAAAGTAGAGTGTATCACTCGGGTGCAAGTATATTTTTGGCTCGGGCGACGTACTTTGAATCCCTCGCTACGTTCGGGATTCTACTAAAGAATCCCTCGCTACGCTCGGGATTCTACTCTAGAATCCCTCACTTCGCTCTGGATTCAAAAAACGCCCTCGCCGAAAAAATATTACTTTGCACCCTTGTCATACAATCTACTATTTTTTGAGTTTATGACAGTGCGATGTAAACTTTAACTCTTAGATTCCTTGCGTCTGTTTTTTATTTTTCCATGTACAATTTCAATATATAAAAAGTAACGGTAAAACAAACAGACAAACGAATGCCTGATTGTGCGTGTAGCTACACTGCGTTCGTGTTCGATATTAAATTCGTTTTAATTGCATCTCATACAGGTGTCAGCTTTCCGCTTCTTCATTAAGGTTGAACATTGAACATGGATACAAAAGGCAGTGCATGCAGTCAGAATATAAAACACGGAAATTAAATTTTGCTTACAAGCTGAACTGAATTATGAGCACAGGTAATAAATTTGTTTTTCGAGGCAAATCGATATTCACGGCGATTCAGGAATAGCGGTCCTATTTATAAAAATTAAAGCCCAAAGTTTAAGAATCTGATTTAATTCCGCGTGTTGTATCCGAACGACGGGCAAGCTTCCCCTTAACAGTACCGTGGAGCTACGATTACCGCCAACCATTTAACTCAGTGAAGCGAAACACGTATCAGCTTTAGAGCCGCGCGCGTTTGGTGATTCGGTGTCCTTTGAGGCCTTTCAGCACCCACTCGCACCGGCTTCCTATCATCATCGCTCGTGGATGATCCACTGGTGGGGTACAGCCTCTCATAACCAGGGTTCAAGGTCACTAAGCAAATACTATATTTAAAGCAATGTAGAAACATTAGAGCTGTGATGAGTCTTGAAACAGTGTTTGTAGATATTCTTGAATTCCCATAAAATACAAATTATGTTATTAAGATTTTTCACTACTAACTAACAAGGACTTACATAATATAGCCCAAATGTTGAGATATTTTTTTCACAAATTAAAATCTATTATTTATGACGTCACATCATATTTCCTTAGAATAGCGTTGAATTGATAATTCGATGTTTTAGGCCGTGTTGTACAAATAATGAGATCTTAGACTTAAAATAACTTAAAATAACTTAAAATTTACGAAAACAAAAGCTAATAGTAAGGCACTTCTCACACAACGCTATTTGCAAGCGACTCGGATCTTGTCAATGTATGAAAGCGATGCGTCTATGATGCGTCTCCTATCAGTGAAAAGTGTCAGATAAAGCGAATTTTGGATTGCGTTGCAGTCGCGTAGCTAATAATAGAGTATTGTGAGAAGTGTCTCTGAGAAGAATGTTGTAAGTTACTTACAAAAACTGCAACGTAATTTTACGTAAGGCGTCGCTAGATTTTTTGACACAGTCAACACCGCAATGAGGGTAACCGTTTTTGTGCTCACCAGTTGGTGCCACTGCAGACGGCGGTCATGCTGTCAAAGCCCGCCCATACATAAACATTGACAAGTGACACTTGTCTGAATACTATTCAGTGAATAGACCAGAGAGAAGTGACAGGCAGACCACCCTCTACACTAGCGGCCTCTAGCGGCGAATCCACACGCGGTTACCCTCATTGCACGCACAAGCTTTCCCTTAACTTAGCCAACTATTCGCGCGGCACGACCCGGCACGGCACGACTTCACGGCACACGGCACGGCGCCGTCCCCGGGCACGGCACCGCCGCGGGCCGCTTCCAGCCGGCTGCGTCGCTGCAATCATGCTAATTCGCCGAGCGCGTGATATGTGTGCGAATATTTCGCAGGCTGCCCCACTGTTTGTGTTTTGGTACTGCTGAAAACTATTCCCTATTGGCTTTACAATGCTTGTTTAATTCACAATTGTAACGTTGCAATTAATAGGTAAATTGACTTGTAATGCGAATGGTAATTGACGGAATACAATTACATTTATCTATAACATTTATCTTTAGCATGACAGATGACAGTGGAAATATCTGCATAACACTAGCTGTGCTAGGGGTGTAAGGAACTCCATCCGTTCAATCGAAGTCAACCTGCCTTGCTCATGATTTCCTCTGCTCTACAACTTAGCGTGTAGTGCCTCTTTGTAAAGAACGCTCTATACTCCACAAATTAATCCCAAAATCATTCTAGATCTAGATAAATGTAATTGAAACAATTGCCAAACGACTTACGTATATTGTGTTTCGTTTTCAGGCTGGAGACAGTATTTCCTCTTTTTTTGTCTTCCTTCCTCAGTGTTGTCCAATACAGCGATATTGTCCACTTAGCATCAGCTCGCTCATCAACTTTTTTGCCAACTACTAACACAAAAAAACCCTGACTTTCAGTAGATATAGACCGTTATTTCGATCACTGAAGGAGATAACTTGATTACTTTACGGTACTACCACCTACTAACTACTATTTGTCTATTCGTACAGTAACAAGCAAGCAATTTAAATGTAGACTGTTGACGGCACATCGCGACCGTAGCTAGGTACTAGGTAGGCAGAAGGTAGGTACTCACGCCGCATCAATAATACAGCCGGGTTAATTAGACGCCCCCGGAGACTGCCAGTGCCTTACTGCCTTCCCACTCATTATACCCTAGTAGCTTTCTATGACGCGGCGTCTTACGCGTAGGCCTGTGCTACTGTTCAAACGTCATGTGATTACTACCCGATAATTGTCTTTTTAAAAATGGAAAAATAAAGCCTAAATTATGCCCATTTAATACCTATAGGGATCAAGTTATTTTTCGATTTATCCTTGGGGTACAATTATTCTAAATTACTTTTGCTCGCTTCTTCTTTATCTTTCTTCATTTCTTCACATTAATTCAACTTAATTTCCAGGAGTCCTTTGGATTGTATTTCAACTGTCATAGAATAAAATCCCAATTTCAAGGAGCACCGATATTGTCGTGCGTAAAGTTTACCGCCGTAACTTTGTAGTAATACCACGTGGGATGTGTAGCTTGTAACAGTTGTAGCGCAGACGACACGGTTTTATTAACCGTTACAGCTGATTTTCCTCGTTATCGGCAATTGAAGCGTGTTAGTTAATTGCCATATAAAACTATGAATATAATTGGAAATATATAATGCTGAAATAACGTTATTATTTTAATTTTTATCAGGTATATTGCTCCTTTTTAACCTCAAATTAAAGGGCTAATATGCAAGAGCTGTCCACCACACATGACGTTTCCGCACGATAATCAAATATGGACACAACGCCAACGGTAGTTTAGTTGGAAATGCTTGGCTACGAAACTAGAGAAAACTACATTATTGTTTAATTTTACATAATTTTATGACAGATGTCTACCCCCTTATTTGAGTTAACCTGTCAGGACCAAGCACATTAAACCTGAGAGGTTAGTCGCTATAGTAAACCCAACTTAAGACTGAAACGAAAGAGGCGCTGTCGGACGCATTTGACATTCATTTGACCAATCATTGCACACTAGTAACTGACAGAGGAATGACCACAACGTACTTATGAATGACTTTTCGTTAGTTCCAATTTTTGCCATTTCAGAGATAAGTTGGGCGCACTGTAAATGATTTGTCATAATTATGTGCTGGCTGGGAGTTGAGAGCCAGATTTTTTTTCTCTTTATTTTTGTGTTACCCACGATCATGGGCAACCGTGACCCTTTCTCATCAGTTAGCTCAACCGCTATTAAAATAAAAAAAGTTATAATTACCGTAGCAAGCAAAAACATTATCACTTATAACATGAATAGATACAGCATACAATGTCGCAGCTAGCGTGCGACCGTACGACCGTAAATGTCGTAAGTAAATACTCGTAACTGTAACAAGTAACAAGGTAAGTGAAGTGCACACTTGACTGCGCCGTAACGCCGTAAGCCGTAACCGCTCTCACGGCTACATAAATACTGCAATGCGATTGCAGCCTAGCCGGGCGGACTGTCGACTGTGTACAATTTGTCCTCAACCACCCGAGTTCCACACGCTAACTAACGTTGTAACTGATCGATGTTATGATCTGCGATGCTATGAGCTTCGATGTTATTAGTTTCGATGTTGTCAGCTTTGGTGTTATGAGCTTGGATAGTATATGAGTACCTACGTACTATTTACATGACACTTTCAGTCCTAACTTCACACTAAAATTCCCTTTATCATGGGTGCCATGTACAATACATAAACACAGATACACCAACCCAGACTGGGAGCTGAAATTTAAAAGTTTAAAATTTCCGTCGTGCTGGAAATCGAACCCAAGACTTTTTGAACCGTAGTCCACCAAAGTAACCATCGCGCGGTGCGCCTCATGGTCGTCAATGATGAGAGCACTTATTCATTTAAAAATTTCATAAGGAAAATTGATGAAGTTCATTGATATCTCAATGGTACCTAAGTGTTAAGACTTAGGTACTTTAGGTTCAGACCTTAAGAGGGCGAAGAGAAAGAAAAAGCAAATTCACAACAGGTCAACAAGCTTTTCAACGTGTCGAACTTCATCCGTCTAAATAACAATAACTTATTTAATATACTTGCCTGTTCGTTGTAATTACCTAATATCCAATGACTGGTCCAATTATTGTGGCTTTGTTTATTTAAAACAGATTGCACAATAGTTAAATTCATGTAACTGTGATTTAAAAAATGCTTTGCAGTATCTACACCGAAATTTATCATGGGACCATATTAGAAAAATAAAATGTGGACAAGATTTGATTTAATCGTAATATATAATATAAAGTCATACCTTTGTTTTTAAGAAAAAACAACAGCATAACCATTGAAGTATTGATGATACACATGTTTAAAAAACTTATTCCCTTATTACCTACACTGTTTCTTTAGCATAATACCTACTTATATGAGAGTAAGATTAACAAAAATCCAAATCCCTCCTGCATCTATACTGTATAAAGCAGATGAAATCCGTCCGCTACTAAATAAAGTACGACAAATCCGCGAGGTATGAAAGATACTTTCAATCGAACGGGTGAGCTCCATTCGGGGAATCGTATTTTGTTTTTAATTCTGACAACACGACGCGACTGAAAAATGAGTTTACGGGAATTTGAGGGACGATGTCTGGTATTTGGTGGAAGTCCGCCGGCTATGTTAGGTATTCTTTCACAGAACTGAAATTATAAATGTCTATTTAACATCATTGGATTCTTAAGAAAGAATGAAGAATTTAATACAAAGCAATGTGGATCTTTGTCGTTTATATAATCTATACTAGTAATATAAAGGGGATGAATTTGTTTGTTTGCTTTTTTGAACGTGCTGATCTCTGGAACTACTGGTTCGAATTGAAAATTCTTTTTGTGTTGAATAGTCCATTTATTATTGAGGAAAGTAGGCTATAGTTATAACATTACGCTACGACCAAAAGGAGCGGAACAACGGATTTAAATCTTTGGGATTGTTTTTACCCCAAATTGTATGAATTAATTCTATTTTTTATGTGAAATTTAAAGTAGCTATTTACGCCAATAATATAGTTTGTAATGAAAAGGTAAAAGATTTCTCTCATGCTTTTTTTTAGAAAAAAGTTATTTCACTATTACAATACAAAAACAGATTAAAGGAGAAAGCAATTGAAAATTGTACGTTAAATTTTGATCCAAAATCCACGCGTGTTTCAACAGGTGGGAAGAGAAGTTCCATCGCTATGTTGTGCTTTTTAAAGCATTTTCCACGGAAGCCTTTCGTAGCTCGCTACATGAGAAGTCCGTTGAAAAAGATTTCATCGACTCAGTTTATTTGTTCCTTGCTGGAGCCTTGTTCCATGTATTTCATTTAATGGTTAATGTTATAAGGATAGGTCCACATTGCTGGCAGAGGGTAGTTGGCTACTACGTAGTTTTGTATTACAAAGTTCTAACAACTAATTGAACTATGCAAACACTGAATAATATAGTCAGATTCAGACTTTAATTTTTAGAGACATGAAACCTTTAGAGAAATAACTCCTTGGCAAATCCAAAAAAAAGTTCTTAATTAAATGAAAATACAATACAATTTAATTACAAACTTTCAGATATTTCGTGTTACTTTACAATCATCCATAGAGCGGCGTAGACAGCCGTAAGTGCCGTAACACAGCCTCTCTATAAGCGCACCTTCGGCGATCCCGCTGTGGACGCAATCGCGATGTTTTTTATGTTATTTTGTTTGACAGGAACAGGGAACACGGCGCTCGAACTAATAGTCCGTTTCCACGTAGCTCCAATCTGCTCTCGTATTTATTTATGAAAGTTCCACACGTTCAGTCATAGTTTTCGTCGCTCGCCTGTCGTTTTGTTATGGCAACAGCGTTTTAGAAAAGGATTACTCGATGGTTTTCATTGGAAGTAATCAACCGACTTCAAAAAGGGAGTTATCAATTTGACTGATTTTTTTTTGCGTATGGACGTTACTTCGTAATTTTTTAATGGTTGGACCGATTTTAATAGCCGGTGCTTTTGACGTGGTCTCATTTGAAGATCTGACGAGTTTTTTCCCAGTTTAATGTTTCTTCAATTAACTGCGACTAAGTCTCATGATGATGATCTTTCATTAGTGTAGATGTTGAAGTAGGTTTTTCTTTTAAACATTTTATTAGAAGTCCAAAAGCATTTCAATAACTAACATCTCCTTGGTGATCAAATTTGTTATTTGAGCTATAGTAGTTAAGGTTAAAATTCTGACATGTGTATTTGTTTCAGGTTCATGTCCAATAATACTTTAAAGTGATCATGATATTATACACTTAACAAATTAACAGTAGGGTACTAAAAAGATTGTTAAACTTTCAAGATTAACTTTCGCATATGAGGTTTAATTTACCTACTATCCAATAGCTAAACGAATTGAGACTTATTGTAAAACGCCCTTAATTTAATTAGACTTATTAACTTAGGGCACAAAATTTGTTGTAAATTGTAACGTGTAATATAGTTTTGTTTCTTTACAAAAATATTTAAAACAGGCACATGAATCGAAGAAAGGTATTCACAGGATTTATCGCACAAGGCTTTCCTGTATATCGTCGCGAGTGGCATAGACAACACAAAATAACCCCATCAATAATACCCATGACCTGAAAATAAACACTGATCTCATAATTATGTCACTGATCACATAAACTCTCTTCTGACCGAAAATCGAATCCCAAACCACTTATTCGCAAGGCCGCGGCTAAATACGCTATGCGATGCGGTAGATTCGCAATTCAACTGTTTACTATGTAGAAGATAATATGTGTACAAAATCCTAAATATTTAGGAACCCAGCTTTTATATCCACAAGATTAACATTTCACAGAATACTTAATCTTTCGTCGAAGGGATTAGTCGATTATGTTGTGAGTGGGCTTTCGCGCGAGATTAATGGCCGCAACTCGTGTAGTTTGATCTCTTTTTGTCGGAATTTTAATGACACGATCGCGTTCGGCGTGACATATTGAGTGCGGATCTTTAAAATAGTTTGGAGTACCTACCCGCGCTGTAGCCACTCGTCATCCAAATCGACTGTTTATTACAATAACGGTCGAGATCAAAGACCTGGATGAAAGGCGTTTACAGCTTTTGTTTGTTATGACATAAAAAATCTAATAATTTGAAGGAATTTCTTGTCTAAAGAAATTTGTGGGGAATTCTGTTTATTTGAAATAGGTTTTTGAAATAGGTGAATGGGTAAAATATTTCGGAAGCTAACGGCAAATGTAGTTATAAATAACAGTGCCTGAAGATAGGATACTTTGAAGTGGGTATCTAATAAGCTGCTAATTAACGCCAAGGAACGTAGACGCATGTTAGTAATATCATAAAATATAATGTTTAATGTTCAATAACGATATAATTTCACAACAACAGTTATTAATAATTATAAACAGCTATTAATGTAGTTAACCGCGCAATAAATGATTCAGCGCTGACGAGAGTTGCGAATGTTGCGATATAGATTTAATTTTAATTTAACAATCTGGAAATGACCGCGACTGACAATCAGTTATAATGGTTATAATTATAATTCATGAATATGAATCCGCGACCTCTAAGTGGGTCTGTTCGCCGTACACTAGTGGAGTAACAATTAAAACACAAGGCATAAAGTGGGCTCTAATTGTAGCGCCGCGGAAAGCCAACGGAGGTACCGTCAGCAACACAACCACATTAATTTTATTTAAAGGTTAAGTAGGTAAATTAAAAATAGAAGCTTGAATTGGTAATTTAAATCAAATCAGTTAATATTACTGTCACATAAGCCCGTCATGGTTTATATTGTTTTATATTATTTCATCATCATTATATTCATTATCGTCGCTATTCATGATCGTCCCATTGATGGACTCGGATCTCTTCCCATTTGAGGGTACAAGTCCATCATGGTGGCTAGGTTTTACACATTTCTGCACGTTATGGATAACTTTGTGGTGTGAAGGTTTTTTTTTAATTTTTAACTTTACTGAAGTAGGTACTCGTAATAACCAAAAATGTTTCAAAACATTACGCCAATTCTGATAAATACTTTAAAACATTATTATGTACATTGACAAAGAGGAATAAATGGACAGGTTTTTAGCTGATATTGAACAGTTAAACAGATGACAGAAATATGGCCACGTATTTAACCTATCTTCATTTAAGCAGCTGAAACGCTATCAATTGAAACACACGAACAATTTATTGATTACATTTAAGACGTGATTATCGCCATTATTTAATCTTGAAACTACTCATTGGCCAACTTGTCGTGCTGACCGTACGTACAATCAATTAAGGCGCGTGTCCGTGCATTTTTATGCAAATGGCCGCCGCCGGTGGTCTAACACTTTGCCTCCGAGTGTGCGCCGCCGAGATTTTATCTCTCCTTATCTCTCCGTAAATATCTAAACGTATTAATGATTCAGACGATTTAGATACCACTGAAAATCTATTTATCAACGTTTAAAAATTTAAAATGTTAGCTTTAATCGTCGCTTTGCGCCCAGGTGCTTTTGTTGGATTAATTGCAGTAGGTAGCATGCATTTTAAATTCTGTTGGTTAATTTTATTAAATCAACGTACGTTATTATATCTTGACTAAAATCTCTCATAATGGCAACGGATAAAACTCAAAGTCAATTTATAGCTTGTAATAAGATTTATAGCTCGTGTTAGTACTACCCACGTATAGCCCCAAATCCCTTTGGATTCCAGCGAAGCGTACGTACTATGGGTTTCATGACATGAATTCATGTCGTTGGAGTTTAATGAATGTGTGTGGTTTAATTGAAGGCATTTTAAATCACTGGTAAGGAATCTATTGCGTTAATGCATAGTAGGTATAGCTCCAATAAAACGACTACTAGTAATTTTGAATGGTAGAGGAGAGAAGAGAGTAGACTAACGTAGATAAGAGGGGCAGAAAATCTGTTTAAAAGTAGCGTGACATCGAGTGACGTTACGATACATTAAAACATAAGGGTCCGTTCACACAGACCGACTCGGAGAGGAAAGTAGATTTTTATCACGTTTTGAGTAATTGCAATATTTTTTTTTGTATTTGCACTTATTTTGTCATAAGGAATGCTTGAACGCGGTTCAAGCCAATTCCAAGCGTATACGATCCGGTCTGTGTGAAAAGAAAAATGCGAGCCAATGTTCTCCGAGCCGGTCTGTGTGAACGGACCCTTAAGGTCCGAAACGCCGCGTCATCATTAACGAAACTGCGGAGTAACGAGCGTTGCGCACGTGCGTTATCACTTCCCTGGCCCCCATCGCTCACGGCTCACGTTACTGCCCGGACCCGCCGGGGGCGGATAAATGAGCCCTATTAAAAATTCAAAAGATTCGCGCCAAATGAATGAGCTTAGAAGAGCGGAATCGACAATTTGTTAAGTGTTCGAGTGAACGTATCTCTGCTCTTGAGCCGCTCGTCGGACTTCTGAGGGATTGGCATTAATTTGAGGGAGTTTAAATATCGTAAGTGGATTCAGTTTGGCGCATTCGAAATAACTTTTATAATTTTAAAGGAATTATTAACATAACAAGGATGATTATTAAAGGTATGGGTTATGTCTTAAATTTGTAATACCAACTTTTTAAGAGGTCCGTTATACCTAGCTGTCTGACTATGACAGGGATTCTTTGATGAAATGAGAAGTCAAAGATTATGCCTTAAGCTTTGGTTTCCTAGGAAAGCGGAGCCGTCATGTAGCGGCCGTAATATTACGGACGCAAGTAGACGGCCGTCTTGACGGTGATGACATGTGGAAAGTTCCACGGCCGTTTTAACACACCGTCACTCATTTTAATAATTAATAATTCATCAGAATTTATTATTTCTCCACTTTCACGCCACCAATTCTGTTTTAGTTGAATTTTTTCTTTACTTTTTATTTTTTTGACGTTGTTCCGAAAAAAAAACACAAATACATATTAAAAATAGCTTCACCGCTATCAATAAAACGTTGACCAAACCATCGGACACCGACAAGACGGCCGTCATGCAAATGGCGGTACCGCTTTTTACGTTACGGTGTCAGTTACCGCTCTCTAGGAAACCGCGCCATTTCGTTTACATAGACAACGTTCTAATGACGTCATTCACCGCTGTATTACGGCCGCTACATGACGGCACCGCTTTCCTAGGAAACCAAAGCTTTACGGGATCTTACGTTCGACTCGAACTTTAAAGGTTTTCAATATTTAGCATCCCTTGGAATTTCAGTTACGGTGTATTTTGTAGGTACTTAAATTATTTAACAACTTTTAAATAAATGCAACCAGTAAAAATTATCGCAACACATCAAATTTTGATAGTACATACCTACAATAAAAATCCCGTGAACGATCAACAATTTTATAACATAACGGAACCAGTCCGTTCAAAAATCTCTATAAATTTTAACAAATTATGTAATGCCGATGTCTAAGCTATATTACTGCAAAGTTTTATGAAAATCCGTTCAGTAGTTTTTGCGTGAAAGAGCATCAAACACACACACACACACACACTCACTCACATACATCCTTACAAACTTTCTCATTTATAATATTAGTAGGATAGGATAGTAGGATACTCGTATTGTTTCTGGCATAGTACGGCAAGGGGGTGATACAAATTGATCTCATTCACTATTCAAAAGATCGGGCAAGTGAAGGGATATCCACAATTATGCAGGACCGCCGGATCCCAACTGATCCACTGAACGGGAGCCATGTCACTCCGGAATATTTTGGCTTGTGATAGTTCAATATTATTTATGTATTACTCGTAAGTTGACTTGAGAACTTTCCCATCTTAAGGTAAGTGGCGATGTGTTCTTGAGCGTTGAAGCGCAATTATAATTTAAGGTTTTTCTATAATTCTTTAGACTGAAATTTATTTATGTCGGTTATAAAAAGATACTTGAAAAATAACATGGGTGATTATAAAGTAACAAAACAATTTTTTGACTCTACATTTGTTTGTCATTTAACTATTGTATTGTCCTCGCTTGTCTCGCTTTTGATTTGGTTTTATTGATGTATTTGAGTAACCTTATCTATATTTACGTATTTTACTTTACGTATTTTACTTCAATCGTTTTGAGAATCACTAGCTCTAATTTTCTAATAACCATGCGGCAAAAATAAACATTGATTACCTTTGCATAGCAATTACTTCGGAGTTGGTATTATACCTCACAAGGCCACATGACATTTTATAAGCTCAAAGCGTTCAGGAACAAATAAACACTAAATCGTTTTCGCATCTGCATATAGATGATAATGAAAGGGCGAGGTGCTAATTGGCTCCTTATTGGGCGCTGAGCGCGGCTGACGTCGCATATCTCCGCTGAGATATGGCCGTGTACCCTGCGCCTGCGCATTGCAAGGGTTAACGTGTGTGCCCGAGCGCAAGCCGCGGTAGTGTCATTACTGTTAATAGCTTTTTGCAAATGTATTTGTCTTTTATAAAATACTATCGAGCCGTCCCAGCTTTGCACGGCTGCAATGTAGGATATAGTACAAAAATAGATATAACTTACTCAGGGATGTAGCAATGCATTGAAAAAATTTTGAAATCGACCTAGATAATAGTTTTTCAGTTTATCCAAAGCGTTTTTCCGAGTTGTTGGTCCCATTGTATTCAGTTCCGGATCTGATGATGGAATCGAGGGAAATCTTAAAATTTTATAGGCGTACCTTTGTGTTGCATTGTTGCATATTATAACTTCCTATAGGTACCTAGTACCTACGTCTACTTGTTGATTTTGATAAAATTGTAATGTACTTGGATAAAACAGTTACTATAGGTATTTATTTCTTTACATAGACATGTAACCTGTAAGCGAGTGGTGTATCTAGTTTGATACCTGGCAGTTTAGAGTCGATACAGTACGGTGCCGCCATTGATCGGCGTGTAGCGATACAAACACCACGACAGCTCCCACCGCAAGTCAATCACACGGCTGTGGTTTCCAACCTACATGTCTATAGATACACCTATGGATACTTGTAGGGTTGCCAAACAAAGGTTGAAATCCCGGGATATTAAGAAGTTATTATAAAAACTTAGGATACAGCAATAAAAAAACTTCGAGCGGACTGTCACTAAATAAAAGAAAGTTGTTGAAGTTACTAATAAGGAGTTCGAGTAAAAAATTCGGGTTGATTTTTTTACATTTCACAGAAACATGAAAGCTATCCTACTTATTTCATTTAAAGTTTTTTTAGTTTTTTAATTATTCTTATAAATTCCATAGACTGTTTTAAATCCGGACATGTCCCAACGATTCCAGACAAATGGTAACTGTAATTAGCACTTACATACTAAGTATAATATTATTTTACTTATTGCTATGTAGTTTCCGTCTATAAGGTGCGTAAGGAGATTTCAGTAATTAACGTCGTGTACTATATCAATGGTAGATAGCGATTCAGTAGATTAGGTTCGTTGTATTGTGGGTCGCATGCATGAACATTGAGCAGAAAGACAACAAGAAAATACTCGACCCGAGAATAAAGTATTAATTCGGAATCGAACTTGCGACCTTCCGCTCGCCATGCAGTAGTGCCTGATATGTGTCGCTTACAGTTGTATAAAAGGCCCGTGATTTTTTTTTTAAGGAAATAAGGCAGCAAACGAGCATGCAGCACTCTTCTGCTGCCGCCCATGACAACTGCTGACACAAAAGATTCAGATCGGGACTAGAATAGTTACAGTGCCACCAACTTATCTCTGAAATGGTAAAAATTAGAACTAACGCCGCCATGTTAAAAAGTCATTCATAAGTACGTTGTGGTCATTCATCTGTCAGTTGAACCTCTCGAATTGCGTGCAATGATTGGTCCAGTGGATGTCCAATGCGTCCGACAGCGCCTCTTTTCATTTCAAAGTTAAGTTGGTTGTACTGTAACATTAGGCTATTCTAACATTGTAAACATACCTAGGTAGGCTAGGTACGCTAAATGTAAGCTATTAGTATAGGGCAGTTGGTTAGGTAGTTGAATCCTGCGGTCAGGCGCGAGTTAACCACCGCTGCTAGGTGGTCGGGCCAAGCTTGGCTTGCGGTCGCGCGGACACGCCTTGCTATACGCATCTATAGCTGAAATGTTTCATATGTGTCAATAGTACTGTTCATGATGACGTACTGCAAAAGGCTTAAAGGATCGATTCGATTTCGAGAATGGATTCTCGCCTAGTTGGATATTTAAATAACGACTAGCTGACCCAGCAAACGTTGTTTTGCCAAAAAATGTTAAGGGTGAACAACCCTTATCACTTAGGGGTATGAAAAATAGATAGTAGCCGATTCTCAGATCTGAATATGCATATAAAATTTGGTAAAAATCGTTTATGCCGTTTCGGAGGTGTATGGTAACTAACATTGTGACACGAGAATTTTAGGTATATACATATAAGATTTAAAATTTCTGTCACTTGAATTCGCTTATTTTTTGAATCCGACGACTTCCCACGCTTTATTCAGCAATCGGAAAATGCTCGTTTACCGAAACGCGGCAGCCATTAGAGGTATATTTTACCCCAAAGGTACGCTGTCCTTCAAACTCAAACCTTCTCACTTAGGTATCTATTACCACTTCTCGGCCAAAGCTCCGAAAGTTATGTCAGCAATTTGAGTAGCCTAAACTTCATGAATGTGAGCGAATACTCTAAGTATACAGGTCCGTGAAGAGTAAAAGCCTATCGAGTAAATCATATAGGTAAGTAAAGCGTTCTTGGAGTAATGATCTTTGTAGTACTTACTCCAGTCAATTACAGATATATAAAACTAAGTAAACACGTCTTACCGATAATTTGGTAATATTACCCACATTATATCGATTGGAAAACATGTTATTCCTATATTAAGTTAGTAGCGAAGCGCTCATAACCCGGCGGCTTGCTCTGGTTCTGAGTGATCAACAAAGTTAAACAACTGCGGGAATGGTAGATAGGTAGTTACAGGGTGACCGCTAGTAGCAGAATTTCTTGACCATTTCCGTGCTCCGGAGGGCACGTAAAGCTGTCGGTCTCGGTTGTTATCGATAGATGCCAGTCGTTAAGTCAAGATAAATGAATTGTTATCGATTGTTATGCAACTTTGCCTTTACGTTTAATGAATAGGTTTGTACGATTTTTTTAATATTCATGACTAAAACCTGTTACTACTAACAGTATTTCATTCGTCAAACGACTCCACGCAGTTAAATGCACTAAATTTTCCCCAACGAGCAATTAACCATGGAACCAGCAATTAGCGAACGTCAGAGAATGCAAACGAAAATAATATCGTGCGCGTGGGCATTCGAGCTCGGCTGTGATTGGTCGGTTTTATCTAGGCCGTTGGAAAGTCGGCGCGTGATTGGTGGATAGGGAATGTCCGATAATTTGGCAACTGGTCAAGAGGGAGGGGCGAAGACCGACTTGCCGTGTAAATGTAGTGTATCTGTGGTCACGGCGAGTTGGTGACAGCCGGTTTAGCTGACTGACGGCTTGCGATGAGCCCTGAAGCCAGTTGGTGGTCTTACGGGAATGAAGGGATTTGAAATCAAAGTAGGAAAATTCAGTGGAAGTATGTTTGAAACGTGCAAGGCGTTTCATCTGTTTCTGCGCATCAAGTTAATGATAGATGTTATATCATGTATTTTTATCTTTCTTTTACAATTATATTATGAATGAATTATGCATGGATATTTTCTGAAACGTATTCTATAACTACATTGAGTCCTATTTAGTATTGATATGGATTAAAAATAAACATAATTTCTTCTTGTAGTGCCTCTTCGTAACTGAAGGCCGTCAGATTTTTAAAGTTCTCTTTGTCTATAGTCAGCCGAAATAGCTGTTCAATAGATAGTCGTACGTAATACCCGTCCACTGTCTGATGTCCCGCAGCTATTTTTAATCAAAAATTGACTTTAAAGAGATTCATTTACATCGACAATTAATAGGTATAATAAGAACATTAGAAATAACTCAAAAACTATTCGTTAGACAGCAATAGATAGATACTATGAACATTTTCTGAGTAAAAAAATAATCATTAAAATTCGTTCACAAACGAGTAAGAAATCGCTGGACATATTTAAAAAGAACATAGGCATCGTACATAGAACCTCCTCCCTTTTTGGAAGTACAAATAACATTAAAGTATAAATTAATGATAGTGCTACGTCATAGTTTTAATAGAGACGTGCACTTAGCATTAGTATGCCAGATAACTCCAGGTCCCAGGTAGGCTGGAGTGCAGTTGGTGCAGCGCCAAGCTGTTAAGCGGCTCTACACTCTACTTCAGTTTGTTTGTACAATCATTATGAATCATAATAAAAATGTTTATGTAGGTACAATATGTATGATAAGATGTAGGATATACAATCCGATCCAACTTCGATCCTTTGACATATCTTAGGTACGTTATGTCTTTGCAGTATAATAGGAATAATAAAATAAATTAATTAATTCAACATACTGCCTCATTGCTAGGATCGAGTCGTCTTTCACAAAAAAGGGTTAAATGCCGTAGCCCACCACAATAAGATTTGGTAAGTTACTATCATACTTAGTATCTACCTTTGTATGTATAGGTTCTCTCTCTCTACATGTTAAAAAATTTAGGTTCTACTTGAAAACTAAATGTTATCTTTTAATCTAAATATTTTGTGTTGCGTTTGAGAGGGCGCACGCGCACTTTGCTTGTACCTAAGTTATGCTGTGTTCTACAATTTAAAATCATTTGCTTGTTCTATCCATGTTTTATAAAAAAAATAGAAATGTTTCGTAATTTATAAAATAATGTTCTATTTACTCTACAATTTTTAATACAAGTAAGTCGCAGCATGTAAAGAGGTTAAAAACGAAGGCAAGGAGTGTTTGAAGCGTTTGCAGTATTTTAACAAGTTGCTTTATATTAAACAGTATTTTATATACAATTTGGTATCGCGCCAAGCATACTCCATGCGGCCCGACTTGCAGATATTGCGATACGCGGCCGCGGCCGAGACAGTACAGTGCAGCTAGAAGTGGCCGTGAGGAAGTCAGCACAACAGTGGAGGAGTGTGGGGCATTTTGTAGTTTGTCATGCTTTATCAGTCTCTTGGCTATTTACATTTGTTCTATTAAAACTAAAGGTAAACGTTATAGTCACATTCCGACCTTTGACCGAGGCCGCAGTGAATAATGTAGGTACGGGTGCGAATTGCGCGGTACGCGGTTACCGCCGCGGGAAAAAACCGTGGTGCGAAAACGAAAAAAGAAACTTTCGGGTTGACACATAAACTAGAGTTACTAATTAATAAAATAAAAAATGCATTTCACATCAAATATTTTCCCATTTTTAAAACATACCTACATATTTTATTGTAACTCCGCTGTTAATGATCGGGGCGTAGTGTTTATAGCCTTAGATTTAAGCCTTTCTCAATAAATGGACTATTCAACATTAGCTCGTCTAAAAAAACAAAATCTTCAGCTTTATAACACAGCAGATATAATCATTGTATTTAAATCACTAGTATTTTAGACCGAAGACCAACGAAACTTGCTCCCACTTCCAGACACTCTAGTTCCGGGTATCAGACCATCGCATCGCACAGAACAGACAGGCGAGTGCATTCATATCGTCCGAGAGACGCTTTGATGTTATCTGTGACGGTAGCTGGTAGGCGGTACCGGGTATGCGCCAATACCACTCGATACTCGTTATAATAGCGGTTCACACATCGGGTGGCCTCACCACCTTCGCCACCGTATAATGGTGAATACTGATGAGCTACCTGGTGGTAAATAGTCACTCAAAGATGTTAGGACGTAACATCCAAGGTATCACCGATGTGAAGTTAAGAAAGACGAGAGGAAACAAAATATTTGTTAGAAATAACATGTTCCTATTCATTATCGATTAATGTCAAACGGCTTTATGCCGCTTCTTCCAAGACTCGCCTCAGGGATTTGTTGTAGCGATGTCTGATTTTCAAAACCTACTTGGTATAAACATGTCAGTCAACCAAAAATCCTTGTCCTAGTGTAGAGAATATGTGAAGATTACGAACTAGGTGGTACAATTTTTCATTGTGTGTGCATGAATAACCCCGTTAGGTCATAGCAAAGTCAAGGAGGACAGATTTGATTAATACAATGTCATGTCATTACATAAAAACAAATTAAATGTCTACAGTTTTTTAAATTACACTAAACAAAATAAATTAGATTAAAATTAGATTACAAATTACATTAAATTAAATTTATTATAATTTACATTAAATTAACTTTATAGTTGTACATTAAATATTAAACTGTTAATATTCAAGCAGGAGCACATTACCTATATCAAAATAGTTTCTGCGTGATTTCCCACCGGCCGTCCGCCGTCACCACATTCGATCACCCACCACAAGCGACAATAATGTTCATAACAATTTGCGAACATAATCAATAAACTGATATTGCAGTAATCAAATCACATGCATGGATTCTGCGGTCCGGTCAAATGTTTGATTTACAGGTCGCGAGCTGCGCTAGTTAGATTGTTGGCTATTTGCGGTACGTGATGCTCTGTAAATATATTATTTTATGTAAATAGCTGACAAACGAGCAATAGAGTTTGGCGATAAATGGTCCCCGTCAGCTATACCTAGGCATCATCGATTCGTTGCTAGAAAGAACCGTTGATGGAAGAAAGGGTAAAATACTGGTTAGTCATAAAGAAAGAAAGAAAGATGTATAATTTACTTCATGATAATGAACAAAAACAACGTTCAAAAATATGGTAATACATGTAATGGAACAGAGGGAATGAATGATGCATAGATACACGGCATAGATAGTATGTCATAACTAATCCCTTTCAAAATATATTCCGTAAATTATTTTGAACGTTTCCACGAAAAAGCAATTAAATGCCTAAAACAAGCTCTCGGAAAATGATATCCCTCCAAATTTTCACAATGGCGGATCTAGGTATTAAATTACACAACTTTAGTTCGTTTTAAAAGAATTAACCTTTCAGAGCGCGACAGTAGTCAGGTTTTAATTTCTAAACTTAGATATCCATAATTAGGTTGTCCGAGCAGGTTAGCGGATAACTATTATTGATGTATAGATTCAACCCATTAATGGCTCATTATTGATCACGGATCAATGACCACGGGGTCAGTCTCATCTTATCTGAAAAGGCCTAGAACATAATCTGACTGGCCTTCACAAATTTGGCCACTTACCTCGTCGGGTTAAGTGGGCCTTTGCGGTAGAGGCTGTAGAGGTGGAATTAGTGGCCCTATGCATCTATGGCCAACACAAGTGGCCGAAAATTTTATGCCAATCAAAGAACTTCGATTTGACTTAACCACCTGATAAAAACCTACGAATGGGAAAGAAGGCCGAATGGTGGATGAAAGGTGATGCGGACGCTTCCGCTAAAGAAATTTTGCTAAAAGGGTTAAATGACAAAGTCACCGTTCGTCATCACTATGAATAAAACATAATCCACTTGTGAACATCATTGATAGCTAGCTATATGAATAAACGATATGAGATTAGAATTTTGGTTGAAAAGCTTCACTCGGCAAATATTGGATAGGATTGTACGTAGGTATACATTAGTTCACAGTTAATGAAAACAATGAATTAAAACCGCAGCAATCGCACGTGTTCGCACAAACTGATGCCCGACAAACCGCGCTATAGATATTGAATTCTATGTCGGCTTCATATTGGGCTTAATGGGTTTTCCAGCGAGGGAATGTTATATGGAGTTATTCAATATCGGACTGGATTTCTGTTACACTATTCTTTGTTGGAATATATTTTTATTCAAAAGCCGTTTATATTTGTAGGGTTATCACAGTTTCTATAGATTATTCAGTATTTTACTCTTTTTGGTTTACACATTCTGTTATTTTTGTTTGCTGTCACTTTGTTTTGATGTCTATTAATGTAATCATCAAAGACCTTTACCAGTCATAGTCATGGAACGATTTCCCAACCGAATCAAAACTCATTTGTCAGGCGCCTATTGTTACCATAATCTTTTGTGTTTTGCGCTACACAAAAGAAAATTTTTGTAAAACACGTGCCTACACTTGTTAGAGATCTTAATATGAAGAAGTCCAAGTATGTTGTAGTCTAGATTTTTCATAACCAGATTTTCATAATTCATTTTTTTCATAACCAGAGGGGGTTAAAAAACCACCACTAAAACAATTATTGGAGCTGTACCTCTACTGTATTCATAACACATTGGTAACGTCCACCTTTTTATGTTACATAGTCAATTAATAAGCAGAAGAGTCATCTGATGGTAAGTTACCGTCGCGTAGACATCAGTAACACCAGAGTTACAAATAACAAATAATTTGCCAGCCAATAAGAAGAGTAGAACCGCATTATTTCTAACCCTTCAACACGTACCAAACTACTTACAGATTTCACGGTTTTAAGAGTTTACTCGTCAACAAATACAAAGTAAGTTCGAGAGGTCAATAAATATTATAAAGCTTAACTGAGTGTAATGAAACTCCAATAACGTCAACGGTACGTCGAGGCAACGGACGGTCGACGGGCGGAGGCTACAAACAACTAAATTGGAAGCGATATGGGTCGCCTAATATGTAATTTAATGCACATTTATCCGAGTGTCAATAGTCGCGAGCTACGCCGCTCGATGGTACATTTGAGCTGCTTTGTAATGTGTTAGGCTTTGTTATATTGCTTCATAATAGAAGCGCTAATAACCCAGAGGCTTCTGTTGAACCGAAGCGTTCGGCCGAATTAAGCACTGCGCATATTACAACGACCCGTCAACAGACCAACTAAGTAAGTATTCGATTATGATATTTATGTCTTGGTTATTACGGTTGAATACTTGAAAGCCGTACTTCTCACCTCCCATTCCTGACGGTCGCTCGGTAGTTGGATTTGTACGCTGTTTCTTGACGGCTTCCGTGCTTCTAAGGGCACACAAAACAAATGGTCCCGGTTGTTGTCCTTAAATAATAGTCCTTAAGCCATAACAAAGTCCTTCGGGCGAAATAAAGACTTTCGATATTTAACAAGGGAAATGAGTTCTCCAATTTACACTGTAAGTCTCTGAAGCCATAGGCATACCTTGATATTTATAGGTACTTAAGGATTGCAAGGCTGGTTTATAACGCTCGACATTAAACCGATTCAAAGTCAACATCATCATTAGTTATCTGATTGTTATTTAGGAAACCAAAACCATGTCCTTTTAACAACAAACCATCAAAGCCAAGGGCAAGTTTTAACGTCGCCTGTGAACAAACATGAAAAATGTCCGTAAATAAACCATTTGAACAACAAATATTGACGTGGGGAACATTGATAATAATTTATTTTCATCGGCAAATGAAATGCGTGAACGGGGCGCGGTCAATGAGCCGGAACAACTCGGGCCCGCTGAAATATAATGTGCTAGTGCTACCTGTCGGCACGGCGGTGTAGCGTACAGATTACTGCTCGGCTTTGTAGAGATACTCGGCGATTATTGGAATCGACAATGATACGGCGAGCTTTTGGTAATGTCTGACCGCCCGCGAGTAGCGAGTAACTATCGGGAATTATCTCGCTCAAGAAAGGGGTCATCTATAAATTATGTCACACGAATTTCATTATTTTTGAACTCTTCTCTTGTCCTTGTCACACAATGTCACACATAATGGACCTCCTCCCTCCCCCTAAATATGTAACGTAATTTTCATCATATCAGACCATACGGTCTCATCGGAGAGAGTGCCAAATTAGCCCAGCTTGGCGACTGATTTACCTCGAAGCAGCTGACGCCAGTATGGATGGTCTCAAAGGTACTTTATCAAAGGGTAGGTATACCATTCCGTGTAAACAAAATAGTTGCATATAAGAGCGAGTCTTCGCTGGCGGTTTGAATAGCCAGCGGGCATTCAATAATATGCAACCCTTTTGTTTACACGAAGTTTTGTTACACATATCTTTTGTGCATGTTGAGCGAAAAAACAGCCAACGGTTACTCGCTCATTCTCCGCGGTAGGACTTTACCTTTATGCGAGTGAGGAAACACCATGGCAACATCAAACATCGTGTTTTTGTCTTCTATCACGAAGACTCCGTAACCTATACAGCCTAATACTCCTTTGGCGTTTGATAAGGAATTCGTATTAAACCCATACAAATGCCAGCTTTCCCTGTGATTAAGGATCATTGTAGATTGGCGGCGAGATTTTAAAATGCCTTAAGTAATTCATTTGTTTTTAGCTGAAAGTGTCAATTCCATGTCCTTGGCGATTCAAGTAGATATAGTGCAGGCATTTTTAGTCTTACAAATTAGCTAAACCGTAACTTTATTTTTCAATTATATTTCTTGTTTATTGTTAATATTCAATTTACATTCCAGCATTAGAGCGAGAATGAAATGTAGGTGCATAATTAAATAGTAAGTACCTACCTCACAACGCGACGTTACAAAACTGCAAAATGTAGAACTGAGTAGGTACCTAATCAATTTTAATTACTCGTGACGGCAGGTAAGTACCCCGCGAAAGTTCTTCAGAGCGTTTTAATGCAACTTAACCATATTTGTTAAATTGAGGAAAAGAAAGCTGCTCGGGCCTCGAATTTGAATTCTACACGCGCTTTTAATTTTGTATGTTGTGCTTATAAGTTTAATTTTTATTGGAAATGAGGTAAGACGTGAACGAGAAAGCTTAGTTTCCTGAGAATCATAATTATACAATAACATTTTACGAAACAGTTACTGACTTCAAAATCGATGAGTAGGTATAAGTCAAAAATTCCTCGCCAAATAGTGCTTAATCCTTCTAGGTGAAGTTTTTGTCACTACAAATTAATCAACTGCTGTAAAAATAACGGACGAATACGGTCGAATTGTAAAACCTCCTTCTTTTTTTAAGTCGGTTAAAAGGGGTTTTGCAAAACAATCTGCTTCGAACAATCTTCATTTTATTAATTGTTTTTAATTTACAGTCCTTATCTCGTGAGTTTTTACTAATGTTGCAATTTTTATGATACTGTTTATTCAAAAGCTAGTGCTTGTCGTGCGGGTGGTCTTTTTAGCGACATCTGACGGTTACTTTTTGAACTATCGGTACTCGTTGATGTTAAAATCGGTAATTTTTATTTTATCATTATCGGAACGAAAGCCTTGAATTGACACGTCGACGCTTCATATTCTGCAAGCGGTTCACTCCTTGCACTTAACATTGCGTCGTATTGTATTGGAATATAAACGTTGGCACAGACAACAAAGGATTGAATGTTTTATTGCGCAAGTTCTACAGATATGAAATTTCAAGTGTCTCTTGACTCACCTTCCGCGGCCAACGGTTTTGTGTGAACAGCTCTAACATAAATCTAAGATTTTAACTTCAAGTGCCCTTGCTGCATCAAAAAATTTTCACATGTTATTATTTATAGACTTTAATAAAATACGCTCACATTCTTTTATTTATCTTGTAACGTTTTTCCGTTACAAGATAAATAAAAGAATCGTCATCGTAAAATTGTGTGTTGATAAATTCGGGTCTTCGGTGAATTGCTCATCACGAGGTTACAGTAAGTTTAATGCTAAAGTTAGTTTAAAATTAAAAGATTTGTCATAATTATATCAGTGTCAAACCAAATCAATTTGAAGGTTGACCTGATGTTTTTAGTCAAATTTATTTTTACTTTAGCTTTAAACTTACTTTAACCTCGTGATGACCAACTCACCCTAAGTTTGCAAACAAATTTTGCACAGGCTTGGGTTCAATAAAGGTACTAATTGCGTATTTAAATTAACAATCTCATCTAGCATGATTATACTGAGGCTCGCTAAAAGGAAATAAAAACATGATTTTCACGACAGAATACATCTACAGTACTTACATTCACCGTACTGATGCTGTCCTTTTCTCACGCTAATTATTTGCACAAAAATAAAAGGGACAGCCACAGAATTGATTGGGTCGATGGAACGGAGAATCTTCGATGAATAAAATTGGTAGATTAACAAGCCTTAGTCATCGGCCCCGATCGGATCGGATTAGTGAGGGGCGCGGAGGGCGCGGCGGCCGCGATAAATTACTTTTATTGCTGTTTTATAACTTTTGACATCCATTAGCGGTAGTCTTCAAGTTTGTGATAAATTCAGAGAGATACAAATTTGTAATAGCAGATATTTGTAGGTCTTCATTTAAGTCGGTCACATATTTTTCGCTAGGTAATTGAAGATTACTTTTAGCGGCCTTTTAAAGAAACCACAACACAATCTAAATCGAATCAAATCTCGTTTACTTTGGCCTAATTCAGCTGCTTTACGGCTCAATTAATTGTAGAGGCAAATACTTATTCGAAATCTTGACTCTAATGCGTATCAGTAAGGAAATTAATGATCTACACAAATGTTGTTGAAATTATGACATGGACTTCTGACATGACCTAATTACTACTATTATCCAATGGAATAATAATTTAAAAGATAGGAACCGTCTATGTAATAAAAAAGGTACCCCCCATATTCCAATTAATATTATGGCCAACATTGAGGCTGAGGCTACAGTAAGCAGCGACTTGCGATGCGACTGGAAGAGCGAAACGAAATAAACCTAGCATGGCTACATTATAAGCGTAATTTTCTGATAGGTTCGCTTCTATTTCGCTGATATGTTGAGGTCACAATAATTTTGTTTCTGTCGCGTAAAGAAATCAAAGCTCGCTAGTAATACTCTACATACAGTGTAGCCATATACATGAGCATTTGTTAAGGTGTTTTAGTCGTTCATGTGTCGCAATTCGCGTCGCGGCTTAATGTAGCCTCAGCCTGATAGATACGTGGCTAGCTTAGAAATTTGTGCGCCCACTTGTTAACTGATGTTTATTGGGCTTCCCTACCCTAAGGGTAAAAAACAGATTCCTATTAATTTGCCTACGCTGTCACAGATATTTGTCTGTCTGTCACGAGACTCTATCTTTGAACGGAAACAGTTACATATCTGACTTTTTTTTGATTATCCTATCTTGTTATTAACCAAATAAATAATTAGAGTAAACACCGCTCGTTAATGTGCGAATTCGATTTGTGCTTGAATCTTAATAAATAATATTAACATTTATTTTTCTGTAAATAACTATCGAAGAGGCCGTGCACGGTAAAAGTAATATAAGACTATTAATAGTACTTACTCTGTTATAAATATAACCGCACGAGCATATATCGATATAAGTCACGCGTTTTTTCCCATCCCTAGCTATTACTGGCAATAATGAGATCGTGTAGAGCGATCTCGGACAAAGCGAAGCTGCTGTTATGTCGATAGGATACGTATACCGGTGCCTGCACTACCTACAGCTACAACACTAGTAGATTACGGTTGTTTTTACAGCTAATGAGTATCAAGTCAGATGCGAGTTGTCTTTTGGCAAATTTATTTATGCTAGGGACTCCATCATTAGCGTAACCAGCTGCTAATTTAGGGTGACAAAGCTTCTGATCCTGGGATCCAGATTTTTTTAAAGTAGATACCTATAGTAGGTATACAAGGACATACCGATCAATTACTGTACATACCTACTTCATCCAATATCTAGGGAGGTAATTTTTTTTATTGTCTAGGAAGCTCCAAAAAGTGCATAAAACAAAAATATAGTTATTTAATTATTACATGAATCGTATTAACGAAGATGTTTCAAGTTTAAATTTCAATTTTGGACCACACTGTATGACCATTGGGCTGCATGTTAGTTGCGGTCCATAATAAAATGGATACCTCCAGGGAAGACAGTGGGAGAATACACACGTGTTGTCTGCGCGTCTACGTGTTCAATTCGATGGGGGCTCGCAGACTGCCAGATTTGTATGCGGCTATTTTCGCTACTATTTTAAAGAAATATAATTTGAAAAATAGTCAAATGGAATGACATTGAAACGCTTATGATCATCTCGGAAGAATTAGGACAAAAAACTCTATATGAATTCTTTTCTTTATTTCTCGCGATAGTTTCGTTACAAACGGCGTCTACCTACTATTCCCATATAAATAGTTATGAAACCAAAACAAAGTACTGATTTTAAACCACATCTTAGTAAACAAGCTAAGTCAATACAATACAATATCAAACCGAGAGTATTTTGCTCCGAACAACGAACACGGGATCACTTTTAAAACGGGATAATTCCCTTTTGATGTACCCTCGGGCCGCCCGGAGGTACGCTTGCTACCAATCGACAGTAGCCTCTATTGTGTTTCACATAAAAACTAGTTTCGTTTGACATTCGATACGTTAAATAATGGATCAGTCGTTGCTAAACTAAACATATTCAGTCCGTGAAATATTATATTTTTCGTTTGCGTATTCAATTTTGTCAGTATCTGGATATTTGGGGATTTGTCACGATTGATTTTTCTACATAACTTAGTGCTTAGAGTTTCATCTGTGATGTAGTGATATATTACGTTCAAATATCCATGAAACATTACAATTTGAAATACTAAAAACGCGCTTTTATATTGTTAAGTAAAATAAATGCAAGGCAATAAGTTAAGTCCATATTATTTTAATTGTTTGTACTTTGTCTAGGGTCAATTTTGGTCAAGTCGTAAAATTGTAGTCGTCGGAATTAGAGTTACATACAGAAATTCAAGCCTGTAAAGTTAGAGGAAGCAGTTACAATTCAACTTGATTTTACCGAAATAAGTATATTTACTACAAATATTGCAATGTTCGCTTCACTTCGTAAACTTTTTTGCTCCGCTCATATTGATTGTAGCGTTATATTATAGCCTATAACCTTCCTCAATAAATGGACTATACAATACACAAAAATAATTATTAGTATTCAACATAATAACTCAGTAACAACAGCTGAAATTAATTTAACTTTCGCAATTAGAATTTTATCGCAACCCCCTTTTTTATAATACAATTATTATATCGATTTTGTCATATAAAATATTATAATACAATTATCCAAATGAATATAATATCGACATCGATAGCGAGCGCATCCTTATGTGTCAGTGACGTGCAATTAGCGCACTTTGACATGTTACATATAACCCGCATTGTACGTGTATCATCCTACGCTATACCTGCCTCGCTCTAACGCGCTAGGGCTGCCACTGCTGTGTTACTGTACCGTTGTAATAGAACAGGACCTTTGGGACTCCACATATCTAGGACTAAGCTAGCTCCCATGTGTACTGTGATTGACTGACCGATGAGGCAATTAAAGGCATTAGATCGTTTCTGTCCGAGGCTCAGTTTAATGCTGCAGCGATTAAATGAAACTCCAAGTGAAACTGTAGTTCAAATAATTTTAATAAAGACATATTTTGACGAACTTTTTTTTTGCTAAGTCAGAAAGCCATATAAAGTCATTTGTTTATTGATGGCTTATTTTTATAGTTTTATATGTACCTATTATTGTTTATTGTTTTTTATTGAATATATGTGTTGTAACTGTAATTTAAGTATTCGTATTGATCACGTTGCTTTTCAGTTTTTTTATGAAAGATATTAATGGAGAAATTAATTAGGTCGTAAAATATTATAAATTAATTTTAAATTCAATAATTTAAATGAGTTTCACTTATTAGTGTAGAGCTCTCCTAGTATGTAACTAAACTCGTTTCAAAGAAATTTCAATGTAGAGGCAACCCTGGTTAAATATTTGCGTCTCGCTCTAGCATCACTAATGTGCAATCAATAATAATTATCTTCATGTTTGCAAGCAAGTGGATTGCATTGTACGGCGATATGAAGGTATGGTGCGGGCGACCATGTTTACTAATTAAGTAGGACAGATCCCAATTAAATTATCTTTGATAAGTGGTTGTGTCATAAGCTCGCGTATAAGACAAATGTGAATTCAGGATGCTTTTCCTTCTTCGTCTTGACCCTTGATAAAGCAGTCGTGTTCATGCATATTAGTATGTAGAGGCGCGCTACATACACCTCCAAACATACAATAGGTAGTCCAATAGACAAACATCTCAGGAATCGTAACTTTGTTTTTGAGGCGTCACGAACTTGGAATTTAATAATATTAAATTTTATATCACTAGTGGATTTCTAGACCGAATTGAACGATTGAATATCAGCACTGGTCAAAAGAAGTTTGAAATACGAGAACAGCAGATAAAGAGCATCCTTACCTCATCGTATATTCAGAAGGGTAAACTACGAGCAAAGGCAAAGTTAAGTTTACACAACTGAATATGAATGTTAATGATAATATTCTACTACAGATTAGATGGAAAGCGAGAGAAAAGAAATAGCGAAAAATATTAATGGAAATTTTTGATCACGAAAGGTAATTTTGTAAGTGAAATCTTTTAATCCGACTTAAATGTAAGAGCGGGTCACAGTAGCGCGCAGCAACACACCGGCCGAGTCAAATGTCACATGTTAGATGGATTAATTCGTTGGCCATTAGCCGGAACTGCGGCGTGTAATGAGTTTGGGTGTACGGTGACCACGTGCCATCGCTTTTGTTCATATAAAAGGGTATTTTTAACAGCGCGCGGAGTCATTTAAGTTGGAGTTGGAGTATTGTAATTGGTCTTTGTTGATTGCCTTACCTAGTAGTATGGTATTTTAATTTAAAGATGTTAAATACAACAACAAAATTGACATTAAGACTTGCACTACATCGGTTCGTAATAGGATTGCGGTTCCTAAGAAGAACCTAAGTATGATTAAATTTTAACTTAGTATTTTTTTATTACTTACGATAAATTAACATCCGTACATGTTACGATAAATTATTATTTGAATTATTAAAACCAACCAATGTACACATTCAAAAGAAAAAATAAAGAATGTCTGAAATCATTAACAAATGGCCACCCTAGTCCATTGACGTTGTGTGTCGGGCGCGTCAAATGTCACTATGCAGATTAATTTGGTCGTAATAATGCGAGGGACTGCCCGTTTGTTTGTCCGCGCGTGTATATCGGGAGGTGAACGGAGCGTACATTGAGCGCACATTGGATAGACTTTATCCGAACTTTGGTCATAGATTTTAAAAATAATGACCGATAGGTACTGATAAAATACGTAGGGATGTGAATTATTGTCAGAAAATAAAAATATTTTAAATTAATTATTATGAGTATGTATGTAACACACGCAAATAACTAACAAACACTGCCATCAATAATTTTTCTCAAATATCATCCATCACAGACACCGAGAAGTTACAGTTCATTAAATGTATTGACATAAATAGAAGTACCTACATAGTTATGAATAATTAATTGAGAGTTTGAATTAAATACAGTTTGCGCATAACAGAATGTCGCATGTAACGAGACACTCGGTACATAAGGCAGGACGTTTAATCATTAATTGATGGATTCCTCGTTATTAAGCCCCGTTAGTAATGACAGGCTTTGCAGCCTTCGCGGATTACATGTTAACGGAATAATTAGGTTAATTGCATTGATCTAGCCGCCGCCGCCGCCGCCGCCGCCGCCGTAGCCTCCGACGTAGGCCATTGATTTTAGGATCTGTTTATTACCTATTAATGTTCATACCTGGAGCCACACGCAGTGTTTTAGATAGTACGGTGGTCCGTGTAGAGCGGGGTCTTCAGCCCGATTTAAAAGGGTCACTCCTTAAAATAGCCAATTAATTAAGCTACGGTTAAGCAATCCTGTAAGAGACAGGATAAACGCCACTTAGTCAGCTACGTCCACCCCATTGGGTTGTAGGGTTGCCACTTTTGAAATAAAATATTCTGAAAACTTTTTATATGCTCAATGGTAGGGCTTTATCTGGGAAAAGTTAAAATTTTAGAACTTTAATAAAAGTAGTGCTTCAAGTAGTTTTATTTAGGAATGATTCGGTTATTGAGAGGTGCCTATTTTATTTTATGCTTTTGATTTTTTTTAATATTATGGAGAATCCTCAGATGTTCAGGTTTTCACACGTGTTTTTGTTCAGCAGGGCAGAAGATAATTCAATTCTAAAACATATAATTTTCGAAATTTACAGATGCGTGCATTTAGGCTATCACTAGTTATCACATCTTATGATTACACATGAGCAATTAGGCTGTGTACACAAAACAAGCAAATATAATAATACGCAGTGAATGGGCTGCGGCCGGAAGCAATAGTACGGCAGCGGTTATTATACACAAATGTTGCATTACCGGCCGTGATGAACATGATTGATTGTTGGTAGTGGGGCAGCGCCATTATCGATCTCCGTAGATGAACTTTCAATTATGGTTTAGTTTTGAGTCAAGTAAGGTGATCATAATGTGCTTAAGTTACATTAACGTGATGATGATGTTCGAGGGATGTAAAGAAGTAGAGTGTATGGCTTTATGTAAAATACATTCATCCTTCCTTCTCAGCACGCATTGATCATCAAATGTTGCCGAAGTCCGTGGACGACGGTGATCATTTACCATCAGGGTATCCCTCTCTTGGTTTGCATGCTTCAGGAGCAAGAATTATCAAATTAATAAATATACGACATAATCGAGAACCTAAGCATGTTTGTTTTTTCTCTTCTCTTCCTTGACCAGCAAGTCAGACTTTGGTGTTTTAAACATGCGTAAAGATAACCGTCGGGTGGCGCGTTTATCCATTTACCTGCTATTAAGTAGGTACATTAATAAATACTGTTGCCCATATAGACATCGCTAAAAGAAACATCGAGGCGTTATCAGCAAATGAAGAACAGAGAACCCGCATCATTTTACGCACAATCGTATCCTTACTCTTACTTACTTGCAAAAGCCTAAACGTATATCACAAACAGGGTAATTAAAGAAATGCAATTTCTCTTTCCAGGTCAAGATCTGGTTCCAGAATCGAAGAACGAAATGGAAAAAGAAGGACAACGTGAGCAACGCAGAAGTAGCGGAGATGAAGCAGCAGAACAAACCGGTGGAAGAGAAGAAGGAGGAGATAAAAGAAGACCCTTTAGCTTTAGACATGTCAAAGAAAAATTGTAATAAGTTGTTAAGTGAGAAGTTAAGAAGTACAAAGAACGTAGCAGTGATACCGAAGCCGAGAAGGGTGGAGAAAGGGGTTATTCTTGAATCCATCTGCGACGCTGACATCGAGAGTAGGATCTCGATAACCAAGATAACCAATAAGTTATCGAGCACCGAGCTGGGCGAGACCGGGAAGGTATCAGTGAAGAGTTTCAGCCCAGAGGAGGTGAAGGAATTAAGTTACGACAGCCTCAGTAGAGATGTCGAAATGTGAATATACTGAGTTAGATTAAGGTTGTTGTGTGACCTCTAGTTAGTATACCTGAGGAATTTTAAGTGTAACATACTGGCTATCAAGTAGACGACATTATAAGTGATATCGAATGTACTAATTAAAAAAACAGCAGAAATCAATTCATCTAATAACATTTCAAATAGGAAACTCTGATTTCGATCATTGTTAATTTGAGTTTATTTCCATATCAACTTCAAATCCTACTTTGGTTTTGATATCAACACATTGGTTAATAGTTCCTAAAGATGCGTAGTTTAAGAATAAGTACCTACCTTTACCTGCAAGGGTTGGCGGACGTCTTTATTTTTATAACAAAGTTGTGTCTCCCTCGCGGGATAAGCACAGTCCCGTTTTTCGGGATTAGTTTAGACAGCTATCTACCTAAAAGTCACATTCACAAAAATTTATGCGAAAAAATTTTTGTAAGTACTTACAAAGTCATAATTTTTGCCTTCAGGTTATAAGAAAAGCTGAATTGCATTTCTCACACAAGATCACTGAATCAATAACTGATTAATATTGAGTAGGTCATATTTTATCAAGTAATAACGCTAAATAGAGGTTATGCAACAAATGTAATATTAAGTAAAGTTATGAGTTTGTGTGACGAATTATGTATACGATGGGCACCGCAGCTCGTGCTACAAATCCTACGAAAATACACGGCACCATCGCTCTCACCGTGCGACAACCTGTACATACTTATCCTGTGTATTTCGTTTTCGGTACCGAGTTGTCAACGCCCAAAAACGTACAAATTTTACTCAAATATTTTTAATTTTAACTAACAAAATGCTCGCGTTAAGTTTAAGGCAGACTGCTGTATCTCAGTTAATTCGCGGTTACTTAGTGATTACGTGCTTTTATACGCTGAATACCAATAAATGAAATGGTTAGGTTAAGAACTCCATGCCTCCTGAGATGTGCCAATTATTTTCACTTTTGTACATAATGTATCCTGTATGTGTCCTATACAGCAGCTACACGAATGGAACAGTTTAAGATATTCTTAACAAAATCATTGCACTAAATTAAAAAAAAAACAGAGTGCCTATCAATATTTCCAAGAATACAATTCATACTCATTTATTTATATTGATTTATCTTATTTTGTTTCTTTAACTTGTAATTTGATTAGATGTAACGAAAAAACAAGAAGTTGATGAAAAGTTAATTATAATTAGGGCTCGCTTTCTTTTAAGAATATTGAATAATAACTCTATAATAACAACCTACCGAATTTGCTGTAAAATAAACAATACATTACTGCACCTACATTATTTATTAGGTAAATATTGAAAGTAAAACAATCAAATATAAACAAGTTATTTTAATTCAGTGGCGACATCTCTTACCGAATAGTGCCAAACAGATTATAACCCAATACCGATTCCAACTGGTAAATCGCCACACCTACTGTTGTTTTTGTAGCTGCTGGACTTCTTAGTACATATTATTTTAACTCTGTGCAATAATAAACTGTATTACATAGCGATAAGTGCTCTTTTGCTTCATTTCACGCCCGCGCTGGGCCAATATTGTGAACAGTACCTACTATTTATGTATTTGCAGTGTGAAATATTTGTGGAAAATGAATAGTTTGTTCCGACACCATAGAGAAATTAATCATTAGATTAATAAAGTTTTTTAAAATACACATGACCACCGCATTTTATTTGGCTGCTACCCTTTAATGGCCCACTACTGAACACGAATCTCTCCTCATTACTGAGGAGGCCTAGAGCATACTCTACCACGCTGCTCCACTGCGGATTGGTGGAGGGTTTAGTGGCCAACCCAGAGTCAGAAGTTTTCAAGCCGCCCGAAGGCCTGCGACATTAACGACTGTTATCTATCGATAACAACCGGGACCGACGGCTTTACGTGCCCTCCGAAGCACGGAAGCGCTCAAGAAATTTTTGCCACTAGCGGTCACCCATCCGACTAGCGACCGCGCCCTCTGTTGCTTAACTTTGTCGATCACTTAGAATCGACGCAAGCCGCCGGCCTATGAGCGCATTTTATTTACCTATCCTCTTTTTTAAACTTTGAATCTATTTTGTTCATAGAGATATTACAATAGAGTGGGTGCCCATACATTGCAATCGCCCCTGGTTAGAAAGAGAAACAACGATAACGGTAATTACCTATCTCTCTAAGATGATTACTAAAGATTTCGTCTCTTTTTATCCTAGGTACGCTCTGAAGCCTCGCCAGAAAGAGAAAGGTGATTACTAAAGATTTCGTCTCTTTTTATCCGAGGTACGCTCTGAAGCCTGGCTTCTGCCCTCTATTGTAATATCTCTATGATTTTGTTTCGGCTACCGGGTAGCTGGTCATAGGCAAACTGCTAGAAATCACATTGTCGTAAGTTAGTTATTGTCGTCCTGGACATTGGACATTGATAACAGCCCCCTGGTGTTACCTATGGCTCCCTGACAAAGGGTATCTTTGAAAGCAGTGAAAGTTCAGTAGTTTCAAAGTAAAAATTTCGGAAAGGGCAGGCCTGAGTTCAAACCGAGCTCCTCGACCTCCGATTAAAAATAAACATGTGCGCATGAGAATTTATTTATCATTTGTTTTGCTGAATCAAAGCATTGTGAGAAAATCTACGCGCCTGAAAGTTCACTATGTACCTACTCAAAGGTATGAAGACTACCATTTTGCAATTATAGCCAGGCCTATTTATGAGAGAATACCCGAGCTTTGTGGTGGGACTTTTACCTACAGTTATGGCTTATAATAATGATGATTAAAGTTTAAATACACTTGAAGTTAAAAAGTTAACACATTAGGTACTAAATATTCAATGCACGCTTTAAAGTAACAGCGCCATCTTTTGAATTTCATTAAAACTTCTATGTTTAGTGACATAAGCAAGCGACATCTAGCGTGTAATAGTCGTACTAAACTAGACGTATGTGACGGTAAGCTTTGCACGATGTTCACCAGATGGGTGGCTCAAGTTCCAAAAGATCAAGTGAGCTTTCAAAGATGTCGCTGCATGTCCATTTTAAATAAAATATGGCCAACGGACTGACATTAAACTTTTCGTAATTATTTCATGATCATTGTGTTTATGAATGAATGTGATAGTCCAATGTAGTGTTAATTTTCAAAAATTATATGCGTAGGTATTTGTTACAAACTTATTTTATCATTGCACTTTTAACTAGTTTATGGGTAGTACCGTAGGAAAAGTTATTACACAAATTCTGCATCATGTAGAGTAGGTATACTCCGACTTTTAATTCGATTCAGTAAATTGACGTTTGCTAATGTCACTTTTCGAAATAATGTTGCCAGCTTTTCAATCATAGTGATTAGGTACTCACACGATTACCGAACGATGTTTTGACGATTCGATTTTATCGATTCGATGATGTGTGTTGATTACATTTATTTAAAAATCAGAGAACAATACGAAAAGGTTATTAATTTAAAATTATATAGTAAACAAAAATATTAAACACCGGTGAATGCATGCTTTTAGTACATACATGCACCATAAGCTCTTACAAATTAAAAATTGGGGAAAATTGATAATAATATTTTTTGACGTGACAACGTCTTATAAATTGGTTTGCCGGGTGACACTTCAAGAAACTGCGTTACGCTCCGCTCACGTTATGCGCTCACAATGAGAGCGAGTGAGAGGCACGCATCCCTTCCACTCACACACTTCCTTTCATTTCATATTTCTCCTATCATCGCCCTGTCCTCAACAAAATCACTCAGATAGGAACAAGTTAAGTTGTAGTAAACGCTGTTTCATTGTACGCAAATGTATTGCAAGTTATTGTATGTATATTTGTATATAAATACGTATGTATGTGTAAAGGTAAAAATAAAATTTTGTTAATATGAAATTCAGTGCGAGATTCTTTGTATAAATTAATGTTTTAAATATAATTCTTTGTATAAATAAATGTTTTAAATTGTTACTATTATTTCATCCTTCTTCCTACTATACGAATGAATATTCACATTAAAATTATTTTACCACTCAAAGTCGTTGTCACGTAAAACTTTCGCCCGTATACCGACTTTACAGACAACCAATTTTTTTATGTGTAGTTGTTGATCCTGTAATAACTTCATACAATATTTAAGTGATTTGCTAAATTATGCGAAACGATTATAATCCGATTAATATTTTTATCAAATCGAATCATTTACGTCCAGGTTACATCACTATTTTCGTGATAATAAAAAACGCTAACATGTCATTTTACTGAATCGAATTAAAAGTCGGAGTATAGAGGGTAAGCATTACGTACTTTTATTCATACTTACCTACAAATATAATAAATATAATATATAATAAATATTCCCAGGACATAAAATATAAGAAATCGCCAACCGCCGCGACCCGTCTGTCCCGGCCAGGAATGGAACCTGGTATCGTTTGCTTAGCAAGCAGGGCCACTATCAACTAGGATAAAGGGTCGTTGATTTAAATGATTATCATCCATAAACTGCCTTTGTTAATCCGTTAAAACAAAACTGACATTAAATATTTACATGTTAATAAGACTAACAATATTTGATAGAAGGCAATCAATTCCCGGGGCATTCTACATTTTGTGTACAAATATTTTAATGATTCGCGATGTAATCCGGATTATGTTTGTTATTAGTTGTTTAGTGCGAGTGAGATAACGATATGATGATGTACAGGAGCGAGGGAGACGAGTGCTGAGTGACGCGTCAATTTGTCCTGTACAGTTTCAGTGAAAAACAAACATCTTAAAGGGCACGGTCACATGGCAGCACAGTATAAATCATCAAGGTATATTTAAATTTAATGGCTTTTATTAAAATGCCTAAATGCCTAAAAATCATCTCAGGAATGATACTTATACCAACACATGTATTTTCAACACACTTGCTCGCAAAGTTGCTATTTTTTCTTTAGTCTTACGCCCAGAATGTGGTTTATTACACACTAGTGCGTTTTAATTTTCATTGCCGCATTAGTGTTTTTCTTATTCCACTTTTTTAATATCCGTAAAGAGGTTGTTACCAAAAGATTTATTATTTTGTAAATAAATAAACTTGTTGTAGTCAAAATCTGATAAGATAAGATTATACTTCATCTAATTATCTATTAAAGCATTTAAAAAATACAATATTTTAAATCATTAGTTACCGTAAATTCTTATTAGAAATACATAATTATTTAGTTTAATATATTGTGGCTGAATGGCGGTGTTCGGTGCCTTGCCTCTGGACTTAACCTGCGCGCGCATAGTTATTCAACCAAAGATAGGTAGGTACGGCGCGCGAAAAATAAACCTCCGCGCCATTTTGTGCAAACATTTTGTTCGTTTATAATTTGCTGATTTGTGACTGAAAAATGTTTTTTTCCTCACAAGTGTGTTGAAAAACGTCGTATGATACGCGTGTGCTTTGTTCATTACAGGCTTGGCAATTAATCAATGTGCAATACCGCCTCTACTGTAATGACCAACTTCACGCACTTGTATCATAATGTACTATTATACCAGTGCTTCATTCACAAAGTAACTAAAATGACCGGACAATTAAAGTGGTCATATAATTTCATGTTAAGTTCTTTAATTGAACGATGACGGAAACAATTGTAGAAAAACGTCGTCACCGTCGCAACTGGTTTGAGAACGCTTAGTTGAATCAATGGATTCTTCTTTTAAAATGCAAAAAAATAAAAATCCAATTTGATATGAAGTAGTAATACGCAAGTAATAAAGTAATAGTATGTACTTTTAAGCAAGTACGAGTAATACGAAAAATTATATGTGTTGCTACAACTGTTCGGACTTAGGACTTAAAAACGGTTCTATCGTCACAAAAGTAAACGGTTTTCGCAAACGGTTCGTCGCCGCGTCGTCGTAACGGCCACCGCTTTTACTAAAGTTGGTAAAAAAGTAGCGCATGTGAACGCAACCCAATCCCGCGCGACTCGAAGACTGATCGCGGCGATTACGGCCCGGCGCGGCGGCGCGGGATTAGCCCTAATTTTAAATTGTTGATTACTTCCACCCCCGCGCCCCGCGCCCCGCGCCCCGCCGCTCTCAACACCTCGTACCTGCGACATAGTTTTCATCACATTTATTACCTAAGACCTAAGAATTAGTGATTATCGCCGCGCCGGGTGTAAGAGCCAATTTAAAACTTTTTGAATTGTTTCATTTGAAATTCGATTAAAGGGAAATGAAAAAGAATTACCTATAGTGATAATACAGTACTAACACGGCGAAAGAAAAAGAAAGAATACATTAGGTAGGTATTATTTTGCACTAGATAGTGCACTATGCTTTACAATGAATAGTCATAATTCAAATGAGAGTGCCTACATTGTGTTACAGAAATTACTTTCTGAAACTCTAATTCGTATGTGGAATACACATAGGTACTCAATTAGTTATCCATTTATTAACAGGTGGATTATAAAACTTTAGATACGATCTCCTCCCTGAGGTTCTTGATTTTTTTATTTACATCCTTAAACAGAACCTTTAAGTACTGCTCACTTTTTCGACATTAATTCTTGTTATTTAAAAATATTATTCAATTATAGATAGTTTGAAAACAAACATTAGATAATGTTCATAATGTAGGGAATAATTCTGCATTAAATCATTTATATTTTGTACATTTATAACTTTGTTACTCTCACTGAATGTTTTGTAACAAAATGCCTATTATGACAGATTCAAATAGGCGATCCATTTGCAATCCCCCATAAATCGTGTTCAATTTAATGCATAGATTTAATGTAACCCCCGATCCCCCGATCCCCCGGCACTCGGTAAACGGCTTGTTAAATTCAACATCCGTCATCATGCCTTATTTATGATTCAATTTGTCGTTGTATCTCAACGTTTTAGCGGAGACGCTTGGGGTGGAACACCAGGATTTTTAAGGTAAGTACTTATGTAAATCATAACAATAACCTATCTATGGTTTTAAACTTGTAGAATGTTGATTGTCTTGAGTAGAATCCTGATATTATGTAGGTGGACGGATGAGAAGACCAGGTCTTAGATATCTATAATATCCTTAATTTTAATACTGGTTTGGTAACGAATAAAATGTTACGGATTACCCCGGATTAAAGATTCATACCACGTTTACACATTCCACCCAAATACATGAAACTTTTGCCTTGGTAATCACTAAACATTTATCTACGAGTATTACAGGTACTCACGGTTGTTAATAATAGATGCAATTGGGTCCAAATATCGAAGGAATAAAAAACCGAGAATACCCGTTGTAGTATGTTAACATGTAGGTTAACCTAATAATACCTATAAATTACAAGATAGGTATTTCAATGTTTTTATAATGACACCTGATGATAACTGGTGATTAATTGTTGGATGGAAAAGCGCACTAACTTTGTAGAAGATTGAGTGAAACTGTGAAGACACCAACAATACATTATAATAAATAAAGCCCACATTCAGTTAACACTTTGTTTCTCGACTCACAATCGAATTGTATCGTCCTGATAACAAGTGTTTGGTGAGAGGACTGAGGAAGGCCGTAACTCTCGCTGCGTCAACATGAAGGTGGTCCCTCCGGTGCCCTCGGGGGGCCATTAGTCCGCAGGGGTCAGGGGACCGGCCAGTGTTGACTTTCCGAGCGGCTATTTACTAATACCTCGCTCTTTCATTTCCTAATTTGTTTTTACTTATCGTCCCGGTTTGTTATCTATCTGGGTTGTTGGTGTTGGTACAGTCAATAATACTATACTTAACAAGTGCTAGGTGCTTCGTTCTTTGAAAAAAATATATAAGTACTCTACCTACTCTACTCATAGGTATGCAGATTTTCTCGTGACTTACGATGTATCGCCAGTCAATGATAATATAACTCTGTCCACTTTGCAATTGACACTCATACCATTTACCTTATTATGGTATTGCTCCGTTTATTGTTGATGTCGATAATGTGCTAAAACATTTATTGTACCTATTTAATAGGAACTAGTGAACGACTCAGCTTCGCAAGGTATTAGAGCATTGTTAAATCCGCTGTTACTTCTAGATAATGAAACAAATATTTTATTCATCAAAGGAATCTTACCTATATGACTTTTTATTTTAATTTCCCACACAAAAATAAAAAATCAAGACCATCAATATATTTGCTGTACACAGATGGCGGCACCGTCAACTTCCATCACACGAAATTAGACAGAAATCTGTATTAGTACCGATAACAATAATTGTCCGGATAACGTTTTAAGTAACAAGGTACTCCGTATATATTTAATCAAATTTAACCTCTAAGTCCTTAAAGATAGGGATCGAGTACATGCAAAAATAATTTTGTTCCGTCGATAACATTCAATACTTAGGCATCTTACAAACGAAAATACTTTTAAGACACATAGTTGCTTGCAGTTACTTTGCAACAACGGGGACCAAAGCTTAAGTAAGAAACGATTGGCATTGGCTTATGGTAATATCTTGTTCAAAATAGCAGGGGAAATACAAATATTAAATCCATAAAATATCTGTCAGCTTTGAAGTATCCGTTCTTAAATATCGTAATTAACACGTTCGCTGCGTTACGAGATCTATCAGATCTCTTACAGGTTTTCGGAACTGTGCGTCGACTAAAATCGTGTTCTTTCACTCCGTGCGGGTGGCTCTAACTTGTAAAGTTCTTTAAGTATGAGAAAGACAAATATACATATTTGCTTCCTACTTAATGGTGAATTCCAGGACATAAAAAAAAGAATAAGAGATGGTTTAGGTCCCTAACGCACAGTATTATAATTATTTTAATTCCTTGCGTTAGGAGACATGTCGATACTCGTAGAATCGTAAGCCTCGTAGACGCAAGAGAGGGAAGGTGGGCGGCGCTGGGCGCTGCGTGACTCGATTTAGTGTTGTCCTAGTATCGATGTGAGCATAGAGAGAGATAGAGAAAAATTATATTGTCTTTCGCCATAGAAAATACCTACAGTAGCCCAATCACTGAATTTACAATTCTTGTTTTTATTTATGTACCTACACTTAAATATTCGATTAAATTCGTCGTTGATATTTTTATGTAATTTATTATAAAGATTAATAGGATCATTATGTTCAATAGTAGCCGGTTTAGTCATTTTAGAGTAAATGTTATCTTTAAAAATTGACAATTTATGTTTTGTTATAGGCCTACATTTAATTAAATGCTTTTTGTTTGCGACCATAGTTTATAAATAAACTTTAATAAAACTTTTTCAATCGACAACTGAGATATTATTTTATTCCCATCACTATTTACTACACATATTGAACTATCTTCGGTTGCGGTACGAGATACAATCGATACCTAATTTTATTTTATTATTTGTAGTTTATTCGTATGTCATAACTGCGTCCGCAGCTAGCAAAATATATAGCAATAGGTTATTTTTGACCCATAAAAATTTCAAAAATATATCATTGGTTTTTTGGAAGATATAAATTATTTTCAAAACTGTATTTTTAGGAGACTGATTAGGTCTCTAACGCACCACAGGCCAGGTTAGTTAGGAGATCTTTTAGGTCTCCAAAGCTACTAGCGGAAAGTTCTTTGAAAATGAAGACGCAGCGAACGTGTTAAACACATGAACAGCAATGAAAGAAAGCACAGACTCATAAGCTCCCATATGGTCAATGGTCAACCCAATAAGTATTTTGTTGGCTGCATCAATAGTAGCTAACCAGCAGGGTTTTAGCCCTAAAAGTAGACACCCTCTTTTACCGCATCCTACTACACCCTGGTCTGCTGCTAAAGGCTTAGTATTCTAGGTTCTATTTAAGTGGTATGCATGCGTAGGTGTACCCAGCTTCTGTCCAGGAGAGACAAAGCTCCTGATCTTACAAATCTGATTTTGGAGGCTGATGTTTAAGGGTTCAACAGCCATAAGTATTTCACTGAAGACCCAGGAGACAGCTTTCCTCTCATTCTACGTCCTTCATAGCCCTAAGCAGCCCCAAATCTCTATACCACCAAAATCGCCAGTCGCGATCGACACAAGTTGCTAGTGCGCGTCGTGCCTACAGCCCAATGTGTGAAAGTGGTGCCGATCTATTACAAAATAATCGGATTACTGAGACGTGTCGCGTCAATGGGGTTTAGGCCGGTTTAGTCCGCACTCGGTAAATGAGCGAAGTGACGCTTGCAATTGTGCGCGCAATAAATTGTTGCGCCTGCGCTGCGCTTTAACGAAAGAAATGTCGCTTATGTTTGTTTAGTTTTATTACTGTAACAGTGGCCAGGTGATCTACTGCTCAGGTAACAGATGTTCGTTTTAATGTCGACTTTAATGTATAAATATTTTTAGTTTTAATTTGAATGAACAATGTGAATTATTGATATTACTATCTTGACAGCGAAAAGAAGACAACTGGTACAGGATATTTAATTTAAATTAATAAATATTTATAAGTGACATAATATTTCAGATTAACTAAGCAGCTATGTGTGTAATTCATAGTATATGATTAAGAAAACAGCTTAAGTTTCATTTTACCACTGTAAACACAATGCCTATTAATTATTTGTTACAGTATGCGCAAAAAAAGCTCCTTGAAGGTCGACATAGCTTATCATCCACCATCGCTTACACGCCACACGCACCACTCGGCCACAGACGCACCTTCGACAATACCAATTATTGACAATCAACTTCTAATAGCGTCGCCAACAACCGTGAACGTTAATACGATGTTTTTTGCCACAATTTGTCGGCGCACATCTGTCGGGTTCGATTCCCGGCGACGGCAATGTTAAATAGAGTGCAATGGATCGTGCGACGAGCATCTGCGATTTCAAAAGCTGCGACAGTTACGGAACGCGTTCGACTGTGAATAATTACGCGCATTATGATTATTTGTATCGCGACTGGTGAAGTTTACTGAGATTTGCTCGAAGCAATTATCTGGCTGGTGACAAGTAGTTGGAAACTTATACTGAAGTTACATTATTTTTTTGTGATTACGCATTTTTAAAGTGGTAAAGTAACAGTTGAGTCTATATTGTCAAATTAAAGAGGAATAGCTGTCCCTTCAATAGGGGTCCCTTTTTAACCCCTTTCTAAAGCATGGAAACGCTCAAGAAATGTTTGCCACTAGCGCTTATCCGTCCAACCACTGACCGCACCCGCTGTTGCTTAAATTCACCGATGATCGATCATTTAGAATCTACGTAAGCCGCCGTGCCATAAGCGCTGAAAACAAAATAAATAGTTACAGTAATTAAGTATTCAAAATGATTTAATTTATATAGTTAAATAAATATGATCGGAAAGGTGAGAGCAAACAGAGATCGGTCGGCAGTGGGCCTCAAACGTTGATTCGTAAGCCGCACTGATCTGCTTATCAGCGTAAATTATGTCCAGATTACGGCAATAAAAACTTATTAAATAAATATATTTGTTTACGCGGCCCGCGCTGAGTGCACGCCGCGCGGGGCTCACATGCCGACTTTTGTTCCGTACCTATCACATTTAATTCATTTTAGTGCAGTTAGTAGTGCATCTGAATTTTTCTTATGGAATTTAGATAGTAAACGAGCATGCAGCACCAGCCTTTTGATAAGTATGCAGCATCAACTTTCTGCTGCCGCCTATGATGACTGTGACCGACATAGAAGCAGATTTAAATCGGGACTAGGTTGGTTAGTCAATTAGAATGAGGACTGGGGGCTGGTTTGTTAGTGAGAATTAATAAATTATTCTAATACAGTGTCAGCATGTGTTGCTAGCCTTGAAGACTAAGATGTTCGATTCTATAAAATTATAACCAAATTTACAACAACACACAAGTTTGACGTCCTGAAGAAGACAGCGGGCAACGGATGGATTTCAATTCTCAAGACCGAGCCGAGGAGAGAGGCCCATGTCCGGCAGAGGACTTGCAAATGCCGTTGGGTGGGCTTTACCAATGCTAGTAGTACTGTAACGACGAATAAACGTTTGTGAATTTAACTTTAAAATGCTGGGCGTATGTAAACGGGCGCGTACATTAAGTACGTTTAAGAATATCATCGGCGGCGTCTTATTATTAACTTATTTCCCCAGCGCACTGCGTCACCGGCTTATTGCGATAAAAATATTCTCTTTATAACTCACTAATATCCAGCTACTGTGCCCGTACTCCTTGGCTTAAACAGAATCTGCACGCGCTTCCATACTCGGGTGAAACAGTTTGATTCTAAAGTAAATAAAATATACTTCTTGCGGTGATAAATCCTTTTTATTTATTTTAAACGCTGAAGTCTAAAGTAAAGTGCCTATAGGATTTTTAACATAAATAGCAGGCAAATGAGGCAGGTAAACCACGAGTGGAGCAAAGATAGAAGATACTGGGTCTTAACCAAGACAAGTGGTTTGGCGGCTGATTAAAACACGAAGTTGTTAGCCAACTAGCAGGACCTAAGCCCTACTACCTATCCTAGGTTGCCTTCAGGATTAAATTGGATGGTACATAATCCAGCGATCTCTGAACGAGGGAACGCCGTAACTCTTCCGTTATTTAGCACTCCACATTTAAGAAATTAATTCGAACTTGAACCATAAAAACTTTTCAAAGTATGCTAAGGTTACCGTATCCAAAATCTACTGTGATCAATTTACCGAAATCTTATGATTATTTAAATTCATATGCAAGAACCGCGTGCTCTGGATGTTTTGACTGTGTGAATGCTGGTCGTTGTTGTGATAGGACCATATCCGTGTGTCAGGATGTCGGTGACAGCAGCTCATTATGGTTCACTAATTACGTGTTGTGTGACATCTCATATTTTTTGGATTCAAGGGTGTTTATTAGTTATTGCAGCGTTTTTTTTGTGTTTATCGGCGTTTTTACATTTCGTTCTTTCTAGGCGTTACTTGGCAATGGTGAATAGGGAAGATGCAAATATGATACTCGTATTTATGATACTCGTATTTATGAAAATTTAATGATTAAAATGCTAAAAAAATGTAAAAGAAGGACTACTTCAACGTTTTTATTTTATATTATTTTGATTTTTAACAATAATTAGGAATTAAAATTACGTAAAACGAAACGCATTTCAAAACACTAATCAGCTTATAGTGACGTCACTCGTGCTATGTCAACTTTTTAGAGGTTAACTTTGCGAGTAAAATTGATTATTATCAGTGAATAGGTATTATTTACATTTTTAATAAAAATGGAAGCTGGTTTTATCAAAGCAGACTCCAGGAATTTACCACGAGTTAGTGTAAACGTGGTAGTAACTTTTTTTGCCGAGAGTCCAGAGTTTTCAAGTGTAGAAATGAAAGGGACTAAATTACTACGGTATGCCTGAATCATAGTTTTAATGTCGTGTTTCCTATTTTTGTTGCAACACCTGAAGGGCTTACTGAAAATTACATACTAGAAGTGAAATGTCCTTCAACCGAAGCTGCCATACTTTCCTATGTGAAAGACAATAAAATAACACCAAAATGTTGGACACAAGTACAACTGCAAATGTTTTTCAGCAAAAGGAAAATAGCAATATTCTGTATAATATGTATAGCACACTAAAATTTTGAAATATCAAAAGAAGAAGATATTTAACATGTGCCATATGATAACAGCCTTAGACCATAGCTTATTGGTCTGAGATAACAGCATTGTATCTGTTATGAATATTGCAAAGAAATTCTGGAGAGATGCTGTACTTCCAAAATTAAAAGATAATAATATGTAATATTTAAGCATATCTTTTGTTTAAAACTTTTGTAAATTGATTAAATAAAACTATGCTTTGAAAATATTGCTTTTTATTCAATTTTAATTAAAGGTGATTGTAAGTTCACAAGCGCACAACAAATGATTACCTATACCTACTATAGTCTAAATAGGGAATTAGAAAATGATCAACACAGGTATGTGGCTGTAGAAAAGCAAATTCCCGAAGTCTTCTAATTACTCTTTCAATGTGGATTCGAAGTTGTTGTGTTTTTTTGCCAACACTTCTTCGATGTGCTTGAAGCCTCTGTCTGCCATGATACAAGCTCCAGGTGGTAAAATATTCATAAATCCAGATTCTTCAAAGATTTTTAAATCAGAAGTAATAATAGTCATTTCTCTTTGCAGCTTGAAACCACTTTATTGTCAGATTTGGGTCAGAAGGTCCAGTCAAAAACATTGTATTTGGTTGAAGTAGATGGACACATCGGCACAAAACATGAGTCAACACGACTTTTTTTCGGTATTTTAGGGGTATTATTGTGATCACCTGATGTTGATAGATAGTTCATTTTAAATTATTACAAAAGTATTTTAAAGAAAGTCGAGAAAATTTGCAATTTATGACAGCCAACGACGGCAAGCACGACCAGTGACAGACACGAGTGACGTCATCGGAACTATAGGTCCGTTTAGGCGCGAAAATTTAAACGGCCCGTTTATAACTGCATTTTTTGCGATAAATTAGACTTTTTTAAATTTTTTATGTTTATGACCTATTTTACATGGAATTCTTTAAAATGAAAACAAAACTAAAATATTGCATGTTCCCTATTGGTGACCACTTATCATCAGGTACCTCATTTGTTCATTTGCAGATGGCAAATACATATATTTTGACTAATAGAAAATGAAATAGTTTTTAATTGGTGATTTGTTTTTATAAACTCTTCTACTGAGTGTCCTACTCAGTATCCTTGCAAAATTATATTACCTACCTACGGACGATCAAGTTATCCAAAGAATAATCTACAGCTATAATGTAATAGAAAAGCAATATTTAAAGTAATGAGATTTCTCCTTCATTATTTAATATGACATGTAATAACACTAATCTCATAATCTAACAGAAACGCATTCAAACTATTGCCCATCAGATCGATATCACGACCATTGTGTGCGGCCATTCGCCGTATAATTTCACCTTTATACCCAAAATGAGATCTGTCGCTTACGTCGACATTAATCCCAAAATTCAATGACAAATACGAATTTGGGACAAATCACGTGAAAATATCAAAGGTGTCGAATAATAGGGTATCGATGTTGGAGGATTTCTCAAAAACTGTATATTTCCTCTAAACAACAATACGGCGACGATCGCACAAAGCGTCGAACCGGAAATTTGCCGTGCAATAAAAGTCAATTTTTTGCTCTTTGACTGCCCGCCACGGGAATGAATGAGTCGAGAGTCTATTCAGACGGTTACTACTTTAAATGGCGGTGTATTTTTTCTTGTCATAGTAAATAGTAAATCTAGTTAAGATTTGGTTTCGGGCCGCGCTTCGAAGATGCATAGAAAAAGTGCATTATTCAGTAACCGATTAGTTAAATGAAGGGGAGAGATCGGTTTCTAGTGCATTTTTATTAAGTTATAAGTAGATACTAGAACAACTTACATTGTAGTCCTGATTTGTGTGTTGGTTTATATCGATCACAGTTCTCATGGGCTAACGCGCACAAGTGGTTCTGATGCCTACCTATTTGCTATTTTAGCTTAATCCATAAAATCAATTCTTCTTTTTTAGAGATCGACTTAGAATAAATACAAAATTTCGTGAATCCCTCGCGATATTGGGTCTCTCCGCCTAGTTAACATCAGAACGTTTTGGAGAAATAATGAAGATCACAAAAGTATCATCTAAACGTTCTAATGGAAATCACAAAACTACCATCTAATCTTTTCAGGACCAAGGAGCAAGTCTTATCTGTTGCACAAAACCCTGAAACAATCATGAAAGGTGAATGTTAGTCACACAAGCACATACCTATTGACTGGACTATTATGCATAGTATGCTCAATTGTAAAAGTACTTATACCTACTTACCCAAAATTACCTAATGATTCAAAAACCTTTAGAAAATGACCACAATGATAAAATTTGAATTGAACAAGTAAAAAAACTGAAGCGCGGCTTAAACCTAATCCCTGGCTAATGATTAAAAAAAACCTTCCCCAACTTTTTCATCCCTTAATTACCCTAAACATCATCAGGTATCATTAACCAAATTGGATATATTTGGAGGGTTGAACAAAAAATCGACAAACCCCGACGACGCGACGCAGACAGCTTGGCACCGCTCACAATGTGAGCGTCCTTACATATCGTTTACACATCCTTACAATAACAAAAAAATCCTTGTGACAACCCTAAACTCGTTGCTCTACAAATTTCCACCGTATCCCAATTCAATAAGGTCCGATAAAACTCAATTGACCGTCACAAGTAACTTTGTCATGCCGCTCCAAATTTGTCACTTAATCTTTTGTCGTGCGATTATGGACTTTAAGGTAATAGTGATAGGAGCAGAGCATAATTTAGTAAGGGTGTCAGGATATCCATTCGGTTGTCAAAGCGAGGAATGTCATTCAAAGGTAATGGATAGTTAAAGGAAGGAAGTTGCAGGTAGGCCCGCGTTGAATGGACACGTACAGGGCGACTTAGGACCGCGGTATTATTATAATTTTATCTCATTACCACTTTAGTAAAATCACTATGAAACCGGTCACTATGAACTGTCGAGGAGATTTACTGAATGACGTATTTTTTTGTATCCAATAGCCGAACAAACGAGCCAGCAGTTATAGCCAAGGAGTTTGAAATTGGACTCCTTGACAGGGGAAGGGGGAGATGTTACTAAGATGCAATCCCCTAAACAGCATCATCAATACTTTTTTGACTAAGAAGATAGTCATAGCACTCACGTAGCATTAGTTACTTGATTCTTCGATACTGCAACCGAAAGAAATGAAAACATTTTACCTTTATAGCTTATTTTTTTGTGACGTTGAAACGTACTTAGTTAATGTTAGAGCCCCTGTCTTATGTGAACTATTCTCGTAGTTTAATTTGGTGCACAGTGAACAAGACGTTGGCACCAAGTCTGTTCTGCTGAAGATCACCGATGCTAAAGGAAAGTTTAACTATCCTCATCCTAGGTCAAACTTATGCCTTACTTATTTTACGATTTTACGATAGAGACTAAGCTTGAGAACCACTGCAGTTACTAAAAGCTATTGCCACAACAAATGGCCAATTTATTACTTGAAGTGGTGGTAAGTGGTAGCCAATCCGCCTATTCGTCTGTTTTTCGGCAGTCGTTTTTACAGAAATCCTAAGTATGTATCATGTATGTGTAAATTAGTATCGTGAGTCCAGAATTATTATTGCGTAGATGAGTATTTAAATTACAAAGAAACAGAGGAATGGCCAATCTGCTACCAGTTCCGCTCAGGTTAGAGTAAATTTAGGTTTAAAAATAAAGTGATTGTATTGAGGGGGTTTAGTTTTAATAATTATGTTGTGAAGTTTATTTCGCTTTTTCCCGTTTGTATTAAAAAAAGTCTCCGAAACAGAAGTAGAAAGAAAAATATGTTCTACATAAGTAGGTAGGTATATGACATGTGTAATGTCCAAGTAATTAAATTATTTTTGAATTCTTAATTTTAACATATCATAATAAATCAGGTACTTAGCAGTTTCTTTACAAACACACTATAATTTAAACTTAATTAAATATTGAAGGTGTAACTATTCCGATAACGACGAACATCATAAAATAAATTATTGCTTAATTGCGTACGTGTACGAGCACTTATGGTAATAAGACGTTTACAATTTTTATATGACACAGGTAGGTATTTATTTTATAATTTTACCGACTTTACAACGGTGAGTGCTCCGAGGAATTGTTCGATTTGGTGCCAACTTCACCCTTCCATCATCGCACCACTCGCCAAAGATTGAAGTATCATCCACATCGCTTGGATTCGTGGCGGACGAGAACGGACGGACGAGATCCGTTTTTCACGATCGTTTCTACCACATACTTGCAAGCTGTGGAATGAGCTTCCCTCTGAGGTATTCCCGGAGCGCTTTGACATGGGGTTCTTCAAGAAAGGTGTAAAAAGAGCTCTCCTCCAGGGCCGGCGTTCCACTGGTGACTCCCCTGGTGTTGCTCGTGTCCATAGGCGACGATGACCACTTACCATCAGGTGGCTCGTCTGCTTTTGCGTCAGCCCTTCATGCTATAAAAAATAATAATAATAATAATAATCCTTAACTAAAGCTTTAAGCTTAATTAAGTATGTGAGGTTATGTCACATTTAAAGTAAGTATTACTTATGAAATATACAAAATCGACGAACTTTACGAAATATAATCGGTAGATACGTACAGTCGACTGAACAACGACTTTTTCTTCATATCAGAGATTTTCTATTATTGTATCCTACTATACTATGTTGTTAGAAAAATATCTTTCACCCTGTATATTCTGAAATCGTTGGGTAGATCCAAAATTACTCAAGTCTAAAATTCCTCTTTGCTCTTTGGCTTACAACAACAATCTCAGGTTTCTCAGCGCGAGCGAGACGGGTATGACAGACAGAGACGCACGACCTTTGTGCAGCGACCAGAGTAGCCACTGCTAATGATGCCGCGATCATATTTAATTATTTTTATGCTATAGTGATGTTATACTTTCGAATGGCATATATCGATGAAGTTAATAATGCATTTTTTTATTTAAAATAGCCGACGATTGAGCAGTCGCTCCTCTGTCGTCCATGGACATTAACTGATCTAAATACATTATCGATGCGATGTCGAGAGAAAGAATGAAGAAGAAGAAAACTCATGTGTCTGAAAGTCTGAAGCCCTGGTCATTGCAGACTCAACCGACACCTATACAATATAGGCTTAAGTGAAAATGCAACATGTAGATTCTGTGGTGAGGCGGAGGAAATACCCATACATATCCTCTGCGATTGCATAGCAATTACCCACTACAGAAGTCGTATACTTGGAGGTCACATAATCAAACTGACCTGATTAAAGAGATGGACCCCGGAAACGTACTATGGTTTATTAAGACTGTAGGCCTGGGGGACCAGATCTAACTAAAACTGGGATGGCTACAATAGATCAGAGATGGTCGCAGTGGCCTCGTAGGGATACTTGTTCCCTATGCCCAGACACCTAAATAATAATAATAAAAAGTCTGAAGCCCCCGCCAGAAACTTCGATCCCTTCGATCTCAGTATGACTGTCACCAGGGAAATTAATATTGTGAAGTCAACTCACCCTTTGTTATGAATCTGAATGGCTTGCTTACGTGTTCATCAGACATTGTCTACGCGATACAAATAATATCTTTTTAAATAATGTCAATTTGCTTTATCGTAATGTGTTAAATCTGTTTTTTTTTATGTAGAAACGTCAAATCAACCCTATTCAATACTTTTGTAATCATATTTTTATCGATATCGATATAAATATCGTCACAACCCTTCCAACCCGTCAGCGCTATCGACACAAAGGCAATAAGTAATCCTTTTCGGCTACCGGTTTGTACTGACCGCGTTTTTTACTCCATCGGATTATTATAACCCGACAAATTAATAAAAATCGCCCAGAAATGGACCCTAATGCTTAGAAAATAGGGGCTCAATTAAATATGAAGGTTGAACGGTACAATCAATATGAAGTTTCTATGGATGGAGTTATTAATTCACCATTTATTGGCCTTTGAGGTCGTTTAAGTTATGGGAGTGAGGCGTTGTGTGCTGGGACCGGATGTGGCCGAAATCATCTAGCCTTTTGGAGCTGATGTGTTTTTATCTACGTTTGATTAAGTTTCAATTTGGAAAGAACGTTGACATAGTATACTTTTCGTAATGAAGAAATTGTGATCTTTGTAAAATAAGCTTACCCTGTCTTTCGTCACTGATCAATTAGATATAATCTTCTGACCACTATCTTGCTGAATGCTTCTAAGATAGTCTTAAAACATTTCATCGCCATCATCTTCTCAACCCATAAGTGTCCCAATGACGGGCTCTACTCTCCTCTCATATTCTTACCAGCTTAGTGCGTATTTTCAGAGTCCACATTCTCTGAGAATGTTATACCTAGTTAACTCTTAGGTGTGCAGGTCTCTTCACGATGTTTTCTATCACCGAAGCAAGTGATAGGTATTGTTTAATTGTGACACGCACGTCATTTTTTTTTTATTAAAAGTGATAGTAGGATTTAAACCCAAGCTCTCTGCTCAGGAGCCCAACATTCAAGACACTTGGCTATCACTTTTTTAATAAAATCTTGCAACTGCGGAAGTTTACTTTAATCATTACCTATATAGTTAATTTAATTCTATCAGCGATCGCCATAAAATATTCCAGTTCTCTGTAAAAACTTCATCCGCAACACATTCTTCGTTGACAGGTTAATGTTAAAAAAAGCGACAAAGACAACACGAGCCGGAATAGTTACAATAACAGGGCTGACAGCGCTGTTTGCTTTCTCCTTCCGCAAACGAATGTCGCTCGGCTGTTTCAATTCAACATTGGTTTGTGTAAAGTGATACTGCGGTGCAGTGGAATTCGAAGGGAATTTCCGCTAGAGGTCGCCTGTGTAACTGATTCTGCCAGGCTGTTCATTTTGAATGTAGTCCACATCTATTACCAATTATTTATAGGTACTGTAAACTCGAAACTGTTACTTACCACCCTTTTATTTGGGTTAGCCATCAAGCTTTGTGTGCTAACTGGTTGCTAGTTCCTCTTCCTCTTTCTTCTTTCTTGACTGATAACACGTCGACATTTTTGAGGACAACGATAGAAGCTTTGAAACAAGTGTAACCGAATCCACAGCTACCTAACCAATGCCTGTTAAATTAATAACTACACCATAGAATTGGTAGTGGTTACCGTGGGGGCGGTGGTATATACTACCCGGTGGAACTCACTATAATCTACTTATAAAAATGGAGCAACACTACTGACACATAAACTCCGCTGGCTGACATGCTACGATCTCGTATTGACGATTCGGATCTCTTGTAATTACTGTGAGCATCAAGGCTTAGATGTGAAATACGTTTTTTGATATACCTCGAATTGCGTTAACATTTAATAGAATTATAAATCCTATTGCTTACAGCCGGAGGGCTATAATCGCTTGTACTGTAAAAGGTTTGATTAACAGCCACGGAGTTCTAAAATACTGCCCATAGAGTCACGTGGAGCGTCGGTTTACGACGAGCTGGCTTGCGGCCGCGGGTTTGTCTGTCACTGTGAATATGGATTTTCTAATGTTTTACATCTTCAAATGCGAAATACTATAAATGTAAACATAAAGGGAAGCTTAAAGTAGGAACATAACAAGATGGGTGAAAATAAAAATAAAATCTGACTTTAATATCGTAAAGTAGGTACCTAATAATATAAATTATGTGAAATATTTAGGTACCTATGTCAATTTCCCTGTGATTCCATCATCGTATCTGCACTTGGTCGCCAGGGGCCAATTTCAAGAGTAAGCTCTCAAATTAACTAAAAACATTCCTCAACGTCTTAGACGTCGTCGTCAGCACTTATCTTCAGGAATTGTTTTTAAGCTTTAATTTATTTCTGTAATGTCATACTTTTACTCACAAACTAATATATAATGTTCTAACACCGTTAGATAACTGAACTAACCATGTAGAAGGATGGTCCTGCAAAGTCGTCTGCCACCCAAACTTCATAAAAAATGTGAGAAAAATAGTGTCGTGCGTGAAAAACAGACAAGCGCACATTATTTTAGTGTAATATACACAAATATCACTGACGATCCGTCCGTCAGTCTCCGTCATTAAACGGCCATTGTGGCCGGTGACATAAATAACGACGGATTTGATTTTATATATTTTTTGAAAATCCGTGTTTTGTGCAGAATAAACCCAAGTGTTTCACAAACATTTCTATCAAAACATCGTCCAGACTTGAACTTATTAAATTTTTTCACTTTTAATCACTACTTGCATCCTCATCTAAATATCAGTAAACGATTTTGGTACGACCGTACAATTAATATAAACGTGTTATAATTGAAGAAGAATCATTAAAATATTCTCAATGGCGCTGCGAGCCGACCACCGCCATAAAGGCGGGAACACACCGAGTTATTGCCACAATTAACCTTGTTAACCTTGCCATAATCCCACTCGCATGCATATGCTAATGCCTCCACTTTATTGTTCCGTCGTCCGTGCGTCTGTGCGGATAGTTTATTAAAATAACCTATAGGGTTATTGCTACGGGCTACACGCGTAAATCATTTTATTAGGTTCAATCTGTCAATTGTTATTGCCTAAAGATATTATGCTCATCGGTGTGAGGTAGATCCCCAGGGTTTGTTCACAGCGTTTGCTTTGCTCTGAGCTTCATGCTGGCACGTCAATTCGCCAAAGGAAGTCGATAAGCATTAAACATTGCTTATCGACTTCCTTTGGCGAATGAAAACATCCCGAGAAAACCTGCACACAGAAGATTTCTCCATTATGTTCTTCATGTGTTCCAAGTGGGTGGGAAGTGTATTGACGTATTTGGGTATATCTATTAAGAATCTCTGCGTCGTGGGTGTCATGGGCAACACACAAAGTTTGTTCCTTGTGCTTGCTGCGAAGGTTTGGAATAGCATGCCCGCGTCGGTGTACCCACCAGCATATAAGTAATGTGGGAGTTTTCAAGAGGAGAGAGTGAATCGGCTTTTATTATAGTGCGCTCAACACCTTGGGACTTCATCGCCACTTACCATCAGGTGGGATTATTGTCAAACATTAACTTAACGAACATAACGAAAAACAAACATGCCTACTTTAAAATGATATCTAATATTTTTGTTTACTATTCGTAAAGGTTTTCCATGCGTATTCAAATCTCCCGCCAATATAATCTATGCCTCTAGAACTCAGGCCCTATGGCTCGGGGATTAGCCAATAGCGAGGTTCTGTCACCGGCGCCATTACTGACGGCTGTCTGACGAAACGTCGTGAACATAACTATAATAACTTTTAACAAAATAGAACCGACTTTAACGCTAAATCCTTCTCCTAAGTCTGATAAACACGAAGCTGAAAACCGTATCAAAATCGGTTCAACCAAACAATATGCCTAAAACCTTCTCCTAAGTCTGAAAATACTATGATGAAAACCGAATCAAAATCGGTTCAACCAAACGCAAGATAATCGCGCACAAACATACATACAGGTCAAACTGAGAACCTCCTTTTTTGAAGTTGGTTAAAAAACAAAGAAATTACGTGAAAGCGCGGGTTGCGAACAAATTCATTTATAAATAACCGAAATTTTAGTAAATTAGTGCGAAAATAAGTAAAACACGTGTAATTTGGACTACCGTTACATAATACGATATTTTTCTTCCTTAAATCGGGATAAAATCATTCTATTTTCAAACCTACCCACCGTACGTCAAAAGCCCCCCTTTCGGCAAGGCCGCGTTGTTATAATTTTCTTGAAAAGTTAATTATTTTCTTATCGTGTTGTTAATACCTACCTCTCGTTTTTCTGGTAAGCCTACGAGTCAGATTACTTCTATCTGATATCGCTAGACATTACACCACTCAAGTGGTTGCATTATTAACAAACAAGTCTTTTTTTTTTTTTTTTTTTTTTTTTTTTTTTTTTTTTTTTTTTTTTTTTTTTGTCCAGGGGAAAATGCTTTATGCATACCCACCCGTCGGGGGGACGGTTGGGTTATGTGGGACTCCAGAGAAGCACCCGTGTACCCACTAAAAACCCCTGGGTTCTCCCTAACGCCTGAGTGGAAAGGCCTCGGGAAACAGCATAGCCTTAACTACCGAGACCTCTCCGGCGAACTGCTCACTTAATAGTGGCACCTAAGTGGACCCCTATCAGTGGGGTCTGCAAGGGCAACCGGGAGAACTTGACTGCCCCTGCCCGAAGAAAATGAAGGTCGGTGCAATGCCGACGACGATGCCCCCGCATCGAACGCCGGCCGACCCCCATTAACAAACAAGTCTGGTCAACTTCTTTAACTTCGAATAAATTAACGCTAAATAAATTCCTACCTACCCTCATAAACTAGAATTTTTTTGGTCGCGGGTAAAATGGACAGATGAAATAACATATCAGTAATGCCCACGACATGAAAATAAACTTTTATATGTTGCACTGTCTTCCCCGGTCGGGTGTCGAACCCGGCACCCCTTGCTCAGCAGACAGGGCCACTTACTACTACGGGATCATCGAGGGATTTTGATAAGGTCCGATGCGACTGTATTTGACAGTTGGTAAGAGGATTTTCTATTTCCATCTTAATTGATGAGGCTTTGATAATAGCTTTGGTGTAAAGGACAGCAATAGGCTTGACCACACACCATTACATTATAATTAAAAAAAAAAACCTTAGAAATCACCGGTCTACTCGCACTATTGAACCAAATTACTAATTTAATCATAGCAAAAGTGCGGAAAACGTGAATAAAAAATTAGATTAAAACATTAAAGGCAGCACGGAACATAGCCGCGCATTCCGAAGGCTTCGACGCCAATAAAAGGATTGCCGATAATAATTCCCAGTTAGTCGATAAACCGGCGTTGGTGCGCACTAAAACATTTTAAAATGTTATAAATAACACCGTTTAACGACGCAGACATGGGCTGCTATTAATCAAACGTTCGCCTTAATACTACTTTTTATTACATGTAAATGAGTGTGTGTTGGCCCTTATGAATGCCTGGAACGTTTATACGTCACGATTTTTACGTCGTGTCGTAGTGTCGTTGCTTTTGACTAGTGTTTGAGTAATGCTACGTTTAGTTGTGTATTCATTTGTATGTTCTTACTCGTATATGTTACCTTTTATTTCTGATTTTTAATAAAAGTTATCGTGAAAAGAGCAGTTGCACCACTGCCCAACAAATGTGACGGTCACAGATAGACATTCCTAACACCGAAGATATTACTGAAGCGTTGATTGAGGAGACATTAGAGATTTCGCTTTTAACAAGCTCTAAGGTAACGCATCTAAAAATATTTTATTGTTGATTCTTAAGGCGCGATAGCCCAATAGATAAGAAGTCCTACCATCCTTCTAATAAGGATAAGTAACTTCTGCTGAAATTATGCGAGCTGGCTTTCTACAACTCAACATCTCAACAACTCAACATCAAAACAAATCACGCTGATGCAGATTATTTCGATGAAGCGCCTTCAAATAAACAGTGACTTCAATTATAAGTGCTACATCCGTCGCAGCATGTAAATGGCCCACGTCAGATCTTCATAATTAATCGCTAGATGCAATAATTCCCGTACCATTGTACCTAGACGTAGGAGTTCGTACATTAAAACCATTATTATTATAATTAAGTAAGCTATGTGGTCCTTGAACCATTAAAGTTCACATTAGCTTCAACCTATTATTAGTCCACTGTTGAGTTCTAGCCTCTTCCCATCGTTCAGGAGACCTAGAACATACTCCAGCACGCTGCTCCAGTGCAGATTGATGAGCTACGCGACTGCAACGCAATCCAAAATTTCGCTGTATCTGACACTTTTGACTAACTCGTAGACTGACTTTTAACTCGTGGACGCGTCTCCTGTCAGTGAACATTGTCAGATACAGCGATTTTGGGTTGCGTTGCAGTCGCGTAGCTCATAAATAGCGTTGTGTGAGAAGTGCCTTAGACCAACCAACCTAAGCATCGATATAGGTAACTGGGACTGACGGTTTTACTTGCCCTTCATTTGTCGGAAGCGCTCAAGAATGATTACCACTAGTAATCCAATGCAGCTTTTCTTAACTTCGTCGATCACTTGGATCGACGCGAGCCGCCGATGATATTTTACTGTCAGAGTGGTCAACGTAAAAGCGATTTTTGTAACGTCCCTATCTTCATTATTTTTTTGTGACGAAATTTTGTTCAGTCCTAGCAATAATAATAATACCAGCGGTCTTTATCCTACTAATATTATAAATGCGAAAGTTTGTAAAGATGTATGTGAGTGTGTGTGTGTGTTTGTTGCTCTTTCACGCAAAAACTACTGAATGGATTTTCATGAAACTTTGCAGTTATATTGCTTAGACATCGGAATAAGATAACTTGTTAAAATTTATAGAGATTTTTGAAGGGACTGGTTACCCGAAGCGAAGCGAGGGCGGATTTACTAGTTTAAAATAATCTTAATGATTATGTACTTGTAAGAAATGTTTGGAATGCAATCATGGACAAACGAGATAATTTATAACAAGGATGGATGGATGGGTGATTGTTTTAAATACATCAGATGCCGTGACAATGATGTCGTAATCGGACACCCCACAAAACAAGCGTTTGCTTTATGGCCGCCATAAATGTTTTGTTAACGACATTTCATATGTCCGTCTTTTATTAGGTCGCTCTTTTATTTTAGATTAGATGTTTATTCTGTTGTATGCTAGTTTAAAATATGCGCTTAGGAGTTTCTTTTGCTATTCTTTCTTCTCCATGATAAAGCACCAGTGTAAAACGACTGTAGACTCTATTAAAATGTGAAGTGCAAAAGTGTGCTTGTATCAATAAGTCAAGTTGTTTTATATTATGTTTGCTTAAATTGTTTTTCAGGGTATTTTTAAGTTGCTAATGAAAGGATTTTCGTATAAACTTTTTCAAAGAGTACATTATTAAGTCATGTCTTGTTGTATGATGGTGGCTTGAATATATTTTATGTTATGTGGATACTGTAATGGTACGGGCCCCCTAGTAAGTCAAGTAACTCCTGGACATCATCAAGATCAAATGCATTGTCAATGCGAGGCATTGTAATTGAAATACTCTCCTATTATGTTACAGTTTTTATTCTTGCTTAGTAATAATAATAATAATAATAATAATAATAATAATAATAATATAATCTTTATTGCCACACACTAGAGATATATGTTACAAAGTTACAAAACATAGGTACTATAATTATACAAAAAAGTTAGAACTTAAAAAACATGTTAACTTAATAGGTTAAATAACATAATATGTATGTGGGCAAAAGGAGATGGCTCAGCTTTTGCTGACTCGAGACCTGGGTCTCTCGTAGCGCTGATTTTCAGCCACTCCCTAAACCCTGAGATGGTATGCGGGCGATAGGAGTGCTCCCCGTTCCCAGCCGAAAGAAATAGTAAAAGGTAACACATCTTACAGAAAAAAAAATAACACTACAATTTTCATTTTACATTATTACTTACAATGTGGGTGTGTGGTGTGTGTGTGTGTGTGTGTGGTGTGTGTGTGTGTGAGTGTGTGTGTGTGTGTGTGTGTGTGTGCGTGTGTGTGTGTGTGTGTGTACTGATTAGGATTTTTGTTTAAATTCAAAGAACTCTTTCAAGGGCAGGAACATCCAATATCTTGGTAATCATTGGTAATCTATCTACCCTTAGGCTTGCGGATGTAACAGAGTGGTCAGAGCTCAACTCACCAATGTGAGGGGTCATTTGCCATGGGACACCACACCGCTCTCACAATCTACTTTAAAGAGCCCTATTAGTTAAGAACAAGTATTTTTATTCTTTCCCTATTTATCCTACTTACAAGTGAAATTTCACAGAATTCATTTCTACGTAACGTTTCTTATTCATAAACTTAATCAACTTCAGTGAATGAGTATGTCGTCCCGTTTATCCGAGTATACACTAAAGTAAATGTTTCACTAAACCTTGGAACTTGTCGAAACATTCTTCATCATCAATGTTACACGTGTCGGATTGTCGATTTATACTTCGCAACATGAACATTTTTAGCTTTATTACGACAATTATATTCCTTGTCTCTGGCACTTTAAAGCCACAATAAAATGTTTAATGATGCTAAATAATAAAATTTAAAAACAGCTGTTAAGAAACTCGCGAGAAAAACTTAACCTTCTAAAACTTATAACCTAACTCGAGTTATAAGTTTTATAAGTTTTAGAACTAATTTCTTGAACTTGCGCATCTCTACGTCTTATCGAAACTTCCTATACAATAATTAAAATGACACATTTTAAATCAGTCAATCTCAGTTCAATTAATAGTAGATACTTTAAATAAGGATAATTAATAGCATCTTGTTCTAAATATTTGTTTCAATTAGGTTATTTAAGACTTTTATGATAGTTATAAATATTGTTATTACTGAAGCATTTTAACTACTAACAATAAACTACCTTCATCGCTTACTAATCAGGTTAGCTTTTTTGCTATTTCCTTTTCATAATTTTCTTGCGTATATCCTATCAACAGCCTTCGGTGCGTCATCCGTACATTCAACTCCATCGCACGAGAATTTAGTTATTTACAACTTCTTACTTAAACTAAGTTAATATACGAGTAATTAACTCACCAATTTACTTTTCATGTCCTTTCTCGTTTTTATTATCTCGTTATTTTTTTTGTGGTAACTTTACTCGCTTGTTAATAGTTTTTTACTACGAAGTAGCTAAGCAATGCTTGATTACTAATGACTAGTGTCCGACTGAAAAAGTTTTTCAGCCGAAACTGATACTGAACTTTCAGCCTCCCACACAGTTTCGACCGAAACTGAATTTAAGGATGAAACTAGAATTTTGGCCGAAACCGAAAGTTTCGGTCAGTCACCACTTCTAACGAGTGTCCCGCGTATTACCACTAACGTCAAACCAAACCTCGTAGATTGCAGCGTCACGGTCCACCGAGGGAGATAGCATCGCATGATTTGTGTTTACGAGCCCTTTGTTTCAAGCCATCGCGTCCTTGTTTACGACGCTCCCAATAAAACCATTTATTATTTTTGTGCTTTATTATTTTTTTACTCACCTTGTTTACTGGGGGTCAATAAATATTAACTTCTGAGCTCTTTATCAGGCGATCGGAGCGCCGGCCGCGGCCAGCGATATGCGAATAATCACGTAGAAGTAAAAGTATAATCAAATTTTTTGTTTAGCTTAGCCCTTAGTGTTGGCTGTCTGTCATCGTTGCTTCTCTTGAATATAAAATCGTAAGCCTTCGTAGTTCAGTGGAAACTTACTCAATCTGTGAAGCAAGGAGTTCTAGAGTCGATTTTGAATTACGACAAACATTTATCTTATAAATAACTGTTGATAAATGAAATTTATTTGATAAATAAATGTGTGGCAATTCGTGTTTCCAATTTTAAGCGTAAATTCCAATATCAACCTCTAATTAATTAACATGTGTAAGGTATATAAACACAACTGTCCTAGTCTAAGCCTTCTTTCTGAGGTAAGTGAGAAACATCGCTGGCACTAGTATTCTTTAAACCAAAATATAAAGTCACTGAAACTTGCCTGGATAATATTAGTGAACTGGCATACACTAATCCTTTGAAATATTTACAACTTTCTACCAGAAATTTACCAAATTTAATTGAGCAAAATATATTTTATCACCCTTATTAAGAACCGAAATAAAACTACAAATAAAATCATTATTGCTATAATAGCGTCCCACGCGGCGTCGCTCGCTGTTAACATAAAACTCGTATAAGGCGAGTGCATTACTGTTCTATCGACTATTTGACCACACACTACGTGGCGGGGACTATTTCCAAACTATTTCGAAACTACCAAGTGTTTTGATGTAAAGTGTTACATCATACAGAAGCGATAATCCCATAATGTTTTCCCATATTTTTGTAGCGAAAGTCGCTATACGCATCACCATGATCATATACTTACTGTTCGTTGACTTAGATTATAGACTGCATTGATCACTAAAAATTACTATGTTTATTCGTGATGCTCTTAATGGCACTGATGTCAATGTGCAGCGATGCCCACTTACCTACCAACAGGTCTTCTGCTCGATTGTCGGCTTATTATGTACAACTCATAATCCCAACTATATAATAAAATATAATTGGACCAAAACCATCTTCGAATATGGCACCATCGCCTCTGTAATGATGCGGTAGGAGTCGTGGGTTAGATTTTTCGCGAAAATAGATTATTACTTGACAGATAAATTTATTTCTATACCTTAAGTATTTTAGTTTGATTATGAAAGTTTATTACATTAAAACTTTTAAACCAAATTTTGACAAGTTTATTAAAAGGAGTAGGTACGTTTCGATATAATAACAAAATTCTACCGTTATCTTAGCGTTGCGTTGTAATAATGAAAGAAAAACAAAGAAATTCTATCGAAAAAGTGATACCCAATAAGTGTTACCATGAGAATAGTCCCCCAATTGTGAAACACGGTGCCACTAGTGAGTGATCCGCGTCCAAACAGATTTATAACGTCCGTGGAGATTTACACGTCACCCGGCGCCCACGGACACTCGGACACGGATACAGACACGTGGAAACACTGACACTCGGACACGGATACAGACACGTGGACACACTGACACGCGGACACACTGACACGCGGACACACTGACACGCGGACACACAGACACGCGGACACACTGACACGTGGACACACTGACGAGGGTTCGTAGTCGGGCAGTATCGTGTTTTATCACCGCTCGGGATTATTGTCCGACTCGTTATGAGGGATGACTAATTCATTATCGTAACCCACGACTGTCACACAACGGGCCTGGACCTCCTGTCACAGTGTGTCACACAGGTGCGAACAGAAGTCTAAGGTGTATGGGGTTTCTTTAAGATGTTTTTAATCCCCGACCTAAAAATAGGGGTGTTAAAAGAGTTTAACATGCCTGTCTGTGGGTCTGTGTATCTGTAGCACCACAGTTTCTGAATGAATGAACAGATTTGAATGCTTTTTTAAACGAAAGCCACTTTACTTCCAGTGGTATTTAGTTATGTTTGTAAGCAATACCACCTTTAACACCCCTCTTTTTGCTTCGAGGTTAAAAAGCGTTTGTTGTTTTGTATTGTTGTGTTTTGTGGCCCAGCAGTTAGTGGTGAACAGTGTACTTGATGTACTAGTTCTGCCAGCCCTGCCCTGAAGAGTGCTAAGTTCTCTACCATCAGCTGTCTACCTCTCGATGAAACTTGAATGATGATTAGGTACATAGATTATGTTATTACCTTTCATGGCTGAAAACAAGTCGGTGACGCTTTAGATGTTGCTGATTGGCAACCACTGACGATAGTGACTACTTACCATCATATGACTTTATTGCTAGGTCGTCTTCTAGTTATGTATAAAATATCGTTTTTTTACTTTCTGTTATTACATAAATGACAAACATTTTTATGGGATCATCGGATATCAATTTCATTTGACCAATGATTCCCCAATTCATTTAAAACGTAAAGGAATTTGAAGAAAGCTCTAAGCTTCATTAAATATTATAAAGTAACCAGTTATTAGTTATCTGTGTTATCTGAAACCGTAAATTAATTTGAAACATACAGTATGTTATTGCTCGTAACATTGTTCTATTATTCATACGCTGTAAGGCAATAACATAAAAGCTACGCAGGAACAGAACAGCTACAGACAAGTGGTGTAAGTGCGAGCACAACAAGTTTAAACACGTTCGAACGCCGTAACACGTTCCGCGCCGTGAATAAATCAGCGCGAACAATTCTAACCTTATTTTCAGCCGAAACCCCTGAAAACAAGATCCCTTAACAGCAAGAAATCACACTCGACCAAATTGCGTAACATACTTACCCCCAGTTTAAAATGGAGTCATAAATAAAAGGTGGGTAGACGGCGCACCTTATCGCCTCAACCACAACAAATGAAAGAATACCTCCCCGGCCCCATTCCGGGGTACGGCCGTCCCTCTCCCACCCGGGCCAGATTCTCGCCCTCTCTCTCTCTCGATCCCGGCGAACGGTAAAACGGTGTTTTACATTTATAACTACAAGCCACATTCGCAAGAGACGCCACGTAGCTACTCCTCGATACTGTGGAGTGAAAACGAACTGTATTTTTCAGGTATTAAAGTCACTTTTCTCGGAGCGGTGGGGTCCAGTTCGGTTGTTATGGCAACGGGGGGAGCGTCGCGATTTTTGCCTCCTCCTTCGATTTCCACGAGGTTTGATCGCTTGCAGCGAAGTGGCTGCGTTATATACAAGCGATAGGTACATTGTGGTTCGATAAACGTTGTCGGGACGGTGAAAAGAATAAATTGCGTTCGGGACGATGCTCAGTGACGGCTGCGATAGCTCAGAAAATATTGCGGCCGATGTCTGTGTGTTTGTCAGAGCGTTCAGTTGCTGTAAGATGCTTATAAGATGTAAACATGACTGATCGTATCTAGCGACGGAAACCGATTTTGGCTCTGTGAAGATGCTGATGATGAGATGCTTGTTTTCGACATACATGTTGTCGTATGAATATTGCAATGTTATTGTTTTATGTATGTTCTTAATATACTTTCTTCAAAGTAAAATTATGGAGTGTACCTTCCTCTGCCTTAAAAATGGTTATTTGATATTAAATTATTTCACTAAGCTATTCGCAGGTGGGTAGTTTGCACTTAAACCTGTCAGCAAGTAACACACTTCGTACACAAGTGTAATAAACGTGTTGAAAAACAACAGCCAGGGGTATAATTAATAGGAGCATTAGTTCAGTGAGTGTAGGGGACGTCGGGGCAAGAGATACTGCCGGCGTTCATACAAATCCGTGTCCGTCATTGTGTCGGATGAGTTTTGCTACTCAGGACTCAGACCAACTGAGAATACTACATTTTTAGTAATAATTACATACATACAGTAAATGGTCAAAATTCTATTTTAATCAAGCAACACGTACAAAATAATAATTTGACTGGATCGGTAATATTTTTGTTGTCTGTTGTCTCGTATCATCTGCAATTTTAATAACCGATGCATAGGTGTACTCGTGTAGTGCTTAAACCTTGTTCTTGTTTTCTTAGTTATTACATAATATCCCACATACTTTGAAGTTCACATTAATCAAATCAAATCAAATCAAATGAATCTTTATTGTGCACATAGGTTATAAGCTGGTACAGTATTAAAATGTTTGATCTCTATGTTCTGCATTGTACTAAGACTAAGTATTGCATAATGATGTGCGAGTGCAACAAACAGTTTTTGTATTGTAGTGTCCGTGACGTACCTAATAACTAAACATTCTGAGTGAGTTCATGTACATAGGTGTATGTTTATTAAAACTACTGTGTATGTAAAGAAAACCATCGTTGTGATTATAATATGTCATTTTAATTCTCAAAATTTCATTTGTGACATTGTTAGACGAGGAATCAATTGTCGCGTCTTCGTAGGAGAGACGAATGTGCTCTAGGTAGCGCATTCGGCCTTTTATTTGTACAGGAAGCAGTTCTATATACAGCCGTGCTTAGAGCATCCAGGATCCGTCGAACAAGGAGTTGATTGTATGTTTGCTATTTACAAAGCTAAGCAACCAATGTCAGCATTAGTAGCTGTACTATTTTGTTGAGATTACTAATCACACAATTTTAGCTTTTTACTTTCAAATAACTGCACCACTCAACTGTAAAACATTTTGGATATTTCTGGATATCACCAAAGTTTATTAGCAACAAATAGATAACAAATACATTCAGTAACTACGCAGTTAGTGGAAAAATAATTATTTAGAATTATGGTCTCGAATTCTCGCTGTTTAGCGTAGACATAAGCAAGACTGGAAAATGTAATTTATTTATTTAATAAGCCCCTTGTTCGACCTACCCTTATTATTCGTTTGCGTGGTTCACTACAATAATTACATTACAATAAATGTTAAATTCGTTTAAATATCTATTTACAGTATTAACTTACATTATTAACAATATACAATACATATTGCAATGCGATCATTTTTATGACAAACTACGCGAAGATACTATATACAAATTTATTTTTGAATAATATTCTATTCTTATATAGTTTTATCAAAATAAAATGCTTTTAAAATGCAGAAAATAAACAGACTTACAAAATCAGGAGCTTCTTTCAGTTTCCACCTAAAATAGCATGACTGTAGCAAAAGATTAAATTTAAAAAGACCCTTTTTAAAATATAAAAATGAAAACAACCAACACTGTTAAATGACTTGTGACTCATATTGCCACAGAACGACGCAATGATTTGCCATGGACGAAATTATCAAGAAGACTAACAGCATAGTTCAGTTTCGTACACCTGACTTTAATACCTCATTTGTCGCTTGATACCACTCGGTGTATCAAATGAATTGATTATCATGAAATTAATCTACCTTTAATTCTCGTATAGAATGTAGTCTAATCGTCTATATGGAAGGACAGTCTAGTTAGCGCTTTAAACTTTTTACTTGCTTTAATCGTTACCTAATATCAGCGCCACCTAGATTAAATACAGCATTTTTAACAGTCAGTAGGTGCACAATATTATGTATGGACTGTGTCAGTCTTCTCATATACTTCGTCTATGTTATAAATCTTCAGTTTACATCATTATTCTGTGAAAACATTCGTCAAATTATGAACTAACCTAAATGATCCGTATGAAACTTGAATTGACTTAAGTAGAGAGACATTTTCAACATTCGATAGACTTATAAACGTTCAATTTACACTTGTCGTGGCTCGAGTGTAGAAACATAAAGAGTGTAGTAACAGACTATAGTACGCAGAACTATCCTAATACAATCTTGGCACCGCGAATCTTACTCAAAATGTACATTTTACGTACGTCCCAGTTACTTTATCATGTAAAAACTATATTATTAATAAATTACTTAATACGTATCACATGACTAACTTAATATTATGTACACAACTAATGTAAAATGCTAGTTAATGTTATTTTTACAAAGCATTTTAGTAGAATGCACAGACGGTTAAAGAGGAAAAGTTAAATTTCGTTGTTTAAAAATATTTTGCTACACAAACCAGAAATAGTCTACATAGCGTCAACTTTATGACGTGTTTGAAGTGACAAGTAAACAAGCACTTGTTGTTGACTCATAACTAACGGATACAGTCGAGATTGTTGTGAAATATGAATAAAATGATCACTTGTCCACAACACACGACTCCTATTTAGCCACGACAAAAAAAACATAGGGACCCAATCATTAAAATGTTTCGCTGCAGAGCTAGAATATAGCTCCATCTAAAAGTGTTGTCCCATCAGTAGTAAAACCAAACTACAATTTACGTAATGAAAGCATTCACTGAAGGGCGCTGAAAGGCAATTTTGCCCAACTCTGATCAAGGGCTAAGGCCGGCGCTGCCCCGTTGTTATTTTGTATTTAGCGTAATTCAGATCAAAAGAGCAGGGAGGACAGAATTAGCTAAGTTAATTAGAAGTTTATACTATGCTATTTTAGTCGAATCTATATTATCAGAGTGGGTAGGTATATATTCTGTTTAGTGCCGTATGTTATGTAGTTTCGTATCCCATTCATACATGACATAAAATTGACATCTAATATTAATACATTTATCGTTACAATATATACACATTACGCGATCACAAACCGTGCGATCAGCGAAAACGCGCAACAACCGCATAATGTGTAAGTACCTGGATTTCTTTTGGTTACCGCGCGCACTTAAAAGTGGTAATATGCAAAGTTTATAGGCTGACTGTTGTCCTCAGTGTTAAAACTGTCCTGTTCACTGTCCACCGAGCCACTAGCGTTCATCACTTCGCGGTCGAACTGATCGCGGACCTGCCAATTGGAGAGGTCGCAGGGCGCCTCCTCGCGGGGGTAATCGTACCCGTAGTATTCGGGAGGCCGTTCCTCGAATTTCGCGGGAGGTTTCTCCATCCGATCCATCCGATCCGTCCGATCCGTCCGATCCGTCCAATCCGTCCGATCCGGTTTGTCGGTTCGAAGGTCGTGAAGGTCGCGTGGGTAGACCAGGCTAGAGAGGTCGCGGGCGCCACCGGGCTCCGCGGGGACGGCGGATCACTGCCGGTGGTGGGGGAGATGCAGGTGTAGGTCCAGGCGCGGCCGCTTGGCGTCGTCGTCGTCGCTGCATGGTTCCTCATGCGGCTCTTGTTCGTCGCACTCCTCCCCGAGCTCCTCTTGCTTGCGCTTCGCCGTCGCCATTTCAGCCGCGTGCTTTTTCCGCCATTTCGTTCTTCTGTTCTGGAACCATACCTGTTGGAGAAATGAGTTTGTTTTAATTTGAGCAGTTTAAGTTAGTTAAGAAGGTTTCTGAACGCTTTGTTAGGATTGGGAAGGTCAAAAATAATATATGGGTTAGGTTAGTCTGTTACAAGATTCTATTAACGAAAGTCATCACAATGTTTTTGGAAGGAACTCTGAGATATTCAGTTTTTTTCATGAATCTTTCTTTTCTGAGGCATATGGAAAGATATAACAATAAAACCATTTTATTTGGTAATACCTACTCCGAGTGATCCATTACGAGAGACATTCTTTCCCGTAAACATGGCATTTATCTTTTGATGGTTTCCCTATTAATACTAACAAATAAAACCTCGCAAAGAAGTTCATTACTCGATTTATTCAGCAGGTGCGCGGCGCCGTCTCCGGGAGCGCAACTCAAACAAGGTGCTCAGATGAACACACTGAAAAGCATTTTACGTCTGGAAGCGCGCCACTAAGCCTTCCTCCTGTTTGCGCTTCAGAAAGCCAAATATAAAGAGCGGGTCAACATTCCGGCGCTATGTGAACCTAATCTGTACCACCGACATCATAATGCCTCATTAAATACCGCCTTTCGGGGCGCAACGGGCGCCGCGTCTCGTCTCCTTCCTTCGCAACGTTCGCTTCCCGGCGCGATAAAGACGGCGATAGTGGCCGTGTTCTACGGTAATTAAGGGTCGTTTTGCAAATTACACGGTACTTAACCAGCCATATAACACTCATTAATCACTGGCCCGGGATGTCTTCTGTCCCGTTCGTTCCCAGCGGGCTGCTGTATGCGCCGTCCTTCTCTTCCGGGCCGCCGGGCGGTAGACAGGAGTTTAATTAGGTCATAAATACATTTTCATGATTAGAGCCTCGAGTGGAGGCTGTGAGCTGTCGATCCGCTGAATATTCGACCGGCAATTACTGGGACCAGATGTCGACCTTATTATAAAGGTGCTCTGTATCGGATTTGGCCGTTGTTTTGCTCTCGAGTTACTGTTATCGAGAGCAAAAATGTGCTTTGTTTATCGACGTGATCTCGAGGCTTTAAGACTGCCAATGTGATAATATTTACGCTGCGTAAGTTTAGATTTGTTGATTCATGTTCACAAGAGATACAAGACACATGTTTCCATGTGACACTTTAATATTTGCGACTGCGATTAAATTAGTATCTGCGACCTAAATATAATTAATATAGCAGTGACTCATTTGCCATGATTTAACGCGTACTTCATTATTAAAATATTCATGGTAAGCTAGATAAATTGTTACATTAATGGGATAAAAATAAACTTCGTACTCATAAATTCTAATGTTCTAAATTTATTCTTAAGATAAAATTTCGTGTAAAAGTTCTTACATACATAGTTAAACAGTAAACATCTACTAACGTTATTTAATCTTTTTCTCATAGCTTAATTTGGCACAAAATTATTTTTTTTATTTTCATTTCAGAACTTTGTCATGTTTTTCATAATCTTGTATGTGGTTGAAATTGATAAGTAATGGCTTTAATTTGGACCCGCTGGTCAAGTAAAGCCATCCTGTAAGTCGACACAGCATCTCACGTTTAACATGCTGCGTAAATATAATCTTTATCAATAAAATGTGGGAAATAGCATCAAATCGGGTGTCTAATGTTCATTTGCGCTGTTAACCCGATGTAGTAGTAATGTAGAGCGATGTAATTGTTGGAACAACGTAACACGCAGTTAGGACGGTTACACACCGAGCGCTCCTCCGCTCGGTCGGCGCAGCTGCTTAACGACTGCTGTAAATATCGCTTTATTAAATTTTAGGTAGCGCACTCTGTGGCGGGCGGAAGCGGGTCTCATGTTTAAACTGTGGCAATGAATTCCAATCTGTATCAATACTGGCCCATAGTTATAAATAATATAAATGTCTATCTGTCTGCCAGTGACGCTTTGCGCTAAAAACTATTTGGATAAAATTTGGAATGAAAATATTGTAGCCTTGGCTATTAGACAAGAGACATAGGCTAGTTATTATTTTTTCTATAAAAGGGACTTCTCTAAGGGGCTGAAACAGGGAAGGAGAACGTAAAAAAAACTAATTCTACGCTGGCGAAGCCACGAACGGATAGCTAGATAGGTACCTATATAAATTAATAAACGTTTGAATCATCTCAATAAGCCGAGCGGTCAGTAAACATTACAAACATATTCTACGCAACGTCTTGATTAGGTACCTCCTATATTTTATTACGTTTTATTAAGACCATAATTATTAACGAGACAATTAGCACTACAATTCACGCTTTATTCAGATTTCTTTTAGATTACCTTCAGGAAAATGACAAAGGGAATTATTCAAGGGATATAGGATATAGGACCCATAGAGTCCACATTATTTTACAGAAGTATGTTGTGACGATATTTTCTGAAGTCGGTAAGAAATTAAATTTAATAAGTACACCTTCAAACATAATAATATGTTATCAATTTAATACGTCATATTGATTATTAAATTAAAGTGATCACAAAATATAATAAACCAATGAAAATTATTTATTTTGTTGGTCTTATCTCTTAGCTCAACGATTGTAATAAAGATGATGTCTATAATTCAGCGATTTTAACAGCTATAGCACTATAACCTCGGTATTAACCCGGGGATTATTGTACGAGGGTTTGTAACGATATTTTGATGTCGTCTGCTAACTCGCGCATTAATTAGGCTCTAAGATTGGGAGTGGCGGTACAGCCGGTACAACGCGATATAGCGCCGTAAATACTTCAGGAGCCACCTCACTTTATTGTGCAATATCCTTTATGGCCAATCGCCGGGTTATAACCGTTAAGTGGTTTGTCAAAGATTACTGCGGGCGAATGCGTCGATACGTCAATTATAGGGAATCTGATATTCAATTTATATTTTACAGACATTCGGAAGTGCCAAACGGTCGTTTATATGCAGGCGTAAAGTTTAATACGGATACTGATATATTATGTAGATAATGTTGAGTTTCCGTTGCACCTACCACATAATTATCTAAACGAAGTAGGTACGTAAGTACGAAAAAATCTCGATATTTTAAAAATTTTGCCCATATAGTTTTGATCATTCAATCTTTTACTGAAGCTATAAAATTCACATTAATATTCATGTGTTTTTAAGTTAAGATAGGTACGACAAATGAGCTGATGAACTCAAGTCAGTACGATGACGGGTCACTGTTGCCTGATGTCCATTATCAGGAACACCAAAGACATCATCGGTGCGTTGCGGCCAAGAAAGAAGTGAGAGGAAAAACATTGTGGGCTCTCAGGCTCCCCAGTGGAATCACCAGTCGTTTGGGACTAACTCTAGCATGAAGGATTACTGCCCAACCTCCAAGCTAGCATCTGTCGCCTCTTATTCTCTCGTGTTGTGGTCAATACTCTAGAGTCTAGACAAAAGAAACAACGTTCAAAATAACATAAAATAATAAAATACTGTTTTAGTTATTATTGTATTTACAAGTATATTTGGTAGGAACGGATTTTGTACCATCAAATACAAGTCGCTAGCAACACAACAACATAAAAAGTGAAACAAAACAAGACGTTCCTCGCATTATCATTGGGTCATTCGCTTTTATAGTCCGCGTGGCGCGGCGAGCGGCGAAACGCATTTTACTGCGGAAACTATGTTATATTATAATTATATTGTATTTTTTATTTTGCTAATTCTGGATTCACAACTAAGTAAGTTGCCACGATTACTCATTAAATATGATAATTAAACGAGTTCAATATTTTTTTATCACCATTTGTGATTTTATGGGATGCTGCCAGAATCTTGCGCAAGAGATGATGGGTTAAACAGTCATCCAAATTAGAAGTTTGTCTTGAAAACATCCTCCATCTTAGTTGCGAAAACACCCAAGTTCTGAGTAGCAAACAAGTTAAGCAATGTCTCAGAATAATTTATTTACTCAAATGGATAAACGCTCGTACTCAAAAGAGCGGTCGAAAGTATCAACAAACATTCCGAGAAGGGTTTCCCTTGATTCGGTGTTGTGACGTATGTTTATTATTATATTTACGATCCAACTAAACTAGTTTGGGCCCTTCAAGCGTCGCTGGAGACATTATTACTAATATTATTATTTTCCACTGTTCCTTTATGCCCCGAGTTCCCCGAGCCCCCTGTATTCAATTACTTAAGTGCTAGCGCCGTAACCTCGCGAACTACAACTATCTCTTTTTAACGCGAGCCCAAGTTATTCTATTCGCGTCTCGCTCGTTTGAGGAGGGTCGGGATAATTATGTGAATATCTATTATTTTTCACCAGAGAGCTCTGTAATGGCTTGATAGAGATAATGCGCTTTCAGTGGCGCGAATAAAAACGTCTTACTTATCGCGGCGCGCCATCTTGTAGTTCAGGTAATTAATTTGAATGAGAAGCGTGAATGTGCGTACTAGTTTGTTTTGTGAGGTTTGTATCACAGCTCGTTGGATGTGTTTATTCGAAGCTGTAATACTGTTTTACTGTCGATGTTCTCTAGTTAATTGGCGGGTCATGTTTTGATTCCGTTAAGCTCCAATTATATGTTTGTTGAACGTTTACTCTGTTTTATTAAAACGACATAATTAAATATCTACTATCAAACATTGTCGATGGATAAAATGTCGTGTAATGGGTCTTTAGATATGAGAATTATCGTTAGCTGATTCCGAACTGTTATGTTCTTCAATTAGTGTTTACGGAAAAAAAATCGTATATAAGTTTTTTACTCTCGCGTGCAATTTTGTAAGACCTGTGTATTGTGAGAAATAAATTGTAATCTAAGGATAACTTTACAAAGTACCTTTTAAATAAACTCAGGGTATCCGAATGAAAAACAAGGTTCCTAAAGCAAAATTCATTGACTTAAAAATGAATTATAGTGAGTAGGATGTCTTACCCAAATACATGTATACAGTAATTGATAAAACTGTGTTAATTTACTATAAATAAGCATAATCAATCTCGAAGATCTTGTTTGCTTTTTATTCGAAGCTTTAGTAGCAATATAAATTGTTTGCACGGCGTTTAGCGCACTCTCTAAGCTTGGGCTCTACCTTCGCTCTGTATCTTTACAACACGACTAGACAATTTCACACACAAGTATATCAATGTTCTATTAAGTTATAATAATAATAATAATACTGTTTATTGTACACCATATAGAGAAACATAAAAGAGACATAATATAACAAAAAGTAAAGATACAGATTAAGGGCGGGGTGTACTAATAACTAATTTTAGCAAAAACATAAATACGTGACAGATGTGAAAGGAGCTAGATATGAAATTTTAGAATTTAAGGCAAACAGAAAAAGGTAGGTAACTTAAAATGATAGCAATAAAAGGATTATGAGGATAAGGTTAACATTATTGAACCTGTAGGTAATGTTCTTTAACTAGCTTTTTGAAGGAGTTTAGGGAAGTTTTATGGTTTATTTCAATATTATTTTATTTGGATATTTTTTGACGTGACAACGTCTTATAAATTGGTTTGCCGGGTGGCACTTCAAGAAACTGCGTTAGTAGCTCCGCTCACGTTACTTATAGTAGCTACGGCGTACACACGTTGGCGTGTTTCAGAAAATGGTACAGCGCCATCTCTGGAGAAGTAGAGTAATCTCGTTTGTTACCTCACTTAGTTGTGACTAATGGTTAATGGTCTAACGGTTAGCAGCGCTAGATGGCGGATGGTGTTACAATGTTTTAAATATAATTCTTTGTATAAATAAATGTTTTAAATTGTTACTATTATTTCATCCTTCTTCCTACTATACGAATGAATATTCACATTAAAATTATTTTACCACTCAAAGTCGTTGTCACGTAAAACTTTCGCCCGTATACCTACCGACTTTACAGGCAACCAATTTTTTCTCTAAAAAGTATTCGTAAACCGCCAACGTCTATCTCTATTTCAATAGTATTTTAATTTGATGGTATTTTTTATCCAAAACTATCAGCTAGCCGCTGTAGGTGCGGCCATGGGTTGTGCATCTCCCGCACGGCACGGATCACGTAGTGTTACAAACTTCCCTACATACATGATTCCGATCCCTAAACTTGATTTATTCCTCCACATTAACGGCAGAAAAATTGGCTTTCGACGCCTCATATCAAACATTGCACAATCATACAACATGAAATTCAGTTGGTCTGTTTATCATAAATAAGTAGGTAATTAATTCTACCAGTGTGGCATGGTCGCCATTGTCGACAAGTGTGTTAAATTGAAATAATAGTTCAAACTCAAACAATTTTTTGGAGACCATGGGGATTTATAACCAGGTATAAAGTAGAAATAATTTATTTTCGGGATAAACAACGTGTAATGTAAGTCTGAAATTATCTCCACACAAAATTTCCAAATCGATTCACAGTATTAAGTGAGAAAAGCTAACAGACAGACAGGGTTACTTTTGCATTCATAATATGAGTACGGATACTATGGATAGGCACACGAAAGCGATCATTAGGCGTAGAGGCGGTTGGCAAGACGCGGCCACCAGCGGAGGGCGATAAGGCGTGACAAATGATGCTGCTAATGGTCTGGGCTGCAGGTCGCAGGTCAGTAGCTGGAGACGAGCTCCACTCCGAACTATCATGATCTGGTTCAACGAAGGTAGCTGATTACTTGAGCTACAAAGTCTTGCGCCATGTTTAGAACAATAGGAAGAGATTGCGATAAGAGATTGAGATAGAACTCTTGCCGGTTATAGATACTTAATATCTGTACCTAACACAATATAACAACAAATTTTTTTTTTTTTTTTTTATGGAATTAAGATAGCAAACGAGCATGCAGTACCACCCTTCCCCTGCCGCCCATAACAACTGTGACCGACCTAGAACTAGACTCAAAGGGACTAGGATGGTTAGTCCAGTTAGTAGATGGTGTTAGAATATTAGTTGGTTAGTTTGTTAATAAGTGCGAGGACAGGGTATGTTAGTGATAATTAGTCCTGTTAGTTAATGTTAGTAATAGTCCAGTTAGTTATTGTTAGTATGAGTCTTGTTCCAATTCGGTCACAGATGCGTTGCTACCCCTGAGGTCTGAGATGGTCGCCTCTAAAAAAGTGAAACCGGCTCCACAAACCTTCCTATCCGGAACACAATTGCTCTTAAAAACAATTATTATGACGGTAGGAATGGTACTGAGTACCTTGGCGGGCGGTGGTACTACCCCGGGCGAACTCTAGGCTCTCAGAGGTTTACAATTAATGTAAGTCTGTGGATCTCAAGGAACATGTTTTTAACCAGACTTGAGCTCGAGGTAACTTACTATTGTCGTCCAAAAGTGTGGGTCCCATTGTTGAGCATATCGACATGACAAAACCCGTCAGCATAACATACAAATAGGTCAGTAAATGACCACAACGCCATTCTCATATAAATACAACAACATTAACGTCTAGGTCATTAAAATATATATCGAATTATAGAGTATTTATAACGGTTAATTAAACTAGGAATTAATGAGAAGCAAGAGCGGCCAGTAGCCAGTTCCCAGGCCATGGTTACATCATCAATACACCTTCAATACGCCGCGGCCGCTTCGGTTGCCCGGACAATAAATGTTACCATGCTTCAATTGCCTCTTTCACACTCTTTAGATCGCTCATACACTCCTCACTACCACTCAAAAGATAATCTAATCTATGTATCTCTCCTATAATAGGTATGTAAGATCTATGTAGATTCTACCACATATTATAATGGAGATGAAAATGAAAAATAATAATAGGGCAATACGAGTACGATCAACAATAAACGAATTGGAAGATGTAAGCAGTCTCAGAACTGATTACTAAGCTGTGTGTTTTAAGTCGATTTGTTATTGGAATTATATTGGCAATTTGTTACATTTTTATAGAGGTTTCGACACTAAAAATAACATTTGCAGTAGGTATGAATCGATGTTTGAATGTTTGTTGTAAAAACAGGAATAAATTAAAATGCAGATGTTCACATTCACATGCAGGTGTGATCCTATGTCGAAATAAATTAGGTCCTTTGTAAATAAATAATACCTACCCTAAAATAAAAATGAATAACTCTCATTATAATAAAATTATAGAAACAAATTATGATACGAGTATCATTAGAGCGTAATTTATGATTTTGAATTGTTTATAGATATTTCGACCCAGTTGCATGGATCATGGTCACGGCGCGACTGCGGTGGCTGGCTCTTTTGACAGTTTGCACTTGACGTACACTAATGACAGTTAAGCTAGTCTTGATAGTTTTGCTTTAAATTTCGAAATATCGGTTTAACAAATCGTAGGTATATTTTTAAAACTTTTTGGTAGTAATTAAACTGTTAAATCATCGCCAATGTCGACCTCCCCCGAAATTGATTTGCTATAAAACTTAGGCTTCGACTAACCCAGGCCACCACCACCACTACTCCAAATTTCGATCAACTTTGAGGACTTCCAATCGAGGCCGCAGAGCTATGAGCCACGCCATGAATATTGCACCGCGTCAAATAAATTCGTTTACTTGTTTGGACGTGTCCTATCTCACCCGACATTCAAACCGAACGAAATATATAGATCGGGAAAACACAATGACAGCGGCAGAGGACGGCAATTTATTTTTTATCTTTATTTGCGAGATCGGACAGTCGTTTTGAAGAATTTGTGGCCGATAGGTAAATTGGAATTGTGTTTTTGATCGATGGCGCGCTCTCTCACTAATGGACGGCGGGCGAAAATAAAAAAATAGTGTTCCGAGTACCGCGCGCTGCATCCGCGAGCTGAAACTCTTGATTGATGAGTTTTAGAAAGCATTGCAGATAATGCATACGCCAGCGCCAGCGTTGCGTAACGCTTTATTATGTTGCCTATCAAGGACTATTAGGGACTCAACTTCCGTACTGTTTTACCAATGTCTCTGAGTTAGGTGCTATCTATAAAATTTAAACTGTGTCCAGCAAACGGTTTGCATGAGTAGAATTTGTAATAAATATGGAATTACGCTGTGAAATACCGCGGGTAAGTTCATATTCAGCTCGCAGCTCGCAGTTCAAAGAAATATTGTATTTATTCATGAAAATTATTTCTTAGACAGAATTTTATTGTGCTGAGGAGTATGACATAAAGTTACATAAAGTACAAAAGAAAAAAAATAATCCACTCAAAACAATTCTGTGTTTTAGATACTAATGGGAATTAACTTATAGGTGTTCTGTAAAAAGCGAGGGTGGGCTTGCTGGTATAGCACATTGATATTTGCTGCAACTCTGTATAAAGTACATACGCACTATTTTACCAGAAGTTAATAAACATTACAGTACAAACAGAACAACAAAAACGATAACAAAGCAATCTAGTCGGCCCCGCAACGTCCGGGGCTATAAATCACGGAAGGATTACACCGGCAGTCGTTGCTACAAATTTGGCGTTATTAAAAAAACTCATTTGCAAATTTGGAGAGACAAGGAGATATTAAAGAGATAAACTTAATTATCCTCAATTCCCGCGCGCCGCCGCGGCCGCTCGGATACACCCCTTTTGATACTTTCCACTTAAAGAGAACATAAAAAAATAATGCTACGTTTTAAGGTATGCGCACATTATATCCACTCAACTCAAATTAAACGCATAGGGAAATATTTGAATATAAGCTTTATTTCCTGTCACGTACGAGCGAATTTTCATTTGGGTTGGAAGGGGACGTAAGAAAGGGCCTCAAATGCGCCTTCGATTTGTTTTTTTTGGTAAACATTTAAAAATTCAACATAGAACACACTTATAGGCTCATGTTTTATTGAAATGAAATTAATTTAATCCAAATTTGGTCTGCGAAAGACGGAATTGTGTAGATTATAATTGTGTGCATTATTTACGAACTCACCAACTAATGATCTAACACTATCTGCTACCCGGATTAACCATCTTCCTCCGATCTGACTCTGACTGAATTGTTCTGTGTCGTCATAGGCAGCGGATAGTGTTAGAGATACATACTTACTTGCTATCTCTACTTCATAAAAAAAGAGATTAAGAAGTTCGAAAAATCCCGGTCACCTATATTAAATTTCTAAATCACACCTTCACTAAGTAAGTATGTTTTGGATAAGTCAATGTAATCTATAAACCTTAACTACAAGTTTGTACATTCAGTAAAATAATGTGACAAATAAAGTTCGGCGCACAGTGGCGGCCGGCGGCCGGCGGGCGGCGACGCTGGAACTTTGCAAATTAAGAAAATGTAATTAGTACTCCTCTGCCTCCCCACGGACATAATTAAAGCGAATCTTGTTGTAATTTTGACATTTAATTTTTTCCCGCCGTCACCTCTCCCTTATTAATTAATTTAAAAAAGTGCCTCTAAAATTTAATCTCTGCTCTTCTATTATATTTTCGGTGACATTTTTTTGTTCTGTGAGTTAATGAAGCGGCCGAGATTTTTTATATCGCGCGCGTCGCTACCGAACTGTTTTTTTAATTCTACTTTTTCTTGACTCGTGATTAATAGATTCAGCCTACCTTCCTTATTAATTCTTGCGATTCTTTCTCGGAGGTTATTAGTTTTATCTGTCAGTCGCATAAAGCTTAAATAAATGGTACAAAAAGTTTCGGTACAATTTCTTATTAAGTTTCGCGCTTTTTATGGTTTTGTTTTTCTTCGGCAATTATAATAATTGCAGAGTCGTTTGCGATTCGTTTCCATGTAGCCCTGCGTTGCAGTGGGAGCAGCCCCTCCGATAAGGCGAGCGAATGCGTGTTTAAAGTGAGCGCCCAGTCAAAACAACATAATACCTTAATTTAAATTTAAATGACAGTTAAGCTTGGGCGATACGATCGCCGGCAGCGCCCCCGCCCGGCCGCGGCCGGAATTATTGCGATGTCATTAAGCGTGAACATTTTTATTTTACTATCTCTCCGTATCGAAATTGGTATTTTAGCTCCGATGTCGTTTAGATATTCCTTATCGGCTGCGGTTTTTCGCACGATCCGCTTGATGGAGTCGGAGCATAGAGTGCTGTTACTGCCAGAGGCACAAGCGCTTAAAAAAATATTTATTTACTTCTATTTAATAACTGTGGTACTTCTTAATACATAGATCATCCCGTCCAACTATAGTAACTACACTATCTTTTCTTCGGGCATAAAAAATCTGAATCTTAACAGAGACACTACACGTCAAAAATATAAATGATAAAAATATTTTTGTACATTCACACATTAACTCTAATTACATAAATACAGTTTAATTAACAAGTAGGTATACTTGAACGAATCGAGTAGATGGACACTTGGACATGAACAAAAAATATTAGACACCTATGTGTAAAACGCTGATGGAACAGAAGGGATGAACCCAGGGTCTCGGACCGACTGAGGGGCTCCATCCACAGCCAATCTCCCTATCTGGATCACGAACGACCCCTAACGGCGTGGCGCTATCTAGATCGAAATTTTAAAACGGGCAAGTGGGGGCATAATCCGCCCTTATCACCGTGTAAGCCACTCATCAAGCGCGCATTACGGTAAATTGTGAGAGGGCTTTTTACACGCGGCGACGGATTACACCAATGACGCGAGGAAACGGCGTGCATTAGACAAATGACGAGCTTTTTGACGGATCCGAGGTGCCATGATTGTTGAGCTTCGGTGTTGTTCTGGTTACGTATGTATGTACCGGGGTAAGGGTTGAGTGTTAGGGAATTTCAGAAAATATGTTTGCTTAAATTTAAGTAAATTGATTAAGTCTTAAATGAATAGCTGAGAAACAAAAGACATTAAAGTACGTGAACGGAAATGAAGAGGTTAGTGGATACAGTCCCACAGACAAACATACACAAATTCTAAATATAATTAAAACGGAGGCGGTAATAAATGTACCAGAAACCTAAATACTGTTATCTGTAAATATCTTTCACACGAATGTAATTCAGTAACAGTTTTATAATAATTATGTTCGGTGACAAACAGTTTCCTTTTTAAAGTTATCTGAGCAATTAATTAGCATACGAATGCATTGCACATGCTTCGGCGGAAATATAATTGCCAGCAATTTTTTCACATGAAAATGGCAATTAAAGTAAACTGTAAAGTACAGCCGCGCCGCAAATTGGCGGTGCGACGGACCGACGGACCGACGGAAATATTTCGTAAATAATGTCTAGAAACACACGAGGTGAAACACAAAAATATTATTCATTACCACGTTCTTTATTTTCCGGTATTGTCACCCTTATCTGAGACATAATTTAAATTTCAAGTCTCTAGGTCACTGGACAGGCAGTGCAATATCAATTTCCAAATTTCAAATTGGTTACTAAAATGCTATAAATACATCCTACCCTCTCTCACATCATCTCCTTGTACGTATTACATTATCTTGCCATTTGACTCTAATTTGATAAAGATTAAATAAATAATACTGCTCACCTTTAGTGTCAAAACGTAGAATTTTATGACATAAGTTAAGTAATTTACTAACGTTCTAACCCAAACGATTCTGTATTTGTAACTGGCACTAGAGACAGTATACTACGACAATATGTTACACCCTGAGACGCTGAAACAGCCCGGCCGGCGCAAAAACTAGCCAATCACACACTATCAATAAGGGCGGCCACACCATTGATTCCCGAGAGGCGATACGGCCGAAACAAATTGAAAATTCCCCATAAACCCGCCGCGGAACCCATTCGGGGGCCACTTGCATTATTTATGGGGAACGAATACTCAGTAAAAACATTTAAAAAAGCCACCGCATACATTTTATTATCTGAAGCGATAAAGAATCAATTTTCATTTAAACCGGTCGTAGACGTAGCGTCGTAGCAGTGCTACGTTCTGTGTCGTAGCACTACTACGGCTACATCATTTAAGATGGATTTTATTATTGACGTGACAACGTCTTATGCGTATTATAACGGTTTGCCGGGTGGCACTTCAAGAAACTGCGTTAGTAGCTCCGCTCACGTTATGCGCTTACAATGAGAGCGAGTGAGAGGCACGCGTCTCTTCCACTCGGGCATGGTTAGCCCGCCTAAGAGCGAGAGAGACAGACATAAAAAGTGAAAGGCACGCGTCCCTTCCTCCTTAACATTACTTATGGTAGCTACGGCGTACACACGTTGGCGTGTTTCAGAAAATGGTACAGCGCCATCTCTGGAGAAGTAGAGTAATCTCGTTTGTTACCTCACTTAGTTGTGACTAATGGTTAATGGTCTAACGGTTAGCAGCGCTAGATGGCGGATGGTGTTACAATGTTTTAAATATAATTCTTTGTATAAATAAATGTTTTAAATTGTTACTATTATTTCATCCTTCTTCCTACTATACGAATGAATATTCACATTAAAATTATTTTACCACTCAAAGTCGTTGTCACGTAAAACTTTCGCCCGTATACCGACTTTACAGGCAACCAATTTTTTTTTTATTATTATCATTCTTAGTAGATTTTTGACGTGATAACGTCTTATAAATTGGTTTGCCGGGTGGCACTTCAAGAAACTGTGTCACGCTCCGCTCACGTTATGCGCTTACAATGAGAGCGAGTGAGAGGCACGCGTCCCTTCCACTCGGGCATGGTTAGCCCGCCTAAGAGCGAGAGAGACAGACATAAAAAGTGAAAGGCACGCGTCCCTTCCTCCTTAACATTACTTATGGTAGCTACGGCGTACACACGTTGGCGTGTTTCAGAAAATGGTACAGCGCCATCTCTGGAGAAGTAGAGTAATCTCGTTTGTTACTTCACTTAGTTGTGACTAATGGTTAATGGTCTAACGGTTAGCAGCGCTAGATGGCGGATGGTGTTACAATGTTTTAAATATAATTCTTTGTATAAATAAATGTTTTAAATTGTTACTATTATTTCATCCTTCTTCCTACTATACGAATGAATATTCACATTAAAATTATTTTACCACTCAAAGTCGTTGTCACGTAAAACTTTCGCCCGTATACCGACTTTACAGGCAAAAAATTTTTTTTTTAGATTTTAAATACATAGGGCAATTTGCTTTTTTGGCTGTCGTATCAACTCGGAAGGTGATAGACGGAATCTTATTAATGCGTATTGAACAAAAATAGTTTAACAAACGAAATTTTCTGAGGATGCGTGTAACTGTGGCTGCTGTCATAAAAAATAGTAAAAGTAAGGCTGTTGACTACAGACTTTGTGATGGTAAGTACCAACGAAACAGAGCAAAATCCAGCCAGCAACCAACCAGATATCCGTTAAACATAAAATACATCGCTACTATGAGACAGATCCCATATTGATATTAGAAACACTTTAGATTTGTATAAACGCCATATTTTTTCAACATTACGAGCATAAATTGTTGGCAGTAACACTGAGTGTTATTCCCTTTTTATGAAAACTTGGTAAGTAAACAAGTTGTCGGCCAAGAGCGGAGTGTATTGTTACAGAATATTGGCATCGGGGCCGGCGAATATTTCAGTCAAACCGCACGAGGCCGCGCGACACGCAGACCTTACTTGTACACGGCTTGCGACTGCGGCTTGCGGCTTGCGTCACATAACCTTTGATGCTATACCTACGTTATATCACAATAAATTGTCCAGAAGTGCTTCTCAATAAATTATTTAGTTATTTTAGGAAGACTTAGAAACTATTTCTCGTAACCAGATCAAAGCGGCTGTGGACGCCCCCGTTCACGAATGCACGCGTACAGCAGCGATTCGGGAAGAATGGCGGCGGATTGTTAGACGTGCCACAAATACCGAATGACCACGACCACGACGTTGCCAAGAGTGAATCGACTTAGAAGAAGAAGATAAATCTAATTGGCCTATTGCTTATAACAACTAGCGTAGATAACTATCACTGACAGCCCATACTCCAATCCTCATATTTTCTATCGAACTGACATACTAAATCCTTAGTAACATCGTCTAATATAACTATACTGACTTCTGTCGGCCACAGTTGTCATGGGCGGCAGCGGAAGGGTGGTGTTGCATACTCCTTTACTGTCACGTTTCCACTTTGCTTTTAAGAATTTAAATGAAAGTAAACTAAATATTTTTCTTGTGAATAGCTTCAAAAATCCTTTGATAACGTGATTAAAAAACACACGCCATTGTATTTCGAATCGGGGACCCTAAATATCGTGTGTACTAAACTGTATTATCAAAGATACATAGTTATGAAAGTAGAAGACCAAGTAGTTTTAAAGACAGTTATACGATTTAATCATTGGGAACAATGCTAATTGCGCCCAGAATAATTCGAGAGAAGGCTTCATGATGTCGGGCAGCTCCGATCCACACGTCCAGGTCTGACGCTAACCCGGGCACGCGAGCAATCGGAACACTGTTTTATTATTTATCAAGCTCTTAATCCGCGGACGCAATAAATCTGTGCAGACAGCAGGCAATATGGCGGCGGTTTTTTAGCGCGAAAAAGAATCGGCCGCGGAAAGCGGGAATGAGCCGCAGATTAGGCGGGATAAGTCCAGGTTATTAATGGACCCGAGATACACACGACACAATGGATAACAAATGGATCTGCCCGCGTGCCCTCCCAATTTGTTTATGCTGACGGTTTATCGAGCGACTACTTTTGTATCAAAGGGTTTTCACGTACTGACACAACGAATAAATCTTCATTGTGAACTACATTGATAGATAGTGATAGACTCAAGAACATGACTTGCATAGGTATACTGATAAAATACCTACTTGAATTTGAATTTAAATCAATGTTACAGAATTACTAAATACGCGCTGTACCCATGGTCTAACGATATATTTCGTTAGACCATAGGACCCAACAGTGATTTTCTGTTTTCAAAATATGTTCACTTTTTATTTAACTTTTTTCATCCATTGAATATAAAATAATATATTTTAAATAACAAAGTTCTGTAAATAAAAAATAATAATATTATTAGTCTATAAGTTAGTATTATGAATGTTTCGTTGATTGTCATTCTTTGCATCTACAACGAGGATACATTCTTTACAAATTACAATTGTATCTACTATTATCATCAATTTTATTTTTACTGCTCAAAATCGCATTTGTATGCGATATGTGCAATACTTGTGTATTAACTTTAAAAGCAAAATGTTACTCAAACGAAGCGACATCTAAGTTTCAGTAAAACAAAGTAGGAGTTCCACAAGGCAGCGCCCTGGCCCCTCTACATTATACCATACGACGTGATAACGTATAACAATAACGGAAGGCGCGCAGTAAGCAAGTCCTTCCGCGTCGTGAACGACGTAAAGCGTTTTGCTCGTAAACTGAAGCTGACTTGGCCGTTTGTCTCGTCTCGTGTTGTCACGTGGCTGTAATATTGAAACAAACTGCAGCTTTTTGATTTGGCATGAGCAAAATTTATAAATTCTACGAGTATGAACAGTTTAATTTGTGTCAAGAATGTTGCCCATTTCATCGAATTGTTGTTTCCTTTTTATTTTAATTTTAAATTTAAGTCCAAATCAAAATCAAAATCTTTGATGAAAAGTTGAATTTCGACATTATTTTTTATATAATCTAAATGATATCTTATTGAAGACTTAGTAATGAAGTTGTCATGAAAAAAATACATATTATATTATAGAAACGGTTGCTCGAGTAAGCTTTTAGAACTATGAGACCTATATTTATAACTAATAGGTCCAAAAGACAACGTAGTATCGTTACTTTAATCCCAATAAAAGAAACTATCGCAGTAGGATAAAATGAAGTATTAAACAAGTAGTAGAAGAAGCTGGAATAAAAGAGTATGTCGTGCGTTCGAGGAACAGCGGTACATCGTGCTCCGCGAAACTTTCCCAATAACATGACGCTACACTATGTGAACGGCTCTACACTTGAGGACGGCGTAAACTATAATGTCTTTCGGTTTAAGGGTAATATGAAGCAAACAACAGTAGTAATAATACATTTCTGCAACGATAAGGAAGTTATTTTAATGAATATTGAGTGCTGGCATAAATTCAGAAACGTTTAGATAAATAAATATTAAATAATCTACATTTGCTACATCCTACTTCTAAGAATAATGCAAGGGATGATTAGTTAGATATAAATAATTATATTTTTTAGTCTTAAATCCTACGTAGGAATGCAATTTCAATCATTGATATGATATTAAGGAAATACGTACAAACATTAATATTGTGAAAGTACTTTTTTCGGTGGTTGTCTTTTTAGTTATAATCAAAGTCTTTGTCAAATATGTTTTCAAGTTTCGTTGTTATTGAAAGTTAAAACCTAGTAACTACATCGTAGATAAAAAAAATCCTGAGATCCGGCATGAGAACTTCTTAGCAAATCTATACCTACGATATCCCTTTTCATATTTTTAAATGAAAATCAAAGTAAATATTTCGTGGCCGTAGCCAACCACGTTTTCGCAACTTCGTACATTACTATAAGTTACTCCGAATTTTAAAGTTTTTGTCATTTCCTTACCTTTGACTTAAGAGAATCACATGACAAGGACAATCAAAACTTAAACTTGGAATAACTTGGCACAACAATAATAAAACAATACATTAAAAAATTTAATTGAATCTCGATCTAGGTCGGTCGTAGTTGTTATGGGCGGCAGCAGAAGGGTAGTGCTGCATGCTCGTTTGCTTCTTCAACTCCATGAACAAAAAAAAGTAATTGTATAAGTCATCAGTAAGTAGGGCCCGCGGTGTACGCTCCGATACACTGAGCGCGGATATTTACAAGTTGTTGGAGTCGACGGCGCGGCGCTCGGGGATAGTTCCGTCAACGTATCTACTGCTATGTTTTACCCATTACGACTGTGTGTGTGTAGGTACGTCGCTATTGATTTTTCCATATCCTGCTCCATTGACTTTCGATATGGAATATCATTATGCCACACTTGAGTCGGTTTTGGGGTTTCCATAACATTTTAGATTGATAATATTACATCCTGGTTCACCGCACAGTCTTCATATTTTAATACGTTTTTAGTTATTAGAATTTCATACAATTTAAATTTTCATAGCTCAGCTGGTAGAAAAAACACCTTCTTGACTTATTGATTAAAATTATGCTCTTAGGGCAGTCTTTAGCGATACATTAAATTTTATTGCATAATGATACGAAATCCAAGAGGTTATTGTTCATCTAAGGTTAGTATACTTAGTATTGAAGATTATGCAATAATTTAACAATATTTGAGCAAGTTTAATTTTTATTGCTTCAACATTATTATGTTGAAGCAATAAAAATTATACATATATATTATTACATATATTTATGTAATCAACAATTTTCGTAAGTGTTCGATCAACTTTTATTCTCGATTTAATATCGGCAGCCTTATTTGCTCCTCCTTAAACCACAATCACATTATTATCTGAACATGCACAATTTTGCGTGTTAATTCTTCCGAAGCTTATTCAATACCTTCGTACCTTCCTTGGACAGATCTCAGGATTCCTCCACGATTCCAGAACCAGAACAAATCAGTGCTAGGCTAAGGTGTATAAAGCTCGGCGTTCTCGCATCGACACGAAGTCGATTCCATCATAACGATATTACGTTACGTCCGTCCCGCGCCGCGCCTCGACCGATTCATGAATATATATTGGCGAACACTACGTAGTAATGAATTCGTTTATCGTCATTATGTTTTTTCGATACTTTCTGTAACAACCGCCGGAACAAGCCATTGGTTTGTTGGCTTCAGATATGATTATGATTTCTGTTATGTGTTTGTTTTTTGCGAGTTTGTTCTTAAAAAAACACTTTTTTCGATATATGAGTGATTGTGGCGTTTATCGTCTTGTAATTTTTATGTAATGAAGGTAAGTAGTTACTCAGTCTAAATAATGTTAGATTAAGTAAGTTAAGATCAAGAACATACATATTTTTCGAGTGCTTTATCAACAACAATCAAAGTAACCCGATATTGGTTATTTAAATTTGCCTTTCGATCTTTTGTAAATCGTGACATAAAACGTAAAAGTATTTTATAAGAAAATACTTTGTTATCTATTATATGAGTCTAAAATTCCCAATAAAGCATTATCTCAAATATTTTCCTTGTACGGGCATCCGTTATACTTTAATGATATGAATTTAGTTCAGCGTTCGATTACAGAGAATAAATAAAGTAAGTAAATAACATAATCATAAAGTTGTCCAAGTCACTGAGCGTAAAGAAAAATTAATTTAGTCGATAGACGGAATCTTTGTTTGAGAGTAAGCAATAACCGGACGATAGTGAGTCAAAGTGCTATCTCCGCTCGACTCGTTACCGATGTAGCGTCGATAATACAACGATAATGCAGCGATACGTATGCGGCCCGCGCGATCCTTTATTATTATTTCCACATATTGACTTTCCGTTGTCTATCCGGGGGTGGGGCGTGGGCGGGCCGGGGGAAGATGTAGTCGCAAAGTACACATGTAGTGGTCGAATCGATAGCGTAATGCGTTTAGGATTGGCTGCTCGTTTGTAAGCGATCCTCGCAAATTAGATGTACTTGTGTGCTCCGAGTGGCGCGATGGCGATCTAATTTCGATTTAATGTCGCCTCCACGGCGTGTCGTGTTTATGAGCCGAGCAAATTTTCCCTCCAAATTACAGTTTTCAAACAGGCTTAAATTCACAGCAGATGACCCGGACGGGTTGTTAAGAGATTTCGTAATGGGTTTCTAAGATGTAGTTAATGAAAAAAGAACTGATTTGAATCAAGTGAACGTAGCGCAATTTTAAGTTTACTTTACACAACTGGTGGCCGTTTTTAACATTCAATCCTTTCATAATCCACAATTCAGTTGCCTGGTAACATTATGGTGTCCATTGTAATTACTTCACATACCAGTACTTACTTACTTAGGTTATTGATAGACAGATTATGGAGAACAGACATCAGCTAATAGGCTATGAATCTGAATAGATTAAATTAAAGCTCACTTATTCACGAGTAAAATATGTTTAACTTTTCGCGAGTCACTAACAAATATTGTTTAGCCAAAATGATTGCGTGCCATACGTTTGGGACACAAGTTGATAAAGTATCCTTATTCATATCTGATTTGGTGAGACAAAGACAAAGGTAATGCTCATCGATAGATCAAAGAGAGACAAATAATGTTTTCCCAGAAACAGATATTGAGCGATGCGGCCATAAATATCGCTGAGTAAATATTGGTCCGTGTCGTAAGTCGCGGCGCAGTACAACTTGTACGGCACAGAGTTTCCGTGGAGTTGATTGATGTAGGTACAACTATTATTCTGAACGGAAGACGCTTATGAAGAAGATTCAGTTCTAACGTTACAAAAATATACATCGAAATGAACGCTAAGCATTTTGATTTTAGCGATTCTACACCTTCCCGTATTTTTGGGTACCTATACTACCTGTCCATCACTTTATTTTAGATCGTTTCTTCCGACCGGTTGTATCTTCAAATTCCTAAGTCATGCTTTTAGTGTAACAATATCGCGGGGAAGGACAAGGACACACACCTAAACCATTATTCTAATTTCCATCTAAGTAGCTGCGAATCAAACCTAGGAACCTTTGACCAACAATCCGGCATGGTGACCATTGCGCTCCACGGGCCTATTTCACACAATTTTATCGTGTCAGAATAGACTGATATTGACGTCTGTCCGATGCAATTGAAGCATGCAAATCTCACCAGATAAAATATGCGCAACTGCACAGTTCGTTGTCTGTGGAACATTGCATTACGTCATCAGTTTTGGGAAACGTCGCATCTGAGGTGCGACCGGCGCGGCGCGGCGCGGCGCGGCTTGCTAAACGTATTTGAAGACGAAATGTTTTAGCGGCGACGATATTGTCCTCGCTCATATTACTTTGAAGCGAGCCATAAACGCTGGATATGACTCACGATGAAGGTTTACTGGTGAAGCAAATGTTTACCATCCCGATTTCGATGTTCGAAATTAAGTATTAAGTAGGTAAGTGGACTGAGATTTAGATGCGGAGGGCAAAAAAATACATGAGCAAAGCTAAAGGTTCAAAGGATCTTTCTCTGCGACTATCAAGGAATAGTCCTTTTGTTTAACTTAAAATTAAGAAATACATACGTTGTAGTAACTCGTAAGAAACAAAAAAGGTAAATATCTAAGTTACCTCATCATAGTAAAATATGTTCAAACCACGATGTATAAAGTTAATAAAGAAAAACATTATTACTTTACAAAACGATAAAGAAATACGTTGCTATAGGTTGTTGAAATAACGAGTAATTCTTTTAGAGTAGGTACCTATCCAAATCAGTGCAAGGAAGCATTACGCTATGTGACCCGCCAGTCTACAGTCTACAAACCATACCAGCGCCATGACGTGTGATCGATGCGTCAGCTCACGTCACATTCCGCGCTCCCGGGCCAAAACATTTCATCTCCGAAACAAAAAACCCTCGGAAATTAACTGGCTGCCAATAATAGAACCCGCTCGTTTTATCTTAATACGATCTAGGTTTAATATATCACTCGATCGTAGGCACAACATCGATTATATGTCCGTCCGTCCGTCCGTCGGCTTGACAAATGAAAGCGTAACCGCCGTCTCGGAGAAATTAAATACAACCACCGATAATTATCTACATTAAGAAACACCGACCACTCTTCTAATCAGAACTAAACCTACCAATTCGACAGAAAAGCTACATATTTCCATGACAAATACAGCAGCACTTGCGACATTTTAAAATCGTTGACTGTTATTATGCTGTCAAATCTCGCTGTCAAAATTCAAATTGTAACGGTCGTAACTATCAATGTTACCCGAGTCAAAGTCTGTTTTAAAGATGATAGGATAGAGTTGAAATTCCTTTGTTGATCGTGATGTAGTTGTGAATGATGGTGCGTTGGGTGGAGTCGATCGTCGATGGTCGTGTCATAATGGCGATAAGCGACAGCACGGTAGCGGCCGACGATTTCATTAATGTCATTAGCTACACTAATGAGTTTTTGAAGTAAGTCGGAGCGCGCGTGAGAGAGTACCGCTCGGAGCGCGGCTACGTTGCGTTTCGTTAACCTTTATTTGATATTCTATTTTGTGATTGTGAAAGGCAATATTGAAAAAATATTGGTACATTTAAACTGTTTCATTCTGAGATTCTACTTAAATATCAAAATATAAGCGGATTACATTTACCTAAATTAGGCCATTACACTGTGCAAATATATATTATGTAGGTAAATCTTCTTTATTGAATACTATCTTCTTTGGTCAAATTTGTTTAATGGAAAATAAGACTTGAAATTTTTGACTCATAACATAACTCATAATACACTATTTAAAATTAAACAATATAGCTTGTAACACAACCAAACTTAGTTCAGTTTCGATGAAACTGTATTACAGTGTTTTATAAGTTCTACGTGAATGTCAAAATTGCTTCTCAAAGAACTTATACCAAAGTGGGAATAGAGTCAAAAGAATGCAAACAATTCCTTTTCTTCACTCCCCTTCTGCTCTACTACCCACTAAAACATGAGAAACAATAAGTATTAAAAATCAATTTTCATTAAAATCTAACAGCTCCAAATACTCACAGTATTCAGCTACTGATACGAAATTACGAAATGAATCAGTGCACGAACGGAGCCAACCTTTACACGGTTGTAAGGCCTTTAATATGTTCGTGTATTATGTTGAGACGGTCGTCATCTCTTAATTGGACATAGTTATGCAAAATAGAACCATCCATTATACAAATTACCATAACACATGGTTCTGTTTAACTCTATGAATTGCTTAATTTTTGGTTTTTATCACCAATATATATTAAAAGATATATATTTTAATATATATTTTAAAAGGAAAAAATCTGGAAAAATGTACCATGCAGTTTGAATATTTTTTGCCTATACCAAAGTTGATGTGAAGATGCCATTTGTGACAGTAACTGAAAAAACGGTTTTTGTGGGTTGGATCCATTTTGCATAACTACGTCCAATTGGTCTCGCATGTACCGCCATTAGTACCGCGCACCGCATGCTTGTACCGGGTTTGTACCACGGAGCCACGGGCCTGTAACGGGTATTAGTCACCTTCGATAAATTGAAATACAAATTAGATTTGTAAGGACGCTACGGTGACGTCGGTGACTTAATGGGAATCGGAGCACGTGGGAACATTCAGTCATTGACTCTTTTTTATTTAAATGAAAGGATGGTTTGTGTGTTGTTAGTTACTAGGTATGTAGGTATTATCTTTGTAACATTTGCAAATACAGAATAAACAAAATGGAAAACTTTGCTGATTGACGTTTATAAAATGCGGGTGCACCAAACTATCCTAATTTTGAAATTTTTCCATTTTCTTAACGGGAAATAAAAAAAATTTGAAGTTCCATAAATGTCGCGAAGCTTATATTACAAGTATAAAATGGTCAACAAATCTAAATACACCCATGACCCAAGAACAAACTTTTATCTGTGTCGTCCGGAACGACAAGCTTCGCTGGTAGAGTCGATGTAACGTTTGACTAAAATAACTAGCACAACCAACTACCGACAAAATCTAGATGCTCGTAGAAGCTACCTAGAAGAAGATTCTTCAAATATCGGATGGATTTCCATCCTATTATCAAGGCATAATCGCCACGAAAGAATCTTCTTTCCCGCAAACGGCTATCGGTCCTTCGAGCTAAGTGTCGCTTTCTCCGCCATAGCAGAAAGTTAAAGATGTTTACAGTGTGTAAAACGAGGAAATCAATGCAAAGCTAATTAAGTGAGCGGCACTCGGTCGGGCGAGGGGGGGTGCAAGGGGGGGAGGGGGCGGGTTGGATGTTGGATTAATGCGCGGTTTCGTTATTGCAACATTCATTATAATATTAATTATTAGCTAACTCGCGTCCCTACCCTTCTGGGACGTGCCTCTGGTACCGACAGCAAAACTGAGCTGTTACGTAGCTGTTTATTTTTGAGGTCAAGGAAATTAGGTTAGTTTTGGGGTGACATTATTTTATGACAGGTGATTATACAACCAGACGTTTATATTGATCACATAATATATCAGTTCTAATTCTATATTTGAAAGTAAATACATTTCCTAGTTACTAACTTAAATTACGAAGCTAGGAGCACATCTGGAGCTACACCTCTTTATTTTCACACGTGCCTAATTTTTCTTACGTCAAAAGACAAGACAAAGGTAGACAAAAGTATTTTTTAAATTTCTTTTAAGACTCCCAATGCTATTTACGCCCAATGTTTGAACTGTAGGTACATCGCTCTATATACTGTTGCACCCAACTCTACCTTCCTTGATCGTAGTGCATTCTATTGAAACAGAATTCATGGTTACGCTGTTGAAACTGATTTATTTATTTAAACTTTATGCACCATAAGTACAAAAAGTAGGTACAGAAACAAAGGCGGACTGAAACTAATTCTTCATGATCAGCATTAGGCTCTTATCACACTACGCAATCCACAGTTCGGCAACACAGACACTTCACTGACAGGACACGCATCGTCGACGCGTTGCCTCGTGTGTGGAACAAAATCCTCTACTAGGCGGTTGCAAATAGCTTTTGTGAGAACAGCCTTAGTGTCAAATATTGTAAAAAAATAATAATAAACATCTTATTACATTTTCTGTCAAGTGATTTAAGTTTTGGGTATTTTATTAAGTGACTGTAATTTGATTATTTGGCAAGGAGTTTAAATTAAACTGTAATCAAGGAGCAATCGACGAAAAACATATTTCAAAATTATGATAAAATCGAACGGAGCTTTAAATATCTAGAAAATCTCATCGATCAACGGTAATTGCTTTTGCGGACGGTACTTTAAACTCGCACATAAGCTTGAAGACGCGGGCGACATCTGTCGACGTAATTGAGGGATTAGGCAGATAATTGAAACAGAGCGAGCGGGAGCTATCACCGCGGCGCTCGGCGCGGGAGCGAGACGGCTAGAGCCACTCGGCTCACCCGTCAAATGGAACGGTTAACAACGTGTCTTCTTGTATATTGTATTATCTTACGTTTTATGCCCTATTAATCTTGCTCGGTCGGAGATCGTCGCGGCGTATGGGATTCTCGACTTAGAGGCGGGTGAACGGGGTCCAAATTCGGTCGTCGGTCGCTCCGGATAGGTGTTCGGTTGTTTTCAGTGCAATAAATAATTGTTTGCGCGCGTAAAACTGGAGTGGCGTTCTGTCAGTGGGTATTGTTTTAGTGCAGAGGTAAGAGGCTGTGTAATCTGGGATAACAAGCGCGGGTCGTAAACACGTCGTAACGACGCGGCGACGACGCCGGCGTTCGCTGGTGACTGCTTCGTTAATGTGAGTTCAGCGAGTTGCCTCTTCATTCATGTAGGTAAGTAACAACAATAAGAAGCTTATTGTACCTACGCCACTTAAGAGTGGGTAGTTTTGTTAAAGGTTGCGAAAAAGACACGCCCACCGTTGAAAAATATTGTTAGTAGGTACCTATGTTTTGATTTGCATCCGAGATAATTTTACACAATCCATTTACATTTGTCACTTATTTATGTTTTTTTCTAAAATTTGTTATTAGTAGATACACCCCGCCCTAAATTTGTATCTTTACCTTTGCTCCTTACCCTAAGGTTGTCTGGAAAAAATCGCTCTTTATTGAAAAGACCGCCTATTGTACTTATTACATTTTGTTCATGTCTCTTTTATGTTTCGCTCTACGATGTATCTACAATAAAGAGTATTATTATTATTATTAAGTACAATCCGAGATAAGTCGTCATAAAAACATAATCGTTTTCTATAAAGGATAATTAATTAATTATACCTACCAGAATGTCCATGCTTGCTTGTATTTCTTATTTCGCGGGACAGGTCCTTTTTCGGGATCAAAATTATTGTATCAACAAGTAAGTAGACGCACAAAACTGGTTCGAAATACATAGTCTAAATCTAAAACATGGCAGGTACCTACAATAAAGTATTATGTTTTACATACAACAAATAAAACAATACAACAACAATACATCAATAAAACAAAGTTCCCAATAATAATATCACAAGTTTTACGAAGAGAGAAAAAGAGGAGACGAACGGTGACCTTACCCTGCTGGCCCCGAGTTCGATAGGATACTAATATTCCCTGTATACCGTAACATTTGGGTCACTCCATAGTTATACGAAGCCGTCTCTCATTGATATCAGTTATCTATGTATATTGTGACAGCCCTGGCGTATCACCTCGCAAAACAATAAACAATAGGGGCCATAAACATGTCGAGTCAACAATAGAACAATAGCGCGCTTGCCCGTACGCACGACGCTTCGACCATTACGGCAATAGTCATACGGGCGAAAGTCGGTTGCAAGGAACGTTCTCGAATCTTTATTTCGACGCGGGTCCGGACTTCGCGGGAACATTCTCGATTGCCATGAATGGTGCGTGAGTGGTATAAAAAGGGGCGATCGATCAAGTGCGGACATTCTAGTTTCGGAAGCGGAACCAGGAAGATACCAGCGATACCTACGAGCGATATCAGTGAGAAGTTAAGTGATTTCTACGAGTGATACAGTGTTCGTCGAGTGTGTTTACGAGTACCTACGTGCATAGTGTTGTGGTGTGTACAGTGTGTAATTGTGTTTCTACGAGTTCAATAAAGTCTTTGTGGTACATTTTGGCATTTTCTCGAACCCATTACTCCTGACACGTAACAATTGGTGTCAGAAGTGGGATGCCTGTAGTACCGCAAAGTGAAGAAGGGATTCGTACGCGACGGCAGACAGCATTGGATGCCGCGCGGATGGAGTCGCCGGGTCGTGACCGCATGGAAACGGAGACCACCGCTGAACCCTCGGCTACATCAGCTGCATCAGCACCAACACCGAGTGCATTTGACATGGCCTCCTTATTAGCCGCTATACAACAGAGCCTTGAAAGTAAACTGGAGAGCCAGCGCGAAGCCATACAGCGGAGCCAACGCGAAGCAATGGAGAGCCTGGAAACTAAACTGGAGGGCCAGCGCAAAACCATGGAGGCAATCGACGCAAAGCTGGATGGTTTCCAGGGAGAATTGAACGTCGTGAAGGAGGACCTGGAATTGGTAAAGGTGCGTACAGCCGAGCACGACCAAACCCTCAAAAGCCATGACGCATCAATCAACAGCCTCAGTGCGTCGGTAAACTTCCACGAAACTAGGCTCGTGGATTTGGACCATAAGCTGCAGAAAATAAGGGTTATGGGCACGGCAGCAACGAGTTCATGCTCTGGGGCCCCGAAATTTAAGGTCCCAAGTTTCGACGGCACGACCTCGTGGACGGCGTTCAGGCACCAGTTCGAGGTAGTTGCAAATGGGAATGGCTGGGAAGACGAGCATTCGTTGGCGGCGCTCACCCTAGCTCTACGAGGAGAGGCACTGCTGGTGCTTGAGAACCTGCCCGCCGAGCGACGCACCTTGGAGTCGCTATTTAAGGCCTTAGAAGCTCGATACGGGGAAAAGCACCTTGAACACGTGTACCGCGCTCAACTCAAAGACAGATCCCAGAAGTCGAGTGAAGGACTGCAGCAGTGGGCCACGGAGATCGAGCGCCTCGTACGCCGAGCCTACGCGTCGAGTTCCACACCCGTCGAAGACAAAGTGTTAGAGGCCTTCGTCAGCGGTATACGGGATCCCGAAGTGAGAGCAATGGTGCGCTTGGGTCATCACGCAACCTTGGAAGCAGCTTTAGCGCACGCCCTTGAAGTAGAAGCGGTACGAAGCGACTATAAAGGTTGTAAGGTGCGCGAAGTCGTAGCAGCGATTCAACCTCGTACCGGACCTATCTGTTACGGATGCGGCGAACGAGGTCATATTAGGCTTAGCTGCCGGACACGGAAACAACCGAAATCGGTGTGGAGGGCTACGCAAGTGCAGGAGCCAGAAACCGCCGCCGCCACTAAGAAGACTGCCATGCCTCCTACGAAGACCTCGACAGCTACCCAAGTCGACACCCAGGAACTAGAAGCCGCCGCCGCAGCTACCGCCGCTAAGAAGATCGCGAAGCTTCCTACGAAGATCTCGACGGCTACCCAAGTCGACACCCAGGAGCTAATAGCCGCTGCCGCCGTCCCCGCCGTTACGAAGACCGCCAAGCCTCCTACGAAGACCCCGAAGGCGCCCAAGCCGAAGAATGCCGACGCCCTGTCACAACGCCCATGCTCCGAAGAAGGTCGACGTTGCTTCAAGCATGAGAGTAAAGAAGAGGTCAGGATGATAAGGATGCAGGACCTAGACGAGTCTTGGGGAACGGAGCAAGTAAGCCAAGCTCAGAAGGAAGACAAAGACCTCAGCTTGATCATGGAATGGAAAGCCAAAGGACAGAGGCCCCTGTGGAGTGACGTGTCAACATCAAGCGCGACGACTAAGGCATACTGGGCTCAGTGGGACAGCCTTACACTAGAGAATGGCGTGCTTTACCGGATCTGGGAGTCACTCAACGGAAGGGAACGAACCCTGCAAATGGTTATCCCTAGAAGTAAAGTGGCTGATTTGCTGAAGCTTGTACACGATGGCACTTCTGGTGGGCACCTCGGCATCAAGAAGACCCTCGTAAAGATACGAGAACGCTTTTATTGGGTGCGGTGTCGAGAGGACGTCGAAGATTGGTGCAGGAAGTGTACAGTGTGCGCTTCAGTGAAAGGGCCCCGCACTAGATCCAAAGATACAACGTCGGAGCCCCTTGGGAAAGAATCGCCATAGACGTTGCTGGGCCATTCCCTCAGACTGAAGACGGGAATAGATTCATCATCGTGGTTCAAGACTACTTCAGCAAATGGCCGGAAGCGTTTGCAACCCCGAACCAAGAGGCGAAAACCGTGGCTAAGAAACTTGTCCAGGAGGTAGTATGCCGCTTTGGTGTACCATTGGAGTTACACAGCGACCAAGGCAGGAACTTCGAGTCGACGTTATTCCAGGAGATGTGTGATCTTTTGGGAATAAATAAGACACGTACCACACCGGCGCATCCTCAATCTGACGGCATGGTGGAGAGATTCAACCAAACGTTGGAAAATCACTTGGCCAAGGTCGTCGAGGAACATCAGCGAGACTGGGATCGGTACATTCCTCTGTTCCTGATGTCATATCGCTCTGCCATACACGAATCCACGGGATTTACACCCGCTAAAGTTAACTTCGGAAGAGAAATGCGTCTGCCATTGGATTTGCTTACCGGAACACCGCCAGATGCCCCGAAACCAACCGTTGAATACATCGCGGACTTACGGAAACAATTGGACGAGACACATGACCTTGTAAGGGAGCAATGTTTGAAGACCAGCGAAAAGATGAAAACCCGCTACGATCGCGATGCTCGGAAACATGGTTTCAAGGAGGGAGATTCTGTATGGTTGCACAATCCACTGCGGAGGAAAGGGAAGTCTCCGAAGCTACAAGCACGATGGGAAGGCCCTTACACAGTTGTCACGAGGATTAACGACGTGACCTACCGAATCAGACAGGGGGACAGAAGAAAGCCGAAGATCGTGCACGTGGACAGATTGGCACCATTTCATGGATCGAATAATGCTCGGGACGAGCATGACTAAGAGGGGGGCAATGTGACAGCCCTGGCGTATCACCTCGCAAAACAATAAACAATAGGGGCCATAAACATGTCGAGTCAACAATAGAACAATAGCGCGCTTGCCCGTACGCACGACGCTTCGACCATTACGGCAATAGTCATACGGGCGAAAGTCGGTTGCAAGGAACGTTCTCGAATCTTTATTTCGACGCGGGTCCGGACTTCGCGGGAACATTCTCGATTGCCATGAATGGTGCGTGAGTGGTATAAAAAGGGGCGATCGATCAAGTGCGGACATTCTAGTTTCGGAAGCGGAACCAGGAAGATACCAGCGATACCTACGAGCGATATCAGTGAGAAGTTAAGTGATTTCTACGAGTGATACAGTGTTCGTCGAGTGTGTTTACGAGTACCTACGTGCATAGTGTTGTGGTGTGTACAGTGTGTAATTGTGTTTCTACGAGTTCAATAAAGTCTTTGTGGTACATTTTGGCATTTTCTCGAACCCATTACTCCTGACACGTAACAATATTATAAAACTCTTGCCTTACTGAGTGATTGACTGACAGACAACGCACAGCCGAAACTACTGAACGGAAGAAGCTGAAATTTGGCATGTATGTTCCTTGGGATGTGTAGGGGAGCACTAAGAGAGGATTTTTGTAAATTCCACCCCGGAGAGGGTGAAATAGGGGGGTGAAGTTTAAACGAATTCCACGCGGGCGAAGCCAAACGGGTGGAAGCTAGTTTCTACTATAGGTAGTTGAGTCCCCAAGAATATGAAATTGCCACTTCCCGCTAAAAGCAACTTTATTACGGGTAATCACAGATCAATTTAGCTTGTAAGCAAAATTAACTTAAGGCATTTTAAATTCTCGCCGTTAATCTACAATGAACCTTAATAACAGGGGCGGAAAGCTGGCATTTGTGTGGGTTGCCATTAAAACGAATTTCATACCTAACGTGAATGACATATAGAGTCGTCTCTCTTATTTTTTATTTTTTTATTTTTATGGAATTAAGATAGCAAACGAGCATGCAGTACCACCCTTCCCCTGCCGCCCATAACAACTGTGACCGACCTAGAACTAGACTCAAAGGGACTAGGATGGTTAGTTCAGTTAGTAGATGGTGTTAGAATATTAGTTGGTTAGTTTGTTAATAAGTGCGAGGACAGGGTATGTTAGTGATAATTAGTCCTGTTAGTTAATGTTAGTAATAGTCCAGTTAGTTATTGTTAGTATGAGTCTTGTTCCAATTCGGTCACAGATGCGTTGCTACCCCTGAGGTCTGAGATGGTCGCCTCTAAAAAAGTGAAACCGGCTCCACAAACCTTCCTATCCGGAACACAATTGCTCTTAAAAACAATTATTATGACGGTAGGAATGGTACTGAGTACCTTGGCGGGCGGTGGTACTACCCCGGGCGAACTCTAGGCAATCCGCACTGGAGCGAAATGGTGGGATTCTCTCTCTTTATTCCAACTCCTTCTCAATGATAAGAAACTTCCACACTGTAGTAGGGATTCATGGGTTGAAGTTAGTCAGCCGGTCATCATTAAGTAGATACCTAATAGCTAATAGAGTCAACATAGACAATTTATTGGGCAAAAAAATGTATTAACTGACTCTCTCGCAATATTAACGATAATATTATGATGGGTGTTCAGAAAAAGTGTAGCCGAACGAACCTTGCGATATTTGGCACAACGCAGCAACGCCTTGGTACAATACCTACTACCTAAATGATGAAAATGAAAAAAACTATGTGACTTAATGATAAGTAGCATTCCTATATCCAACGTAGGTAACTATTAAATGTGTGATCACATAGAACTTAGCGTCAAATAAGGTCAAATGATCCTTCTCTACAAATCCCAGATTTCGTCACGCGTTTTTGTCCCGTGATTATTCAAATAAAGATCATTCCAAGTACTGGTCCAGAAGGCCCGGCCGGGTAGCACCCAATTTAACGGTACATTTGATAATCGCCTCAAATCGACGCTTAACTCGATTAATTATGAATCGATTCGACAATAGTCGGCGTGTCCGCTCGGGTCGCCAGCTAACCTGTCGGTCAACGGATGGTCCCGGTTAATCAGGAGGATTTAAATTGTTATCCAACTAAGTAATAAATTAATTTTGGTATCAGAAATATCGTCAGCAATAGTGCCCTTTTATCTGAGATCGAATGAAAATTTATCCTATGGTTTCTTATCATCTTTGTAGAACTACCTACTTCCCAAATTTTTTTAACATAAATTCTATTCGATATCTGCCGTCAGAGGTATGTCTCTATGGTACGGGTTTTCCATAATATTTTATTCGTCTTCACATAATTTTCACTTAGTGAATCCAGCTAAAACTTTTACGAATAGTTATTCAGTACAATACATGTAGTATTGAGTACGAAATTCTACATCAGATATTCTAATTCAGTTTATTCCTAACTTCGTGATGGGCCAGATGTGCTCCTAAGTAATGTACACGTTTCCAGTTCATTAAACATTATGTTCTTTGAAAGTTAATAAACGTTAAGTACGATTGAAGGCTATTAAAAATTTTCCATATCCTACATATATATTATGTAGACTAGCATGGTGTCCCTACCGGTCAGTCAACTAAAGGAAATGTCACTCATTCGATGTCAAATGAAGCAAATTAAAATAACGTTATTACAGGTGTCGGTATCAATCAATTGTTTTTTTAATTAATAAAGTATTAATTATGGCCACGACTTTGTTTTTTGGAATATAATTATGTGAAATGTCACTCGCGTTATCGAGACGAATCTATTGACACCTCACTTGATAAAACTCATCAAAGTGTTTATGCTACAATAATCGCCAAACAAATAAATAGATTCATGCAAAATAGGTACATTCTAAAAACATAATCCTCATTCACAGGCAGTAAGATTAATATCGGAAAGTTACAAGATAGAATTTAAATATTATTTAGGGTTACAAAATTATGAGAGCTCTGAGTGTATTTATATAATGCACGCTACATTCATTTTACCAAAATCAATGGCCCTGGGCCCCAATTATGCTAAGTTATAACGCTTCAATTTTATCTCGATGTAATTGTTTGCCACATTCTGTATACAAAATTGAATAGTTTGACACATTTTTAGCACATTTCGTGTATAGAATTGAATAGATCGACACATTTTGGTACGTTCTGTGTACAAAATTTAATAGTAGTCGCTATTTCGGCACATTCTGTATACAAAATGTGGCAGACTTTTCAATCGAGACACAATTGAAGCGTTATAACTTAGCAGAATTGGGGCCCTGAAATGCTGATCCCTTCGAAAAAATAACCAAAACATAAACATGTTTAAATTTATTGATTAAATTTAAAGTAACTGCGATGAAAAGTACACATGAAGAAATCGTAAACAGAAAAGAAATATTACCACGTCATCGCTCAGCGAGTGGCCACGCCGGGGTAGGGCGGCGGGGCGGAGGGGGGGAGGGGGCGAGGGTAGGTAAGGCGGCGCCCATAAAGATGCAAATGACGCTGTCGGCCGGGGATTTCATTGTTGTATCAATCACACGCCTTATTATTGGGGGTTTTATCCCGGATTCCCCGTTTATTGTTTTGCGCGGAATCTTTTGAGGAGTTGCGGATTTGTGGCCGTCTTTGTTTTCGATTGTTTTTCTGTTTGGTGTTGTTTACAGTTTACCGCCTGTTAATTGAATTTGGAGACGTAATTGATGTGCTGTTTTAGTTCATGGTTGTTTTTCCATTAGTTTCTTACTATCGTTGTATAGGGATACACAGGTGAAGTGAAGACAATAATAAAGTCATAAATACTTGATTACTTACTGGGCAACTTTTACTTTGCTTGAAGAACTCGAATAAGTAATATGCAGGACTTTCTCGGGTGCAAGCTTCTTTGTTTGATTTACCGAAGCAGATAATAAGATATAATAATTAACTAATACGCACAGGATCGCCGTAAGCAAGGTGTGTACCGCACGCGAGCGGCACGTCCCATCGTTGTTGACAAATTTTACACGAAGCATAAATAGATCTCGAAAACTTGGGATTACTGTTAAACACCTATGCTCAAATCGGAGGATTAGAACCCGGGAATTATTTAGCAGGATGACGCTGAGACCACTATGCTACTAGAACACTTGTTGCCGCTGAAGAGTCCTTACAATCTAACCACACGCGTCAGAAACTTTTTCCAAGCTATTACTTATTTTCCTATGTGCTGATGCCATTAATCATGGATATGAGAATACCTACCGCCTACCCGTGTAATTTATAAATTGGTTTAATCTCTATGTGCTCGCGGTAGAGTTGATATCATATAGGCCGTGATTATAGGCACAGAAATAAGACATAAGGGGGAACTCAAACGAACGAATTTTCTTTAACAGAAATTGTATTTGTTTTGTATACTTTCTGTCCACATTAGGTACAAATTAATAAATAAAATAAATTCTACCAATAAACTAAACTTTGTTTTTCGATTGCAGAGCTGCCCACTTAACTCTAGTCTGCCTGCTCTGCTCTGCTTATATTGGTTTTACCTTACACGTAATTTTGCCACCCAGAATGAAATTACAGAGGCTTAAAAAAAGGTGGCAAGATTGAACCAACATTCCATCAGCCTTATATACTTATTATAACATCATTGACAACAGCTAGTATTAGAAGCAATAACTAACTTTTTACAAAAAATATCTGACTTCAAAATTGATAAGTAGAGATAACTCAAAAATTATCCGTCAGATGTCGCTGAATTTATATGACAATCAACAAATAACAAAAAAATTAAAATCAAATAAAATAAACCATTACAAGACGACAATAACTATAATCGACAAAATCATGTTTGCACAAACAATCCGATCTATCCATCTTTTCCATCTGTCAGGCGGAGCTGCCTAGCCGGCATTGTGATGGTAATGCGACCACAGTTGGCCAATATGCTGGATTACCGTAAGCTGCAGTTTAATAAGGCGAACTATTCGCCACGCCTCCGACGGCTAGGGTCCGCATTGTATGACGGTTAGTGATAATGATAATCGAATCAGCGATAATGTGCGGTGGTTTGTAATGATGATCAGGGAATTAGCCACCTGATGTAGTGGTGCTGGTGAATACAAGCTAGAAAAGCTTAATAGATAGGCAGTTGCTCAATAGACAGAGCAGATAGATAGATTAGAGACTTGTATTAAGTCCACATTCTGTAGGTATCATGTACCAATTTGCTTCAAATCTTTGAATGCCGCGACGTCTACTGAGCACTGGTCTGTTGATCACAACTGAGGAGTTCTAGAGAATGTTCCAGTGCGGCTTGGTGGAGAAATATCTCTATATATAAATGAGTATTCTATCAATACTATTATACTAAGATAGGCAATGTGTAGTGAAATCATCCTATAAGATAAGATTGAATAAAGATTTGTCTTATTTATAGCTTGCGGTAGGTAGGTACTAGGTACCATTGATTATGTAGATAATTTTAACCGACTCAAAAAGGATAATGTTAAGTCGTAGTATGTGAATGAACATAAAACTTTTTTTCTAATCCAGCGTCACTAACAATTTCTTACAGACAACCATAGTACAAAAAAACACTCCAAAAATCGACTAAAAGAAAATTGTCTAATAACTTCAAAACGAAGCCGAGATTCGATAGAATCAAATAGGTACATATCTCGGCACCGAATTGAATATTCAGCAAACATACGGTGGACCGCCAAGACACCGTACGCGCGTATGTTAACACGCCCCCGCCGCGCGCCCCCACCCCGCGCCCCCACCCCGCGCGGTTGGAAACTGCGAGAACTTTTAATTAATTATCACTAGTTAGCGCGTAAGTATGTACTCGTACATGTACTGTGAGTTGTATATAGCTGTGTATGAAGGTTATTATGTTGTAAAATTCAAAGAAAAAGTATTTTTCCAATGATATTTTCTAAAAAAAAAACTAATTTAAATAAAAAAATTGCACAAATTTTCTGTTGTAAAGGTGAAACAAAATAATCAATCAAGTCGCAGTTAATAAAACTAAGTGACCGAAAATCGCGCATCTGTGATTAGACTGCATGCATTCCCTTTCCGGGAAAGAAAAGTTTTATACCTACATTTAATTTTTAGCTTCCATTTGCACCGCAGATAAAACTTAATGTTTAGAAATGGTATGGGCGGTACCTACCCACGTTTACTTTCTAATCATTAAGGACGTTAGCACTTATCCCCGTCACAATTTTAGTACGTTACGTCTTAAGAACTTACTTCATTCCAGTTATGAATACCATTGGTATAACCATGGAGCAAGGTATAACCTAACTTATGACATGCTCTGTATCTCCAATGTTATGTTTCTCTATTGTCATACTAGCTAATAGTAATCATTGATTGTTCACATCACAAACGAATCATTTTACACCCTGTCCATCACAGGATAAGGTTGACTTTGCCCTGGTGGCGTTACAGTGAGGGCAATCAATCGATTGTCCCGATGACAGTCGGGTCAGCGGACGCTAATCGACGAATATTAATCGGACTCGTTCCGAGAATCGACTCGCTGATGTTGTGTTATCGATTAAATAAACGAGTGCCTACAGATTTTGGGTCAAACGGTCTTGCAGATGGCCTTAATGTGCACGATTTGTCTTGAACACACTATTAGGGACTTCTCATCAATGTTAAGAAGCGGCGCTGATCGGATATGTCAAGAACAACAAATTGTTAATTTGGTAGTTAAAAAAATTGTTTGATTATTGGCACACTGATCTAATACTTAGGTATTCGAAAAATATTGTATTGCCTACCCATTTTTCAAGAAAACATAATAAGGCATACGTAATAGAAGAAATATGTAGGTAATAGTCGCACACTGAAACCTCGAAATTCTTTACCAGTGTTAGGTGTGATCAAGACAATCAGACGGACAAACAAAAACATAATTATACGTCAAACAATTATACGTCAAACACTATGAATATGGCATGACTGACTGCCAATTATTTATAAGATTACCTACAGATTCTTCAATGGATTGAGTTTGGTAAATAATCGCTACATAAGAACAATAACTCAACTAACTATTAAAACTACCACTTAAATCTATGTTTGCAGTATTATGGCACTATCTTTCACAACAGCGGGTTGTATAAAAAATATTTAAATCAATTATTGCAAATGAACCTCAAAAATAAATTTTACGACGTCAATTATAAAAAATGTTCTCGATTTAAAGGGAAGAGCACCTTTAAAATACTTACAAATTAATCCGGACTTGCATAACAGATGAGTGAACTAAATGAGCCGAACATCGCAATCCATCACCGGTCCCTCATCATCATCATTAAAAAGAAAGTGCATCTCAAATCGCATCAAATACCGATTAAGATCGAGTGCGCCAAATCGCGTATTCAAAGCGTTAATCAAAATCAAAACATATTAAAGTAGACTTAAAAATAGGTCAATTGTGCGGCGGACGCGTATTAGAAGGGTTCCGTACCTCTGTGTTATTTATTTTTAAATAGTGGTGACAAATATGGAAAGCATCGTTGGGTTTATTACTTTGCGCTACTACTAGCGAAATCTACGGGTGGATTGAGCTATAAGTTTATTAAACATATTTTTGTATGGGGGCAATTTTATTTTTTGTAAGTTTTGTTATGGCGACTCAAGTTGTTAATAAACATTTTGTGAAATTTTCAAGCTACATCTATCACAATTTAAAAAGTAAAGCGAAAAGTGACGAAAACATAGTACTTTTTATTGAAAAATCTATTTTTGTGACAAGTAGTGGCAGCAATTTCAGGTGTTTATCTATTCCCATTCAAGAGGTAGAGTCTAGGACTCTAGGACTAGGCATAATCGTAGGGTTTCGATGTCACCCTTTGGTTACAGAACCCTAAAAACGCGTTGGGCCATTATATAATTTTATGAAAGCAGTTTAATCAAAACACATTAAAATGAAATTATAGCGCGATCCATCAGCATAATTTAATATGGGGTCCGTGGGTGAGTGTCGTTCGTCTGCGTGTTGTTGTCTGTATGTTGTCGTTAAACGCTGTTCATCTCACTGGTTGATGTCACATGAGTAATATTATATTAACAAGGTCATATATTATGCCTAACACAGTTAAGATACCTACTTGATTTGTTGTTATTGATGTGGGATATTTATCAAATGAGAAAAGTGTTCAGTAGCATACTCTCGCCTTATTTACCTACCCAGTTTTAAAAATAATTAATCAGAATCCCTAAAGATTTCAAGTTGATAACCGACAAAAGAGCATCCCAGCATTCCCCAGCCATCTGGTCAACACGGCCTCCAACTTAAGTTACACCAAAGTCAGCAACTGTAATACCTATTACTACGTGTAGTTACTGTCTACGTGTACCTATCTATCATTACCGTTAGGGTCGTAAGCTTCATACCTCGGAATCCAGGACCAGTCAATGAATCTTTATGTAAAATTTTGAAATGTATAAAAAATACCCATACAATTTAACTTTTTTTAAAAATACGCTAATTTTTCATTGTTTTCATGAATGTTACCTATATCATAACTTCGTACTGGTCTACAGGTCGACAACTGGTCATTGACGTTGCACTCCCTCTGCTCTTCTAACCACCATAAATACCATACACAAAATAACCAATACAAACAACCATTAAAGTATGTTTTGCCAGTTCTCTAGCCGAGATGTTGGAACTATCGCCAGTAATAATGAAAAGAATTCCACGGTCATTAAATGTACGGTGCTTGATTCCAGTTTGAATCATTCTCCCATAAAACACCGAGCCGTTGGACGGACGGACGGACGGACGACGGACAGCCATCAATATCTTGAGGATTAACTTTATTGACGCCACTGATGGATTTAAAGACGGTATTAATATTTTTATGTTCCACAGATTTATAAGTGCTGCATTCTGGATCTGTTAAAATAGCCCCGAGTGGGTGGGGTTATATTTGCCAGGTTCGTTAAAGGTCTTATAAAGAACTAGCGACCCGGCCCGGCTTCGCACGGGTGCGATAACTATTTAATGGATGTTATTATACATATAAACCTTCCTCTTGAATCACTCTATCTATTAAAAAAAACCGCATCAAAATCCGTTGCGTAGTTTTAAAGATTTAAGGACACAAAAGGACAGACGTGTAAATACTAAATATCAATCAAGTGCCATTTAATGTTTACGATCGACGAAGCCGATTATGCTCTATGAAGGCTCAGACCAATAAACTATAGACGGCGTGCCGTGAACAAAAGCGTGAAGCCGGCAAAAGTGTGCCTAAAACACACAGCGGAACCAATAGAATGCCCTATGTTGACAGTTTGAACTTGAACAAATTTAAACTTTATTTTTTGAAACACAAAGCTTCATTATTTTTTTATTATTTAGAACACAAAAGTCGTTTTGGTGTGAGTGCCGCCGTGTGTATTACAATACAAGGCGAGGCGTACTTTTTGCCGGCTTCACGCTTTTGTTCACGGCACGCCGTCTATAGTTTATTGGTCTGAGTATGTAGGTATCTAAATCCCGTCAAGTAATTTGGCATTTTGTGTGTTGCAAGTTTTTAACTAGTGATGGACGGCATCGGAAGAGTTAGCAATATTAAACTTAAACGGATAACAAAAAGTATGTACCTAAACTATGTTAAAATCACATTGTGTTAATATTCCAAATACGTTTTAGGTATAAACACACACACTGCATGGTAAATAATATAATTGTTTATAGATATTTTGAAGGGTAGCGTGATAAATAAATGATTTACCTTCTTCCTTAATTGAAGACTTATTGAAATAACTTATGACATTATTAAAATACTTCATTTATTACATCATCGCCAAGCAATAAGATAAATACGAATAAATTGGTTACAAAATTGAAAAATTTAATCGTACAATTAAGTTATTAGTAACTGCCATAACAACAGCACCTCCTCACAACGGCACAATAAAATTCGACCGTCGTTACCATAATTCAAGCGTCATTACCTCAACTGCAACAATAAACAGCGAATCGAAACAATTAATTGCATTATGCATTCTCACTGCACCGGCTGCCCGTCACATGTGTACCCCTTAATCCCCCATGGATTAATGCCATCGAATGGCAAATGAGCTATGACACCCATGCAGGGGAATGAAAAGAAACCATCCACTTTAAACAGATCGAATCAACTTTATTACTCGCGCAATAAAGTTCATTTCAGATTGATGGCGTTCGAGTGAAATTGGTAGGGTAGAAGCACCCTTCGTGGTACATTGGCTTTTGAGCTCAATTTGCGAGAGAGAGGTCTCATTTGTTGGATATATTTAGCGCTTAGGATTACGCACCGCATCCACTGGCCTGCCGCCTGACACATCGCCCACTGACTTCTGAAACTGTAAATGTAACGTTGGATGCGGTATTTGGTCCGCGATATATTTCAATTGTTGTTTTTGTATTTGTTATGGTACTCGTCATTTTATTTGCCTCTGATCTCATATTTATATTAGATTTTACAACGATGTGACATATTGCATCTCTTAAAGATAAAGTTGAAATAATCTAACAAGATTTCAAAATTCACCAAATTTTTTTAATGTGGTGATTGAAAGAAAATAAACTGGTTATTGAAACTTCATTACATGTGGTATATTGCTATTTACACGAAAATGTCAAAAGGTTTTATTAATTAAAATTTAACCCCAGCCATAACTGTAATCATTTAATTCGATGTAAAAGCTCCTTCTATTCATCAGGCAATTCAGTACAGGGCTGCATAAACCCAGCCCTAATCAGTCATTAAACTTAAAATGGCTATAAAACAAAAGCTTAATACCATCTTCATGGTACACCCTAAAGACATTACGTCGAAATGATATGTGTATTCACAGAATGACGTAACGAACATCGCTGGCGAATATTAAACGCCACGGATGCCCCCTAGCGATAAATCGAGTACATTAATCTCATTATGTTCACTTGATTTCGCCCGATGTTACGCTTTCCCGCTCCCTAAACAACGCATTGCTATGAAGTACGGTAAATTTTAATTTAATATTTGTTCTCTATCAATCCGATTTATTTCAATATCGAGAAACTTGTTTTGGGTTTCATGTAGTTGTAGGTAGTGTTAGTGCGATAAAGAACATTACGTCAACCAAATTAAAACTGATATTGTCAACTCTACAATTCTCGTCGTTTCTAAACCATTGTTTTTACATAATTGAAAATTCAATTTTGTCAAATCAAACCATTTTTTGAAATGAATAACCATAAACCATAACTTAACCAGCAACGACTTTTAACGAAGTGGAGGCTTCACAAAATATTTGACCATACGTCATTTTAAAAGTGGATGAAAGACCGCTTTTCAAAATGCTTACGTTGGTTTACATAGATTGACTGCTTGTCTACGTCTTCTATTTATTTTACACAATTCGATGGCCCTAAATGACCTTACTAAAAGGCAGTTAATGAAAATGATAAACAAGTGGACATTTCCCATTTCCAGAGCCCGTTACCCATTAAACTTTGACAGTCGTCAGCCCCTAAATAGAATGTATCACTTAGTATAATACAATTTGGCCCCTCGGCTCGCCGCGCTAACGGCCTGATGTATCGGCGGAGACATGAGATGGGAGGGCGACGAGCACAATCATTTGTATTGATTTAATAACGGCGAACTATGAGTGAAACTGTCACGGATTTGTAGATGCATAAATTGTCACATTGATTGTTAAGCTGCAGTAAGCAGATATGATAACTCCTTGGAATTACATTCACGATTCTAAGACATGTGTACAGCTAACTATACTAAAATCATATTTGGAGCTGAGCATTTTCATTCTGGATTTTTATGGAATTTAAGCTGCCCGTTCAATACTTTGTTTATTATTCGTTGCATTGGCGCTAACTTCTTTTTCTTCTCTAAAAATCTTACATTTAAATAACAAAAAGATAATAAATTTAACAATTCATGCTCTGTACTTGGAGACGTGAAATTACAAAGCACACGGGTGTAATTTCCACAATAAAGAGTTACGCTAAATAACCAACCCATTACCGAAACACCCTCAAAACTAAATTCGTCGTAAGCGCCTACAATTCAATAAGCCAATACGGGACGCTAAACACGCGTGACCACAGCGCGTCACGCCGCGTCCCCTCGGCCTTCATTACTGCAAACTGAAATCGACTCGACGTCCGACGCACGTGTCTAGTGTCCATTGCTCTTTACACAGCAATACAAACACGCCATATGATACAGAATACGATATGTACACGGTGCAAACCTATTGTGTCGCTTCATAATAATCCCTAATGGCCGCCCCTCGTTTAGCAATCGTTTAGGGGAGCATGTCACCCTAATTAGTTTAGAATCAAACGCCACCTTTTTACGCTTGTTTTATTGTTTGCTTTCAATTAAACTTGTACGTTTAAATTGCGTATGAAGTGAATATATTTAGAGAGGCAATTTAATTTTAAAAATTCTATGTAATCCTTTGGATCTCATGTGGTCGAGAATAGCTTAAATATTTCTCATATGAACCTTGCATGTTTAATGAATTGCGTAATAACACAAATTAAATGCATAATAAAAGTAGGTAGCACATACCTAAACCAAAAGGCTAATTAATAAAGATGAACATAATTCGGAAAGTTCCACAAGTTGATTTAGTAAAATCATAATTATAATAATTCTAATTATACTCACACATAATTCTCACAACGATCTCACACTAAATTAAGGCTTCATAATCATAACTTATAAACATTACCTCAATAAAACCAACTTTGATATTTGTATCAAAAAAACGGTAGCGTTATAATTAATTCACTTTCGAATTAATTTCGTAAGAAGTAGAGTTTATAAAAGCTAACTCATAAGTTATAGAGGGCATAATATTCGAGTGACGGCCGGCCATAAAAGATCCAGTAGCAAGTTTCGTTATGGAATAGTAAAATCAATCAAGCGGCCTTCCGCGTCGGCGATCATATTAAAGCAATAGTAATAGAATATTTTTTATCAAACGGGAAACAAAACAAAGCGATGCGTCCACATGTCGCTCGCTTAATCTCTGGTAATTAGGGTTGACACCTCTCATGTTGAATCTCAAATTATTATATCCTGCTTGAAATTGGGTTGTAAAGTAATACAAAACTATACACATAGGACAGGGAAAACATCAATTAGTTTATAACTAATTGCAAAAAGAACGACGTAACACACGGCATATATTATCTAAAACATGTTAAATTGCATAGAATTTAAAACAAAGTAAATCTAGACAAAAGTACCTACTTAAATCTTAAATAAAGCTTGAAATTGTAATGACCAATTGCTTTTTGCTTTTTACAGCTTTTTAAACTATTCTCTGCTTCGCTATTACTGTTTCTCAATCCAATCAAAAATGCATAAACAATTAGTTTCGTATTTTAGTACAAGATTGTATAATATTCATAAATAAAAAATATTTTACTAACTACAGCAAACGAACAAAGTGTTCTTACTCCAAATAGCACTTAAACGCGGTGTCGTTCATGTACGGGTAACAAATAAATCAAATCACAACAAACTTCATACTATACCGTGGTATTGGCAACCCTACCCGTGATACAGCGAATCGTTTGATTGCGCCGCGACTAAGTGATTGACTTTTCAATCTCCGTAATCCGATTACGAACGGACTACAACACGGTTGATCATGCCACGGCCGCCGGTCACACAATTTTCGATCTTATCTACCAGCAATTTACTCCACAATGGCATACACTAGGCCGACAGATGGCAGCACAGGCTATTTCGTTATGAGTACGCGGGAATGCGAACATTGGTGTATTTACCCTAGTAATTTTAAGACTTAATCACATTTGACGTTATTAGTCATACCGTGAGATGTTTTTCTGAACATAAGAAATGAAAGGTGTTAGATTTCGTGAACTGAATGACGGTGCAATTATGCACTTATTTCTTAGACATTAATTATACCTACCTATTATCGTATTCCAACCTTTAAATAATATCAAAGTGGACAAAGTTAAAGAAGCACAGTAGTACGAAAGACATTTTTTCTTCTGCTTTCTTCCTGACTTTGTTGTACTCTGTTGTTCACGATAAAATAAACAAAAAACGATATCTCCCACTCAAATGGCTTCGGTTAAAATGTTGAACTGCTTCCTTAAGGTAGATACTTAGGTAAATACGCATTAAACGCCGAGGGCACCTAAAGTTTTAGCTCAAACGCAACGTCATCATCATGAGTGAGCTATGGGCGTTATCAGGTAGGGGCAGGGTTGGGTACCGGCCTCTTGCCCTGAATCTCGACTGAAGTAGGTACTAAATACTAAGAAAAGGGGTATCAGCTTAAATAAATCTTTGAAAACCTGATTTGATCTCCCCCTAGATCATTAGCTTTTCCTGCTATGAAGAACTGGATACGCCAAAGAAGTGAGCGTAGTAGTTGTGTTAATTAAGACAAAGTAAAGCTACAAGTAAGAGTAGCCCTGGATGACAATTATACCGAAGTCATCGAAAATATGGACTACAGTTAAGTTGTCTTTAGCAGGGTTAAAACAAATTAACTCAAAGATCAACTTAGCTGGTAAGCAAAATTCATTTACATCATTTTAAAGTTTTTAAACTCTTGCCGTCAATCTGCAATGCACCTTAATCATAGAAGCAGAAAGCTGGTTTTTGTGTAGAGTTACCTTAACTTGTGACTCGGTCATGCCAAGCGCGTACGCGAGCTTGGCCCGCTCGGGGCCGGCGAGGTACTTGGTCTGCTCGAAGGTCTTCTCCAGCGCGAAGATCTGCTGCCCGCTGAAGGTGGGCCTCGTGTGCTTCTTCTTGCCGTCCTTGTCCAGCCCCTGCGCCGCGCACGCGCTCAGCGCGCCGTTGCTCACTGCGGACAACCCGACTGTTACTCTATACAACCATGGTATAATCCATTATTTAAAGCGTTTACTATTACTAACAGTTTTGCCAAGTCGTCGCACTTCTAAACAAATTAGTAACAAATTAATCAACAAACATTCTAACACCATCTGCTAACTGGACTAATCAAAATAAAGTCTTGTTCTAGGTCGGTCATATTTGTAATGGGGCATAACGGAAGGGTGGTGCTGTACTCTGGTAGGTCTACCAAGCTATTTAATTCCATAAAAAAAGGATGTTCATGCGATCATTTTATCGCAACTCTATACCACCTGCGACACGTTAAGCAATGGCAGTCGCAGTCCGTATTTGTATGGGTGACTACTGTGACCACTGGTTGCGAAATCTTGGACGTCTACGTGCATCGGAGGGAATGTTAAGCCGTTGGTCTCAGTTTTCATCGTTAGATATATACCAATCACTTAGCCATTATGAATACCTTCAGGTGGCATAAAAGCCTCTACAATTGGCCATTAACTCCTCCAGGAATCTGCACTAGAGCAGAATGATTTTTGTACTAATCTTTACAGCAACAGCTAAGACCCAATAGTATCATCTACTTTTTTTTTATGGAATTAAGGTAGCAAACGAGCATGCAGCACCACCTTCCGCTGCCGCCCGTGACAATAGGGAATATGCATGATTTTTTTTTATTGTTTTTATAGCTCATTTATGTTAATATAATACCGTAAAAAAATATACGAGTCATGGGAAAGTCCAAATTTATTTTAAATTAATTAATGAAAATTGCGGTGACATAAAGCCGATTCAAACGCCGCCCTTTTGGCGCGTTCTATGGTGACGTCATCGTTCGTCAGGTTGGAGTTGTTTACTAACAAGTGGTTATGAGCGAGGTTGAGAAAGAGTATTTTATAGTATTAAATTTACGTTTTCTAGTTTAATTTCATAAACGGAAGTATGGATGGAAACCGAAGACCTTATTTTAAGTACTGTATTGTACCTATGTGCAAGAATACGAGATGGAACGCGCCTGACAAAGTATTTTTTCATGTTCCATGGGATGCTTATATAAGAAAAATTGGTGTAAAATTGTGAAAAGAGATATTATATCTACAAAAAGCACTGCATACTGTTGCGAAGATCATTTTAACGTAAGAAGAAAATAATTATTTCTACCAAATATTATTAGTTTTGGTTTAATTTGGCTAACAAAAGTACAAACCCTAAAAAGTTGTTGTAAGATTCTCGTTCAGATCTGGGATAAAAACAGATTTGATTATAAAGTATTCCCAAACACGGTTTTATTTATTTATTTATTTATAATCATAACAAATTATAATATTAACAACCATTTATTCCTAAAATGTGATATGAAGGATATAATATAATTTGTATGTAGAAGGTAAACGTCTAAATCTTTACAGGTTATGTTAAAGACTTTTATGAATTACTTAGAAAAACTGTACGAGAACCATGTACCTAAATTAAATATTATCTATCATTTCCTCACCTTGCAGCTTTGACTCCCCTGATTTCAGCTGATGTAAAATCATTATTTGAGGCAAAGTACGAACTCATCATGAAAGCATCTACATATGTACCGTAGTACACTGGAGCTTGGTGCTCAATAAAAGATGATGTGATGATGAACAATGGGCTTAATTCTGGACTTTGCAAATACAATTATCATCTAATTTAATTTAATACGTGAGAAAGCTTATTCACTGTGCGCTCCGTTAATAGAATGTTCGAGTCCGAATGTACGTAAGTCGCGGGTAAAATATAATTTTCACCACACAAACTACCGACATTATTGCGAGCGCCTGCACAAGTTTTCAAAGCAATTTGACGTCAGTGAATGTAACTGTAGGCGCAAACAATCAATTATCGGAAGATTATCCGATTGCGCCTTTTGAGATCCACTTTCAGACATTGTTAGTCATTCAACACATCACTAACAAACAAAAATCACGCAAGAAGTATACGATAAACTCTGAAAGCAATCAAATTAACTGAAATATAAATGAAAACAGCTAGTTCTAGTATGTATTTGACATGTCCATCGCGAAGGAAGACGTCACGCCGATGTCTAACCAATGGCGTTGCGTTTCGACATTTTAAATTTGCCTCGTAAAATTTGCACTTTTTATAAATTTATTTTAGTGATTTTAAAAAGATTAAATAGAAAATAATGTGACAGATATCATTATTTTAGCGATAACGACTGTACAAAAAATATTTACTTAAATTTGAATGACATGCATATTCCCTATTGTGACCGACATAGAACAAGACCCAATTTAGGGACTAGGGTGGTTAGTCCAGTTAGTAGATGGTGTTAGAATGTTAGTTGGTTAGTTTGTTAAGTGTGAGGACAGGGACTGTTAGTGATAGTTAGTCCTGTTAGTTAATATTAGTATTGTCCAGTTAGTAATGATTAGTGTGAGTCTTGTTCCAATTCGGTCACAGATGCGTTGCTACCCCTGAGGACAGATGGTCGCCTCTAAAAAAGTGAACCGGCTCCACACCTTCCTATCCGGAACACAATTGCTCTTAAAAACAATTATTATGACGGTAGGAATGGTACTGAGTACCTTGGCGGGCGGTGGTACTACCCCGGGCGAACCTACGAGTATTGTACATTACAAACATACATTACAACATTGTACATTACAAACTGATGTTTAATGTACCGATGGTATAACGATAAACTTCAACACGATATCCAATTACGGGAAAATTGACAATGCAATTGCAATGAATTATCCGTGAACCTGTCACTACATATATCTAGGTATAATTGTACTGTACTGTACAGCGTAAAGTGAACAAATCAACCCGGATTACCGGGAATGGATTGCGTGACGTCACGGCCGACGATGACGTCACGGGATGATTATTGCGGAACACTCAGCGCGGCCGTTACAAAGTGGCAATTAGTTTTATCTGATCGATTTGCAATCGAACACGTGAAATTAAATTGTAGTTGATTGTAGTCGAGCGCTCGATGTAATACGTCATTGGTTTCGATGGACTTTCGATAATTGACGCACATTAGTAGTCACGTATTTGCTCATGAGAACGGCTTGGTGTCGCAAGTGATCGATCAGGTGATAATCTTTGTTTTTATCTGCCTTGTTGTGTCTTAAGGTTGTGTGCTAAAATATAGGATTATGATTTAAATTTTATCAAACCATTTTCATGTAATTCATTTCATTTGACTTCATACCTTTAATACTCGTACTTATTGGAGTTTACTCCTTAAGAAACGATTTGAGTTATAAGGCCCGGTATGAGATTTTATGAGGAGTAAAATCAAGTGTAGGTAACACGAAAAGTTGAGGCGTTACGTAGAAAGAGACAAACATATATATCTGTAGGATTGAACGTGTAAAAGAATGAGATGGAATACATTACACAGCTTATCTCATTAAATTTGATCTCGTATTAAATTGCCAGTGTTTTGTTTTTATTTTTGACGCCACCGTTGCCTAGCAACAATTTGTTTCCCCAGCTGTTTACACAACAACAAAGGAGATCCGCCAAAGTGGTACCAGAATGTACAGTAATAAATTTTATATGAGTTTATTAGTCATCTTATTTGCTTTGTTATGATACGTAAATAAGAGTTGTAGCACATCGGAAAGTATTTTTTATTTTATTTTACAATTTACTTTCCTTAAATCTTCGCTGTAATAGTTTGCGTGAAAAGGAACGTGCCCGACATGAAAAGGATCTTTTGGCACATGACTGATGTGAGGGTGACAGAGACAGCGCCTTATAGGGAAGGTAAACTGCATTCTCTATGGTAAACTGTGAGGCGCTGTCTCTGTCACCCTCACGTCAGTCATGTGCCAAAAGATCGTTGTAGGACTATATGCAAAAAATGGATATATCGATATTTTAAAAATATCAATATCAGAGTTTGATATAATTATATCGAAAAAATATCGATATTTTGACATGTGGATATTTTTTCGATTTTATTTAATCGCGTTTGTTACACAGATGTAAAAGAATGTATGAGCGAGAGAGGAACCGGACTGAACGTGTCCTACAGATAAGGCAATAATAAATGTGTGATCTTAGGGTAGTATAGTAGGATAGTAGGGTAGTAGGTTTCGATGGTCAGATCAGACAAATTCAGACAACAGAATCGGTCAACTATCGAATCGAACGTGTATTGTGTATGTACAAAATGTATGGCACGAGTGCCTTCCGATTGTCTGATCAGACTGTCGGAACCGACTATCGGAGAGAAAAATCGGCCGTCTTTATTGTAGCCCTTATAGTTATAGTATGGATAAAACTGAAGTTTTACATAACATTACATAACAATACAAACATGTCGGTACACGCTTAGTACCTGTCATAATAATATATTGTTTTATAGAATAATTCTCTGTTTCAATCCACGGCTGATCAACATGTCATAGCCGGACACCGCCTATTAGAAAACTTATTAAAAAAAATATCAAGTGTAGATTTCTACATTTCAATATCGAACTAAAATGAAAACAACGTATAGTAAACCCAACTTAAGACTGAAACGAAAGAGGCGCTGTCGGACGCATTTGACATTCATTTGACCAATCATTGCACACTAGTAACTGACAGATGAATGAACACAACGTACTTATGAATGACTTTTCGTTAGTTCCAATTTTTGCCATTTCAGAGATAAGTTGGGCGGACTGTAAGCTCTCTTCTGTCAGTTTCTTGACCTGGTGGCTTGACGTGCGGTGTTGCCAGGTCAAAAAATCTTTAAACTAGTATATCTTATAAACCCCGTGTGCTAGCGAAATGAAATAAATTTCATCTTAGAACTTATAAATTAGATAAAAATCTGACAAAGTTTTGTTATTGTACAATTTGGTACCAATTCCCATAGTAAAGTGGCGGGTCTCCTTTGTCATACAATGTCATATTTTCTGCATGTTCGAATAACTTTGCCATCAATGTACTATTAAACAAATCATCAAGTGATTAAAGTAGAAAAAATATTTGAAAATATGCAAGAAATTGATTTAGATGATAATGAAGAAGAATCCAAAAAACACAGTCATGGATGCGGTTAATTGGTAAGCTTATTGTTTACATTTATGAATAATATACATTTTAAATACGAACAGCTAGATCTTTTATTTAGTGTTTTTATTTTCTATTCGATATAATATATATCATAATTATCGTTCGTAAGGAGTAAACTCCAATCGTGCGTCGTAGCTGACACACACTTTTTATGTTTTTACACATTAACATCTTAAGCTTCGCTTTAACTTAGCTTACCTAAGTAGAAAAAATATTTTGCGTCCAATAATTAATCGTTCAAGATTAAACATACCTACGTGACAGTAAGTTAAAAACGCGCAGGGTGACAGGGAATTGTGGATTAAGCAATATTCGAATGGCTTGAACTTTGAATTGAAAGGCCAAAGTTCGACACTCGCTGATACCTACCGTTATTTGCGTATTAAAGAATAATCATCAATAGATTCGATGTAGAGTGTCGTAGTGAGGAAACCTGCTAAGCTGTGTTTTTAATAATGTTCTGAAGATGTCTCAATCTCAAGTCTGCCAATTCGCGTTTGACCAGCGTGGTGGAGTCGTGGGTTGGGAAGAAGAAACAAAAAGGAAAGTATGTAGGTGTTTCTCTCAAAAACGACGTAAAGTTTCTAAGGTCTCTATCACGCTAACAAAGCCATCATTAGGACAGCGGCACATTATTCCTCAATCCCACTGCAGCAAACAGTTACAAAAACAATAAAACAAAATTAAAGTTACAGTCGCCGACAACGTTTCAGCCAATCGCATTCAGAGCTGTTATTATTCGCTCGCAGGACAGACGGGATGTTCCCTCCGTTTTTATCATTATTTTCATTCCATGCCCTCCCCCCACCCCCCGGCGTCCCCCGGGAGCGCCCGGGGCTTCATCAAAACATTTATGCGATAAAATATCGCGCTCGATGCGTTTTTTTTTCGATATTGTCTCCAACGGCGCGGGGGCGGCGCTAATTGTCAAACAAATTGTTTTGGTGCATTGACATGTTGGTTAATGAAAATTGTGTGTTGAGGTAACAGAGAAACAGAGAAATGATGGCTCAAGAGTGGAATGAGAGTTTTTGTGTTTGTCAAATTTGCACAGCAAGAGAATTGCATGAACCCTAGTCACTCTAATGCAGTTTGCAGATTTTATTCGACCTTATTTAGAGCCCTCGAAGAGCATAAAATCATGCAATCGTTAACTTAGGTAATAACTAATATTTTACAATAAAATAACCGACTTTAAAATTGATAAGCAGAGATTACTCAATATCTTCCCGTCGGATGTGGCTCTACATTTTGAATAAAAACAAATTTATCAAAATCAGTACAAAGAGGTTCTCACAAAAAAAAGTACAGTCGAATTTAGAACCTCTTCCTTTTTTGAAGGCGGTTCAAAATAATAAAAGCTGAAGTAGCCGCACAAGTTACATGATGTATTTACTAGTTACGTCAGTAAACTTAAAATATTGCACTATATTGACTACATTTAAATAATTCCGTCTAAAATTAATTTGCCGAGACCACTCCGGCGGAACCCTTCCCAATTGATTTACGTGTACAAAAATAAATATTAATACAACCACATTTCAATTCTACGGGGTTAATGGCATGCTGCATTAATATTAATGTAACTTTTACGCAGAGGTAGTTTGTTTACGGCGGTAGGTACACTTTGTATTGTTCACGGAGAGTTACGGTCCGGGTATTATGTTTATTCGTATCGTAGATGGCTTATATGAATGCCTAAATGGATATTATACATGCAGTTTCATTTCATAGACAGAGAATCTGTGGAAATGTTTTATACAATGTAAAGTAAGATTTTTGGTTGTGTTATTTAAACATTACTAGCTAGTCTACGTACCGACCCGCCTACAGCGTATCTATATTCCTCAGAAAAATGTGGGATTCTAATGGTGAAAGCTTTTAGCACTTGATGGAGAATCATGATGTGAGATGATCATAATATGTTTCTTCTCCTTCATTTTTGAAATAATTCCGATAGTTTTGAGTAATTTTGTTTCAAACGTACACTGGGCCAGTAGTTTTTATGTTGCTTATCTACAGATGAGTTAAGAGAATTATTTATTAGATGTATTGATAAAGATTGTTTTATCGACAAAAGATACACCACTGCTTGTAAACAGCTGGTGTACAATCTTAAAAGAAGTTAAAATTGACGTCAAAAAAGTTAAAGCAGTTCTCATTGGCCGCCATTTTCAACTTTTGGAATAGGGAATAAAAACATCAGACGTGAAGACAGTACTGCGTCCATTCCATTCCGCGCTTTATAAACCGAGCACAACATACTACATCGATTTGTCTCAAACGCGAACACGTCACCCCAATTTAAACTCTACCACCACGAAATAAGCTTCCATTCACTCCCCCGCTAAACCTGAAAGATCTGTTGCGTTCATGAACTGTATTCCTAACAGATAAGGACGAAGTTCGCTCGATTCAGTACAGTGGTTCCGTGGAGTACACTATACATGTAGGCTTTAGTATCGCGGCGTCTATTAGGATTTGGTGCGCGCGCGGTAATGGATGGCGTAATATTTACAGAACTGCTAACTATTCTGTTTTGTGGGGAACCATGTTACGGACTCGCTGTTCGTTTTCGACTCCATTTTTGTGTGATTCTGTATCACTAAAGTTAGTATTTTGTATTGTTAATTTTATTGTGGCAGCAAATTAACATATTCTGTCCATATTAACACTCTGTGTCATTATGCTACATTATGTCGTAGTCCACGGAATTTAAAATGATTTTGTTAGCAGATTTCAGGAATGTCTATCGATTTTAATGGATAAAACAATGCGTTCTATTGGCAATGACATATAAAGAAAGGAGTACCACATCGCATTGGAAAATAGTTGTAAAAATACCAGTAAAAACAGTTCAAAAGGCCTCCACAACAGCAATAGAGGTGTCGGTAGAGGGTTGAAATGAACTTAGCAGTTGTCGACGCAGTGAAGTGTGGTGAGAGATTTTATTGTATTTATGGTGACCAGAGCAGTTTATGAAGCTCCAGTAATGAAAACCTCAACTACTTTCGTGTTCTGCGCGCATGAAATTCCAATAGACGCCGCGATACTAAAGCGTATGCTCAGAGTTCAATAAAGCTTCTAAGAAAAATTTACTTACCTAAGGCATTTTAAATTCTCGCTTTCAATCTACAATAACCCTAAATCACAGAGGCGGAAAGCTGGCATTTGTTTGGGTTGCGATTAACACGAATTTCACACGAAACGTGAACAGATTATAGTTACAATTTGAGTCCTTATTCTGCATCGGTCACAGTCTCACAGTTGTGATGGGCGGCAGTGGAAGGGCGCAGCACTGCTGCATACTCATTTGCTATCTTAACTATTTATAAAAGGAATCCATACTAATATTATAAATGTGAAAGTGTGTTTGTTTGTTTGTGACTCTTTCACGTCGCAACATGGCTATTATATGATATTTATTATTTATGTGTGTATAGTGATAGTTGGGAGGGTGGAGAGTGACATAGGCTACTTTTTATCGCGGAAAAACATCTCATTCCCATGGGAAAATCGATGATTTGTTAGTTGCTTGATATTTAGTTCCGGATGCTGTTAATAGATGGCGTTAGTAAAATTCATTTGAAAGTTCCGAATCACGCAAATGTTATAGCCTAAGTTCCAGTATCACATATAGGCTACTTTTTATCCCGAGATTCCTACAGGAGCGGGACCTACGCGGCTGTTACCTACGGATCCCGAAGCGAAGCGCAGGCGGTTCTCTAGTACAAAATATTCGGAAGGTGTTGACAGAGACTAATGACATTATTATATCTATACTATCTATATCTATATTTAAATGTAAAGCGGAAGAGTTTGTTTGTTTGTTCGTTTGAACGCGCTAATCTCAGGAACTACTGGTCCGATTTGAAAAATCCTTTTTGTTTTAAATAGTTCATTTATTGAGGAAAGCTATAAGCTATATAACATCACGCTACGACTAAAAGGAGTGGAGCAACAATTCTCCGAAAGCGTAGCGAGGGTGTCTACTTAATAATACATATATGTTGCAGGACGACGTTTGCTGGGTCCATTAGTGGCATATAAGTCATATAAAGATAGTAGGTACCAGCTCGCGGTCCCCGTGTACATTACAAGTTAGTATGTAATGCGGGTAGTTGTGCCCACTGCATACCTCCTCCCCCCCCCCCCCCCGCTCGCCCCCCGCTCTCGCCCCCTGGCTCGCCATGCATTATGCAGCCACTAGATATTATTCCGTATTCCGCGCCCACAATTGAAAAACTCTTCGCTGTGCGCCGCTCGCCTGCTGTTTGTATTCTTTTAATATTATGATAAGTTTAGAATATGTTATGCTAACGCGCATCTATCTCCCGTTTTCGCTGCAATTTTGACGGTATTTCATCTGTGTTGTTGTTTAACTATGCATACTGTTGCATCAATCAACATACGCCCATCATAATGTTGATTAACCTTTGTAATAAATTATAGAGTTATTTTAGCACCGCCATTTTATTAGTATGTTATTTTAGTACAGTAATGCCATTATATTGGCAGCATATCTAACACATAGACTCTAAAAGTGCTAATTACTATAATTTATAGTATACGATTCGCTTATAATTGTTTTTTTAGTCTATGAGTCTATGTAAGGACAACAGATAAAATTTATCTTGTAACTTGTATTACCTACTTTGAGTCTTTAAACTATTTTAGTCAGTTATAAAGTTAAAATCATTCTTGATTGGTTTAATTAAAACATCACAGCGCGAAACATAATTGCTTTTTACAAAAATAAATAACCGACTTCAATCTTCATGAGTAGAGATAAATCAAAAACTAGTCGCCAGATGGTGCTTAATTCAACATGTAAGTGTAAAGTTCTCGTCAGTACAAATTAATCAAGCCCAAACACTAGATAACTGCAGTAAATTGTTGAGGAGTTCCCTGGACTGTCTTTCGGCTTCATCAGATCGACTCCAGACCTTCATGAAATGGTTGCGCTTTAATGTACATATGATAACATGAACAAACACAGTAGTTGTCCATACAATTTTCGAAAGTTCCCCTCGATTTCTCTGAGATGCCATCATCATAAATCCTGGTATCCTTATCAGGGGACCCCACTGCGCATATCTACTTTACAACAAAAAAAGAATTATCAAAATCGGCCCATAAACGACGAAATAATCGCTGAACGTACATAAAAAAAAGCATAGGTATATACGGTCGAATTGAGAACCTCCTTCTTTTTTGAAGTCGGTTAAAAAAGAAGACTTCTTCAAAACTACCCACATTTTACTTCCGCAACGGAGGGTAGCTCGGGAACAGAATTGGAGCTACGGTATCCCCTGCCTGATCGTAAGAGGCGACTAAAAGGGGGCTTTCGGGGCTGCAGGCGGTAAGAGTGGGAGCTCGAACCGCCAATCAGCAGCCCCGGGAAGGATGATGGTATGAGGTTGGCCGCATACCATCGTAAACAAAAGGTGCCGCGCGGGGTTCTACTCGCGCTGGAGGAGCCGAAAGGCACTGCGCTCGGAGGGCTCCGGTTGCGTTCCGTTGGAGATCCCGTCCTCCACATAGCGTCGAAGACGGCCACCGGGGGGGTTTTAGTGAGTAAAAACCCCACATAACCCTGTGTCGCTCCCACGGCACAGGGTACCTTTTGAAGGTTTCCCCCTCGTTAACAAAAAAAAAAAAAAAAAAAGGATCATATCGTCCTCGTTTCGCCATCTTAACGTTCGGAATAATTTGTATGCAAAGGTATTGTGAAGCCAGTTGACGAACAATAAAACTCCCCCCCTCCCCTCCTAACTGAGCCATCGCAGTACTAGGACGTTAGTGGGTAATAACAATTACATTCACAATTATACGTGCGGAATCTGCGCAGCCTCCCGGACCATGTCTCGCAACCCTTCATCCCAAGGGATAGGGTTGCCCTGCCTTTTGTGGGATGCGGGATTTATTCCATAATTTCGGGATTTCGTAGTGCGCGCCTTCAAGTTTTAAGTTTCATAATAATATTGAAGATGTAAGGGATGTATGTTTTCTGATTTGTATTTAGATGTCTTTGACTGTTTAAGAGATGTTCTAAGGAGTTTACTTCCCGTTTCTGCTTATCTTTGATGTACATTTTTTCCAATATTATGATACCTACAGGTATGAAAATTATTGACTGTAATTTATAACTAAAAATAATAATCATGTATAACGTCATAACCCAAACAACTTCTACGTTACAATTTACGAAAGAATTAAGAAACTTAATTTAGGTTTATAACCTAACTTTATGAATTCCTCTAATTAAATAACATAATATTGTAAAGTTAACCCTAACTTATTTGTTAAAAAAAATCAAATTAAACTATCCGTAAAAAAACTTATAATTTATGGTGGCCTTAGCATCTCAACAAGGGACTAACTAACGACGAGCTAACGGCGTGCGGTGCCGCAGCCGCGCGCCGCAGCCGCAGCCGCATGCCGCGTGCCACATGCGAGCCGCGAGCCGCGAGGGGAAACAGGGGAAACAGGGCGTCTTATGTACTCGCCGCTCGCGCCCGCGACATCTGCGAGGACGAGACATTACGTCGAGCCAATGTTCAAAACATTTCAACTGATTTTTATACCGGCTTGTGGTGCACCGTGAACCAGCCGTATAGTTCCCGCTTTTACCACTTCAAAAATGTTATTTGAGACTCTTTTGAAACTTTTAAACTAAGTAAAAAAAGCTCTAAATAAAAAGAGCCCTTGCAATCATTTCATTTTTCAAAACTCTTTAAATTGGTTTGTTATAAAAATCTTTCTTCTTGTTCCGTTAAAGATTTCCAATAGTCTATTTCATTATAAATATTCCAAGCATAGTTGAGCCTAGCAATATGCAAAAAACATTAAGTTAAAATTACATTCAAAACTAGAGCAAGACTCAAAAGTACGCTCAGGCAAAATGAACCGTAGTTTACCCTCGAATAAACCAAATCACTCCACACATGACAAAGTAGTCTCATCGCATCCGTTTAAACTTTTATACTAATGTCACAACCGAGCCCCGCCTCCCCGTAAGTACACTCGAGGCGACCGCGGAGCAATTAAAACTGGCTCCGTAAAGATGCTGCGACCTTTCTTCGAGAGAGCTTTATTACGCGACTGTACGCCACACGAGTAATAACCGCACAGAGGCCGCCGCTGTTCTTTATACAAACTTTTATGATGATTTTTATTGTGTGAAACAATAGGCTTAATCAATATGGGATAGCACTGATTTTGTTTTTGCTATTTTATAAAGAGTTACAAAAATTAATTAACTTTCATTTCACTTTGTAGAAAATATTATTTGTGTGTCGTATAAGTGGTGGAAAATCAGCAACACATACATGACATTGTTTATTGCGTTCATTATGATACCTTTTCAAAATTACACTACAATTTCTGTACTAGCCCCAGGCTTGGCTTCACAGAAAGAAACTCCTGGATGACACAGACTGAGTGACACACTGATCACAGAGATTCCTCCTAGGATGAACAATTATTTTACTGCAACTAACAGTTATTAACAATGATCATTTTTCCTGAAGATGCATTTAAAGCTACCATCTATCATACTATCTCACCATAGATAAGTAGGTGTTTTCAAAGAGCAGTATGGTTTGCTATCGCTATAGCGGGGTCGTACCCTGCTCCGATACTCGCGGCGACACATATGATTTGTATGTCGTGGAATATCGTATCATAACTTGAACCTATATTATCTTCATCAGCGCATCTGTCGCTGGCTTGTATTAGGCGCCGGTTACATTGCTACCAACATGGTAAATTGGTAAATGCTATTTCTGTGTACACAACAGGCTATTAAAAACATTCTTTGCCGCCCCCAAACTAATAAAAAACGATAATCCACACTCTAAGTATAAGTGGTTAAAAGATATACATGAAATTTAACTCATATTATTGAAAAATATACCTATAAAATATTCGACAGACGCGACGTGACAACTCAACTGTGTCTTATATCCTATTAATATAATCTGCCACTGCCCAATTATGTCCAAGTACTGTCTTTCTGTTTCTCTTTAAAGAATTTACAATTCTACAACAGAAATTGAATATAAAAACTCGTAGACATTATTTTATCATAAATTTACATACTATACAAAAATACATACTTCATATTGTTGACTTTTAAGGTGAACCTCGTTACATGATATTTACCCAACATACACAGTGGTACCGCGTAGTGTGTCCGCACCTTTACCCGTTATCTTGCGAGCAGGTGTTGCCGGTGTGACGCTCGATAGCGTATCTCTTTATTGGTTGTAGCGCGCTAATATTGCGTGCTCTATGACTATTGCCGCCCGCCGCCCGCCGCCGCGGACATGCGCCATGAATACTGATACGCGCAATCTGTTCACCTGACGATTAGCGGAGGTAAGGAAGGTGTATAAAAGTATAAAGAAGGATGTATGTTTTACTACTTTCAATGACGCTCCGTCAAGCTATGTGTGATGTCTGCACTTGTAGTTGTGACCTATAGGTTACTTAGTAGTTCATGTGGTATGTAGGTATGTCGTTTTTTGTTAAGGTACCACTTTGTACCTTAATCTACCTGTTTAAATAAATATGCCTAATACGAGATCATCAGATCTGTCAGATAGTCATGAAAGAAGCCGGCGGCCCCTGATTGCTGGTAGGATCGAAGCCCATCTAGCGAAATACCAACCTCTTGCATCAGTATCAGCATTTTAATTTTCCTTCCTCTTTATTGGCCGGTAACGCATTTTTGCTGGCCTTGGTATTACGAATATCTATGGGTAACGCTAACCACTGACCAGGTGACAAGACAGTTAATTAATGAGCTACTTACACAAAAAATAAAGCTATATTTAAATTAATTAGAGTGGTTCTAATTCTAGATGTTTAGTCTCTGTATTAATTCTTTGTGCAGGGTCCGCACAGAGGACAGTTTTTGCTCCGTCCCGATTTAATATAATACATCGGTGTTTTTGCGCGGCGCGACAGTTTCGGGAATGCGATCAATTTGTCGTTAGCGAAGTATATTACGTATCATTGCGGGCAGCAAAAACTAAATATTCAACTGTAGCAGCAACACATTGGTCCCCCCCTACATCAGGATAGGATACACAAGTTCAGCACCCACTGTGAGGCTATATGTAGCAAAAGGAGATATCTCTGTGTTGACTTGATTATTTATTTTTAATTTGTGGTTATTATTAACAACAAATAATAATATAATTAACAACAAATAAAAGTCGTCTGCGGCAGCAATGGTGCGCCATGCTCATCTTTTATCATAATTCATCAAAAAGTGTATAGACGAAGACTGATGTGATAATTATGATGATTTTTCTGAAAACTAAACGGTCAACCCTGCTCAGTCAATACAGCGTACAGACACAGGTACCGTACCTACAATTCTTCCTAGGGATCTCTATCAAACTGAAAACTTTTACGTATAAAAATATAGGTCATATTATTGTTATTCGCCTCTACGAGACATGAAGACTGAATAACATACAGACATCTTTCCGTGAAGTATCATAACAATAAAGTGGAAACTTGGCCATTCCCCGCACAAGTAGGCACGCCCGACGACATTATGCCACATCGCACCAACAATATAATAACCGTCACCTCGTTTCGAAAAACAAAGATGGAGTCGTAGGGTTGCGGGGCGGGGGAGGGGCGGGTGAAAATGTGCGGTGCGGCCCTCGGCGGTATTATGTTATTCTTAATTTAATTTCATTAGGCTCGGCGAGATTGTACTCCGGCTTTATGTCGGCCGAAATATAATTGCGATACAGCGCCATCGCGCAGTAATTGCGGTAAGATTGCGACTGAGATTTTTAATGCGTCCACTCGGAATAGAATTTTTGTGACACTAGATCATATTTTATGAACGATTAGAAAGGTGTTTTAATTTAATTAGTAGCTTTTAAGCTCCATTTTGTACAAAAGACAATTGCTTTGATATATTTGAATTTGGCTAATATTTCTGTTGTACTGCTGTAACTGTTTTATAGTAGGTTTCGTATAATTAAATTCCTTAGGATAGCCATTACAATGAAAATAACAGACAATAAAACAATAAAAGTGACACAACTGTAACATTAACTTTCATGAGACGCATAACCAATTAAAAACGTATGCGCAAAAGTTACGACCGCAGATAAAAAGCTCACATGCAAAAATGAACCAGTGGGCTTTTTCTGAAAATTTCTGCAGATAAAATTGGCCTCCCATATTGAATAACGCCATCCGGTTCAAAAACTGCATTCGGTAAAACTTCAAATTTAATCTCGCCGACATATGCCGTCCGGACTGCTGTCATATGGGGCCGGGGGGGGGGGGGGGGGAGATGTCGGTTCGGGGGTGGGGGCGGTGGTAATTAAAAAAATGTGTCCACTTCATTCGTGCCGCGACCGCACCGCCCTCTACTAATTAATAATTTCAAGGGTTAGGCGCGCGCTGCGGCCGGCGGCTGGAACGCTGCGTGTTAGCAATCCTGTGAAAGTCTTGTTATTATATTTGGCGACCACTTTGCCAAGCTTAACTTTAATTGAAACGTCTATAGTTATTTCATTTCAAAATATATCATCGCACTTGTTTGTATGATTGTACCGGTAGTAAGATATTCAAAACAGGTTGCTATAAATCATTTCATAAAAGAAAATGAGTTACATGAAAGAAGTTGACAAAGAATTGGGCATTATGAGATAACCGAAGAAACAGATCAATTATCTTCTTTTAAGATTTTATACATATATCGTCGCGGACGTTAAAGATTTTAAATGAAAACAGGTACTCACGATTTCTAATTATTCTATGTTACCGATATTACATGGAGCATGGTCTCGCCGTAACCCTGACGAATTTTTTGGAAGTTACGCCGTGTTTACGCGTGAAAATTAACATAAATTCTGTCACCTCTTATGACACCCTGGTCTAAAACGTGGGATTGTGGTCTATGTATAGCCTATTGTAATCCATAGATTTTCAACTAGAATAGGCTGTAATCTTAGCATTATAATGTGAGCAACTTATACTGGTCGCATTGATTAAAAATATCAAATTTAGTGTCCTGTAACGTTGCAATCATCTAGAATCAATAGGGTACCTACAACCAGGATAGCTCCATCCAACATCTCATCAATTTACATCAGAAACAACGTGTATGAGATTAATAGGTTTCAATTAATGGGTTATATTTTCGATGTTTTTTAATTAATATTTTTGTTTTAACAGTATTTTATTTATCTTGTTAGGTATGAATGTTAGGTATAAATAAAATTCTGCAATTGAATTAGAAATATCTACTTGCACTCTTGCACATCACTTTCTCATGACAATGCATTTTGATGACAAGCATAACAATATGGTCATGACTGTGTTTAGACTAGTAAAATCCTCAAATTTCACAACACGATGACTAATTTTATTGCCTTGCATAAATTTATAATTTCTCATGGCAATATAAAAGCTTATTGCAAAAACAAACTCGTAATCTATTTAATTTATTCTTGTCAATACCATGTGAAATGTGCAGCCTTTTATTTTATCCGTTTTACAGTAAGTCCGCTACATCGTTATTCGATGGCGAGGCAGTATGGCAGTCCATGACACCGTAGCGAGCGTCACTAAGCCCCAATTAGCCGCGCGGTGTAATGGCGGCCGCGGACCTAATGTAGCGACATTAACTGATTAAACAACAAACTCCGCGGCAATTAATGACACGCGCTATATAATTATATCGGCACAGCCAGCGCAATGCACTCTTTACTGTAGAATGGAATTGTACACAATCATTATGAGCATAATTATATACTATTATATACTACGGTGTGGAGCCGGTTACACTTTTTTAGAGGCGTCCATCTCAGTAATCAGGGGTAGCAACGCATCTGTGACTAAATTAGAACGAGACTCATTGAGTCTAGGTTCTAGGTCGGTCACAGTTGTTATGGGCGGCAGCGGAGGGGTGGTGCTGCATGCTCGTTTGCTATCTTAATTCCATAAAAAAAACTATGTATACAGGGTGTCCCGTAAGTTGTACGACAAACTAAAATGGAAGATACCTTAGAGAGGGATCTACCAGATGTAAAAAAGTCGTTTTAGTAAAAGTGTCACCATTTTCGAGATTTTGACCTTTGTTTTTTTCACGTAGGTACCTACATAGAGTTTTAGATAGTTGGTCTACAAAATAAAGTTGAATTCAAATTACATACCTATTATGTTATTCCCAGAAATTCGGGTCTATTTAGGAGTTTATATTTTCGATTTTCTTCTATTCAACTTTGACGATGGCTGGTGGATAAAAATACCTAGTGAAGAAATAGTGCCGATTATTTTAAAAACTTCCTTCATAAATGGAAATTTTAAAACCATAAAACACTGGCTACTTTGATAGAAAAATTTAAAAGCTAAAATACCTATTTTAATGTCGAAGAGTGTTAATTTGAAGCTATTTATTTTTTATTATATTATGTATGGATGCGTTTGTGAGCATAAAAGTGACCAAAATAAATTTTATTTTTGTTAATTTTGAATAAAAGAACCATAAGGGAGAGAATCAAGCTATTTATTTTGGTCGATATTTTAACATTAAAAATAACGTTGCTAAAAATAAGACAATTAAATAAACCAGCAATAAAATCTCAACATTCTTCTTATTTGTGACTTGTGCCCTAGTTACCACTACGTTAACCATTGTTTATTTGCATATAATTTCCTGTAGGTAGGTATACCATTACTGTTCAGATACATACTCGTACGTGAAGCAATAATCTTAGTCCGTGTAAATCGTCCCTAATCTATCCCGTGATTAGTTCCCAGTGAGCCAATTAGTGATGGCGATGGTCGGCGCTGGCTCCGGCTCATGAGCCCGTGAGCTGAGCTAATAGCCTAATAGTTCTAACACCCCATCGCTGTATCTAGATAATAGGTACACAGATTTCAGATGGATCAACTCTACCCTACTAGTATTAACACTGTTATAACAGTGTTACCAAAAGTAGCCGTTCATGAAATGTGTATGATCGGATAGCATTGTACTGGTTGATGATTTCATAATTACTTACGTTGAATTTAAGAAGGTAATGGTCCACTATTGAGCAAGATCTCTCCTGATCATTGAGCAGGCCCAAAGCACAATCCAACACGTTCCAGTGAGGATCGGTGGATGGATTAGTTTTCATGCCGAAACCCTGGCGAGTCATGTTTAGAAGGAGTTATTATGAGATAAATGTTTGTTAACATAATAATATAAAAGTGTCATAAAGCTTTCAAACCTTTGCAACATAATAGGCCCGAGCTTTATCTTGCGCGCATTGATTTTTCAATATTTAATAGGACAATTACAACTACAAGACGATACAACACGACTGATAGAGCCCTACTCATAATGTTTTCACAGTAATGTGTTATGTTACTTTATTACTGTGCTAAAAAAATCTCTTTAATTCTCCGCTTCTTGATCCAAAACGTTAAGAACGAGAATAAGTTCGATGTCTCGCTACTTACTATCTAATAGAATTGTTGTTAAGCACTAACTTACACAAGTAGGTATACTAGGTATGTAAAAAAGATACCGCATATACAAGATTCATTAAGATAATGTAGGTATGTACACCCGACCCAGATGAAACGCGTCATTACCAACGAGAGCTAACATAAAACACTTCAAAATACCGACGCTTAGTTCAAATATAAACCAGTTTTCCATTCAGCGAGTGAACACACTCCATAATGTCGCCATAACCCATATAGATACGACACGGGTATCGCAGGGTACACCGTGTAGTGATGTGAGCACGGGTAATGATATCTCCGGCGATATTAACTGCCAATATCGGTATCGAGCAATAAGCTCGCGATATTGATATCGATAACACTATTATTAAATTAATCGCGGGAGTAGCGGCGCGTGAACGAGGATTTTGGGATAATAATGAGGGAAATTAGTTTCAGGTTCTATCATCGCGGCATCGTGGTGACGTGGAGTGGAGGGGGTGGCGAGGAGAGATTTTCATTTAATCGAAATTCAAAATATCCTACAGGTATGTCGTCTCTTCATATTTTTGTTATGTCCCAACGAAAGAAGCTGCATGAGCTCTCAAAGAGATTCGTCCTACAAAAGCCTAGAGCATTCATGAATAATTTTTAAGGCATTTGTAATCAGGAAGTATTTACCTATCTATATTGTGTCCATAAACTTCCGACGAACATTATCGACTACTGACTCTACCATCATACCTTTAGGATTTATCAAATCCAAGTTTTCACCATTTCTCTCCTTCAGAAACACCAACCAATACAAATCTGTGACGACTGTGACTGATTCTGGACGATAGATATCTAAGCACTTAATGTTTAGTATACAAACAAACCCAGACCCATTCGCTAGTGTACACCATACATAACAGTAGAACTATGGAACCCATAGCCGGCCGTAGCCGTAACGTTGTTCATAGAATGTAATTAGTTGAACTATCTATGGATTGGAGTGGGGCTCGCGGAGATTACACGCATTACGCGCGCCGGCCGCTCCGATACCGATATATTAATTAATAACGTGCCGTATTACAATAGATAGTACGCCAGTTTAGATTATCGTTAGGTATAATATTGTTGTTATAATGCAACATTAGGATAGGGTTCGGTTTCCCTTGACGGCTCTACCTTGTTGGAGGTTATATATCTACATATAGTAATCTGACATACATTGAAAAAAGAAGTATGTAAATAGAACAGAGTTTGAAATATATGTCTTGACTGAAAGATCGTTTGTATATTATATTTACTAAAAAACCTATAATATAATATAGGAGCAGCCACACTTTCCTACATACCTAAATCGTGTTATTATAAAATTTTGTCATCACTTCATTTCGAATGTATAGTTTTTAAGTTATAGTTCGTCAATATGCAATTGCGTTCTGAGGTTCAGTCATGGGTTCAAATTGGATGTACAAAGTTGTAATTTACTACGGTTTACTTTATATTATTTGTAGATCAAACGAACTTACCAAGTGACTTTCGATCCTGATTGTCCTTCGTCGAAGAGGTTTGTATAGTTTTCAAGCGTTAAGGCTAGATCCGTCGATATACTCGTATACCTATCACAGTATTATTTTATTTTCCTACCTTATCTTCTTCCTTATATTTTAGCTTTTAAGTACGCCACTTTATTTCTGTAAGGACTTTAATTTTGGTTAGGTAGGTTATATCACAATCGCCTTCTATTTATTTGCCGAATCTTTTTTCATCCCCCAGGTAATGCATTAAAAATGGTTTAAAGGTAAATTATTGCATTAAATGAGATTTCAAATTTGACAAGCCATTCGTTAATTAGTACAGATATTACCGATGGCTATTATTATGAATATAAAGATGAATAAAGTTGCTGTGGAAATTTACAAATCGTGGCAATCATAGCCGCAAGCAATCGCTTGTATTTTAAATACAAAAAAGCTTCTAAATCCTATATAAGTAAGTAAATCACAATAAGTATATAATTGTGAAAAAACTTGTTAAACTTATACCTACTTCATAAGCGCGAGTTGAACAATGTGGAATAAAGGCAATCCCCGTTCGGTTCGCCGCGCTTCTTTTAAAACATAAAAGCTAGATGTTATCATGGATCCGGTTATCTTACAACAAATTAAAATCGCTAACGAGTATCTGTATTGACAGACTACCGTTATTACTAGAGTTATTATATCTCACAGTTGATTTATGTAGCGGTAGAAGGCGCATTATGAACGGTATTCTAAAAAATATTAAATCATCATTATTTATATTTAATGTGTGAGATGTCAGTTAGTGCTGGCCATACAAGCAATTCTCGCTGCAATAGCAACATTATTTTGGTAAACATTTTTGTGAGCAGATTAATATCATCCTGCTACTAGAGTTATTATTTATTAACTTCTATACTTAAAATAAATCTGTAGAGAGGTCAATTCTGTACATTAAATATATTTCCAAAATAACTATCAGGGGGTGATTAGGGATCGATACTGATGCCAAAAATGCAATCAGTAAAATTTTTGTCTGTCTGTCTGTCTGATGTATAACTGTTATAGAAACAAAAACTACTCGACGGATTTTAACGAAACTTGGTACAATTATTTTTCATACTCCCGCGCTGGTTATAGTATACTTTTCATCACGCTACAATCAATAGGAGCAGAGCAGTGAAGGGAAATGTTGGGGAAACGGGAGAAGTTACTCCATTTTTTAAGCTTCCGTCGCGTGTGCAACCTTAATGGTTAAAGCTACACAGAAATCATGTATGACGGAAATGTTCTCCTTAAAATTATATAAAAAATATTCCACGACAGCATATGTCTATCTTTTATGGTTGACTCACAATAACACGTGTAACTCCCGATAGCTTAGCAGTTCGAAGCTTTCTGATTAAGTATACCTACCTATATTTTATCGTCTACTCTTACGTTTATGACACTTAAGTGGGTGAAATAAAGGGGTGAAGTTTAAACGAAATTCACGCGGGCGAAGCCGCTGGCAAAAGCTAGTAGTACATAATTATGTACTATTATAATAAAAGCAACGCTAACATACTCATGCTATACCCAACTACTAGGATTCGTTGTATAACGACTGGAATGGATAAAACAAATTAACTACATAATATAACGAACACCCATTAACCGCGAATAAACACTTATCTGTCAAAGAAAAAATATCTTAAAATGTCCAGGATTTGAACCTCGTGCTTCGCGGGCAAGGCAACTAGTTACTAAGCAAAAAAAGAGTAGGTATCTACGATGTCAATTCCACAATGTTCCTTAAAATTTCATACAAATTAACAAAATAAAATCCTTAATTTTACTAAACTAAATAAATTGTAATCTATAACTAAGTATATACTATATTAACAACCGTATTAATGACTCTATGATTTCACTGCGGAGCATCCGACGCGTGAGATTTGAGAATCATCGCGCTGTACAAGCGAAAGTTCATCTCAATAGATCAAAAGGTGAACCGTTACTAACTGCTTCTGGTATTCATTGAAACATTTGTTATAAGGTTATTACACATCGGTGACTTACAAATTCGCACACAAATTCAGACATTAACCTTTTTCTTCTGCAATAAGATACATGATCGTCATCAATTCATGAAGTGATGAATTCTAAGATCCAATTGTAATTGGCCATTACTATTGGTCGAAGCTTAACACTCACTACTCTGTGATGTAAGTAGATATTTGTATTCTGTGATACTTGAATCTAGACTGATACAAAATGACAACTTTCGACTTATTAAACGGTAAACCTTACTAAATTACAGCATAATACACCATTCGTATTGTATCTAACTAATAGAGGATACGTAACCGAATGACTGTAAGTTCGGTATGTAGGTAGGTACCTACCTACTAACTACTGTTATAATTGTAACAAAAATATTTTTTATGATTAAGTAGGTACCTTACATTACGAATTTTTACCAATTGAAATAAATTTAACAATCTTTTTATTACTACTTATAAAAGATAATGGTTTAAAAGTCCATTCACTCTTGATTTGATAAAATCAAAACAGAACCGGAGTGGAGCAGTTTACACTTATTTAGAGGTGACCATAATAATGAGTCCTCAAAAGTAGCAACGCATCTGTGACTAAATCAGAACGAAACTCTTATCAATTTAGTCTTGTTCTAAGTCGGTCACAGTCACAGTTATCATAGGCGGTAGCGGAAGTGTGGAGCTGCTTGCTCGTTTGCTACCTTAATTCCATAAAAAAGAACATTTTTATGGAAAAGTTTATTTTCATCCATAGATTATATCCACACTTCAGGTCACATCTATCTATTTCTGTGGCGGAGGCCGACGGCCGGCGCGGCGGCACGAATGCCCCGGCGGGCCCGGTGCTCATAATGACCCCACATAGTCCACATACTACAATCTTACTACCACTTATATTATTCAATGTCATATCTATACTTGTATAAGTAAGAACCTACGTACTGGTTCATTGTTAATACTGTAATTGGAATATACTTATGTCTTATAAAGATAACATTTTATGTCAAATTGTTATTAAAACAAGAACATTCTAGATTTGTTTTTAAATACTTTTGAATACTTTCATTAACCTTTATTCCTATAAACTGCAAAATTATATTTTCAATTAGTAAATCTTTCTTTTAAAGGGGTTAGATAAAGGAAACTCTACATATATTTTTTGAGATAAAAACTAACTAATTGAATTAAAAATATCTCTATTAAAATTTATTTCTTATTTTGTATATTATCCGAAGATGAAATATAAATATATGCATGTAAAATAGTTGCAATAACAAGTCTTACATAAATAGGTAGGTACTAATATACCTAAATAACAAAGTTTTAGTGTAGATTATTACCATTAGATATTACGTAGATAGATAGGTAACTACCTACCTACCAGACCAATAATCACTATCGGGGCATAGCTATTAGGCACAAAATATTGATCGCTTATCTCTTAAAGTAATCTAACATTAATATTAATAAATCCATTTGCACATTGACAAACACACTTAGATATTTAGATTAGCATTTAGTTATTAATATAATTACCTTTCTAATGCAGATTACTTTTAATAATGTTAGCCAATATATAATACTAAATATACCTATACATATATTATCTGATATCTGTACCTATAGTTATTGCTACATTTTTATACAAAACGTTAACATTAGCTTTTTACGTAGGTATACTTTTAGTATCCTGGTTAACTGGACTTGATAATAATATGTTAATGAGCATTTTTTGTATTTGTAAGTACCTATAAGAACGGCACTCTCTCAATAGATATCTCTTTAACACGAACTTTAACAGCTATTAAACGAATAGACGGATAACTAGATAGTAAGGAGATACCGTATCGGATTGAGCGCTTCCGTGCTTCGGAGGGCACGTAAAGCCGTCGGTCCCGGTTGTTATCCATTGATAGCAGTCGTTAAGCCATGTCGGAGGCCTGCGGGCGGCTTGAAAACTTCCGACACTGGGTTGGCATTGGAGCATTGGAGCAGCGTGATGGAGTATGCTCTAAGCCTCCTCAGTAATGAGGAGAGACCCGGGCGAGTGGGTTGTAGCTTAAGGCAATACCGTAACCACTGAACAACCACAGAACGTCATCACAGCTTGATGGTAGAGTTGAAGCTCTATGCTGCTAACCGCTAAAGTCAAGACTCACGATGAAGAATGAATGAAGAATCACGATGTTAAGGCTGGGGACTTGAGAGCCCGTTCTTTCTTCTTTTCTTTCCTTATTGCGTAGCCGGTAATGCACCGGTGATACTTTAGGTGTTCCTAATGTTCATGGGCGCCTGTGACCACTTACCAACAGATCTCATTTATCGGCGATGCAAACAAAAAAGTCCCGCCTAAAACCTAACAAAGCTCTCCGCGTAGGTATTATTAAAGGTAACTTATTAACTTAGTAATTATTATCTTTCTGATACTAAGTTCAACTCAATCACAGCTTCATTCATATTTCGTTTTTATTTATATATTTATATTACAATAAATAATTTGTTTGTAACTAAAGACGCCCGTTGAAATCTTTTACAAGGCTCTTTGAAATAGGACATTCGTATTGAACGGAAAATCGAACATGTTTGCAACGGTGAGCACAAGTGTTCCTCCGACGGAGACGGGGTTATTTTATCTAAAGAACTACCTTTTCAAGACAACCTTAGGACAATATTTATGGTGTCAGCTAATAAACGTCCAGGTGGACTTTTTCTTAAACTCTATAAAACCACAGGTCTCTACAACGTTGCCAATAAATAAGAAAACAATGATTCCGCATGTCAACGACTACATAAAAGATTAAACTCTCTCTCTCTCTCTCTCTCTTTCTTTTCTTTGTTTACTGATCTGCAACGTCAGAATTGCTGATGATCATGGGATCGCTCACCATCAGATGACTCTACTGCTTCTATCAGTTATTTACCTTTAGAAAAATAACAAAATAAGATGCCAAAGTACTCACTGGATTGTAGCCGATCCCGCCAGGCCATGGGGTTGGACACGAGTCCCTGGAAGCCTGGCCAGTAGAGCGGCTTGTGCTGCAGGTAGTGGGCCATGCCGGCCGCCGCGGCCGCCAGCGACAGGCGCGGCGCCAGCAGCCCTGGACTCACGCTGCCCACCGCCGGCCGCGACAGGATGTGGTCGATGCCGTGAGGGTTGGGCGCCGGAGGAGCAGCCTCCGCCAGCGAGCTGAGCGCCGCCAGCGGAGCCCCGTAGCCCTCCAGCGAGCGCGCCATCGGCGGCGAACCGCGCAGCTCCGACATTGTTTTCACCGCACGAATATCCGATACCTTTAAAACATCTTCCGATACATCGAGTCTAAGACGAGTCGATTGCGAGTTTGCGACTGCGAGTTCGAGTTGTAACGAGTTAGAGCATCGTCGTGAGCGAGTTCGAGTTATTACGAGCGACTCAGAGCATCGTCGTGTGGACGTAACGCAGCCGCCCGCGCGCGCGACCCGACACCGAATGAAAAGCTCCACGCGACAAACAAAAACGCTTCGATAGAGAACGCCCAGTCAATCTAAACCTTATATCCGAGACCCCGCCCCTTCGCCGCGCCGGGACCAAACCTAGCGTCCTCTCGCTCCCCCCGCGGTACGAGCGACCGGGACAGACGACCCGCGGTGTTAACACGACAGCGTAGATTTAACGAATCGGTATTTAATGGCGCTTCTTGTCTCTTTATAATTAAGTCGGTGCAGTTTTTGCGGTGGGGGGAGGGGGGGCTGCAGCCATTGTGTGCGAGTGTATAGACCAGTTTATGATCGCACCGGAAGGATCTCGGCTATTTGTCACTATATAATTTATGAGACAAATATTTTATTAATGGACAGCGGTGCTTGACGCGCGGAAATAAACCACCCCGGGCATTAGCGAGGGTCCGGGTGCCTATTGTCCCCGAAGGTGCTCGGCAGATGCATACCTACCTGGTTCTTGAACCGTTTCCAAAAATTTATATTAATCGATGACAATTATGCGACTTTAACAACTCATTATTTGTCTATAATTTCTCAACATAGCAACAGTATCTACGTACTTACCTACCTATCTATTATTTGTAAAAAAAAATATTAAATAGTTGTGTATCTATAAAAAACATAAAAATATTTTATTGAACCACGGATTTAAGTCTTTAAAAGAGTATTAAATTCAAACTACCCCCTTACATGCATAGTAGATTTATCTATAAATGTGAGTGATAAGTTAGGTTCTAGAATTTGTAATACTAATTTTAGTCGTGTCAGTAGCTACAGGTAACAATAAAAATATCAGAGGCAAATTTAAGTTAGTGAAAATTCGTGTACCTACTTTTGAAAATATGAAAATAGCGTAGGATGTTTTTGACACAAAAAAATAGAATAAGCTACAAAAGTATAAAACCAACCTGCAACAATTTAATTTCAGTAACTCTATTCAACAAAAAACCGTGAAGAATTGAACATCATCAAAAGGCCGATATCCAATTAAAAATTATGACCACATCCGGCTCATTCACACACAGACACACACACACACATCGATCGAAAATATTTACAAAAACTGACTAAACCGTAGACAAAATGTACCACAAAGGGGAGTATAATTTTAAAGCCCTTTTTAATCTGTAATGGCAGACATTAACCGAAATTAAAAAGCTGTTCCCCCGATAAATATCGCGGCATCAATGCAACAATGGCCGGCTTTGAGTTTGATAATCACAACCTATTTATGTTGGAGATAAACTTCGTCCCCACGAGGTAGTGGTGGATACCAGTCTCTCAGCACAATGGGATTTCTTATAACTATTTTATTATTTTGATTAACGCGATTTTTTATCACAATGCTATTTTGTTTTGCTTATTAAATAGTTTTACTAGGTACTTTTTTTGTTTATTTATTTTTAAAAGTATGTTACGTTGTAAATAGTAGTAGTAATTTAATGGGATATTACATAATATTAATGTGAAATTCTGAAAATCTACTCAAAACGGCAGAAGCACATTGAAATTATAATGGAATTAAGAGAACAAACATCAGCACCCTTTTGCTGCCGCCCATGACAACTGTGACCAACCTAGAACAAGACTTAATTTAGGGACTGGGTTGGTTAGTCCAGTTAGCTGTGAGCGTTATTAATAACGTAAGTTGGTTAGTTCGTTAGTACTGAGGTAGAGACAGAGATAACACTTACTTACATAATAATACCTATTTGATTATTGTCACAGGGGTAGGTACCTAGGTACCACAAAAAAATGAACAGTTCGTTAGTACTGAGGTAGAGACTGTTAAAGATAGTAGCTAAAACTTTAAGGGTACCACAAAAATCTGACAAGGTAGCGAGTTTATTGTATTCAACATGCTGCACCGGCCCCCTGCCCCCGCCTCCCCCTACCCCGCGGCGGGTGATGGAACTCAAATTAATTATCCCGTAATAATATAATGGGGGTCGCTCGCGGCTTCATTGTTGGCCGATACAATACCGCCGGCGGGGCCGCACTTACCGCGTCGGCGCGTCGGAGGAGCGATGCGGCTCCGTGAGTGCGGTGAACAACGCCATCTAGCGGCGATCGAAGTAGTTTCTGATGTAGCTAATCTTTTCTTACATGAAACAAAGTAGGTAATAATGAATAACAAGATGTTGAACACACCAACTTACCTATAACAGCCTATTAGGTAAATTATCATTTAATGAATATCTTCCAGTGTTAGATATAACGTGCTTTACAAAGGACAGAAGTTTCATAATAACAGTCACCCATCCAACTTCACACATCTTTAGTATTTTTATTTTGAGTTTTGAATTGAGTACAATGAGAAATAAAATACAATTTTCATTGTGTACTAAATACATATAACTTTAAAAATTAGGTAAAATTTTATTCCAAGATTTATCAGGAAACTGTTGAAAAAAATTTTTAAAGCTACGTTAGATAAAAAATCAACGTTGACCCGCTCCGCTCCGCTCCGCTCCCCGCGCGCAGTGCCGCCACGCTGCACCGCTACCGGTCACCTCGCGTACTCTACCATTCTAGCTGCATCCATCAGATATAGAGCTCACATTGTTACTGTGTAGGTCGATTGCTATTCTATTTTAAAATTGGTAAATAATATTCGATTCTGTTTCTATTTCTGATATCTAAGATTTACTACTTATGTAACTTTTGTAGAGAATTTTATAAAAATAAATAAGTATGTCAGTGCACCATAATTAGGTACCTAAGTGTGTTTTCATTTCTAGATATTTGCTGGTCAAAAAACTACAGCTACATCACAAACATAAATATGTGACCATGTCTAAAACAGTCGCAGACGCCAAAATAATACGCACAGATAGTCCATCAAGCCATTCACTTATAACTTACACTGTGCTCCGAGAAAACATTGGCAAGCAGACACGACAATAATATATAGCGGCTATTTAGCGAACAGAAATAAAACGCAATTGTCTCCAGAATAAAACACATATCGCAATATAAGTTAGATAAGTTACATCTATAATGGAGTACGCCGCAACACCGCGCCCGACTTGAGGACGATAAAAAAATCAACCCGATATGAAGAATCGACTACGGTAATCTACGTATTAGAGGGAGACGGTAGACGTTAGAGCGAGATGGAGTATATTAGGTGATTTTTATTGGCCGATAAAGTAATCAGACTCCGCCCCTCGCTGTGAAGTTCCCCACGTGTTTTTGTAGCGCTCAGATGATTTTCAGACGCGGCCGCGACCGGACGTGCCCTCTCGTGCATGAAACTTTGCGAATTTACGCTGTCAGTATATTTTAACTGCTGGCGTGGGTTTTGTTCCATAACAATTAGAAGTATGTGATTTCGATTGAATTATGATGATATAATGCACATATTCTGGTCGTCGCCGATAGCTATGTATTTTTCAAATACACTTATGGAAATAATATTCCTGTAAAATATTTATTTAAAAGGGAATTAGTAGAGCTTGACCAGAGAATGAATATTTCTTTAGTCATGTATTCACTAATATTTATTGGCTTCAAATAACTGGTGTCGTATCGCAAGATAGTGATTTTTTTTATAAAAGAAACTAATGTACAACTTCATTTTGTCTCACTTCACCTCGTTGCATAATAAAGTATTTGTGGAAATTGTCACTACCTATAACATTATTACTATGGTTGAATGGTAGAGAATTACAATAAGTATTAATGTTGACCTTATAAGACCTAGTTTTAGAACTCTACAATAAAGGATAAGTAAACATACCTATAATTAGGTAAGTTATATTTGTAATTTAAGTTCAATGAATAGATATCTATCACAATGAGGATTAAGTACCAACAAAAATACCTAAAACGTTCAACCCCTCTGTCTTTGGACTGACAGATAACTAGTAGACGTTAGAAAGAGGGTAAGTAGTTAGATACTACCCCTTTATACCCTCGTAGTTTTGATAACAACCATAATAATAAAATAAATAAACGCTAACACACTCATTACCCCCGCAGTAGGTTACTAGGTACTAGGTACCTGTGTCGCGGGTGGCATGGACTACACATATAACACATTACAATTACACCCATGACCCGAGTACAAATATTTATCTGCCACATAAATATCTGCCCCGGCCGGGAATCGAACCCGGGACCCCTCGCGTCGCAGGCAGGGTCGCTACCAACTAGGCTACAGGGTCGTACCATCAAAAGTATTCAAGACGGTGCAGCTTTTTTGTGATGATGTAGACCAGTAGATTTTTACTGAACCTCTTCTTGCATCCGAATACAATATATCTTTTTTATTTATTCTTTATTGTAACGTTCTAATAGATATGTACTAAGTTTTACAAAGAGAAAACTTAACGTCTATTAACAGTCTCTACAAGTCAAGTCAGGGTGACCAATATAGTAGGTAGGTGGTAGGGCCTAGAGCTCACCCGGGGAAGTACCACCGCCCGCCACGGTACTTACTACCATTCCTACCGTGTAATAATTGTTTTAAGAACAATTGTGTTCCGGATAGGAAGGTGTGGAGCCAGTTACACTTTTTTAGATGCGACAATCTCAGTTCTCAGGGGTAGCAACGCATCTGTGACCGAATTAGAACGAGACTCATTGAGTCTAGTTCTGGGTCGGTCACAGTTGTCATGGGCGGCAGCGGAAGGTAGTGCTGGAAGCTCGTTTGCTATCTTAATTCCATAAAAAAAGGTAGGTATAGTAAGTTTTGTACGTAGGTATAGTAAGTAGGTAGGTATAGCAGGTAGGTAGGTACAACTATCTTTTGAAAACTCAAACTACAAAACATATTTTAGCAATTCTAATTACAAAACAGTGAGATCCTCAGCAAACCCCATCCCAGTTCAATCTCTTAAAGGAAAATATGAAATGGAAACCCTTTCATAATTGTATTATCGTCCACCGACCAAATCAAACACATCGCTATCAAGGTTTAATCAGAGAAATGTCGGTAAATCACGCGGAACCCGGCGCTAAACAAACCGGAATGAAATCAGCGACCCCTCCGACCGATGCCGGGGCGCGCAGGGCACTAATTCTATTATTTGCAATACTTATGCAAACACGACGTAGGAAACAGAAGGGTCAGAATGATCGCCTTCAGCTATTGTACCTATTAGGTCGGCCATTCTCCGATTAGCAAGTTTTACTTGTCCGGGCTTGATAAATCCACAGTATTAACAGATTCAAACATGATTTTTTTTTATATGTTAGTTAGCATCCATATCTAGCTGTATACAAAAATATTGGCTTCTGTTTTAAGTAGATAAGACCAAATTAATTTAAATATACTCAGCGAACCTGTGTTCTCTAATTACCGTGGCGTGTCCGCACACCAACTTTATGTTAAAACTTGCTTGTAATTTTTATAACGTACAGATTAACTTTGATCCATTCAACGTGTTGAACGGTATTATACAACGTGTATCGCATAACAAAATATCGATTCAATAGAACCAGTCTATAAATAATTATCATTAAGTAACCACATGTCCGCACTAAAGTTATAATTGCCGTGACCATTTGTGTTCTCGGGTGTAAATCCCTAAAACAGTATTTTTGGCACATCACTACCGCACCCGCCGCTTCTCCTCAGTGTGTACCATGGCCCATATACAGTCGCACGTCTCTAACGTTAGTGTACCGCCAATGAAGCACGTGAGTATATAATTACCGTAGCCTTGGTTAAAAACTTTTCTAATTACCGTTTTATTTATTTTAATACTTGATTTTTTAAGTTAAACCCGAATTGATCATAGCAATTGAGACAATACTTTGGCCTTTACACGTTGTAATAAGTTAATATTTGCATACTGTGTCGGTTTTCGAAATTTTTAAGAAATTCTATCGTTTTCTAATTACCGTATAATAATTACCATATGTTTATAATTACCGTTGTATGTAAAATTAATACACATTTACGAACTGTTTCCTATTATACTCTTTACAACGCACTACAAAGCCAGCGCAAAACCATGGCGGCGGGCCTAGGGACAATCGATGCAAAGCTGGATGGTTTCCAGGGAGATTTGAACGTCGTGAAGGAGGACCTTAAACGTGGTAAAGGTGCGTATATCCGAGCATGACCAAGCCCTCAAAAGCCATGACGCGGCAATCAACTCCCACGAAACTAGGCTCATGGATTTGGAGAACAAGCTGCAAAAAATAAAGGTTTTGGGCACGGCAGTAACCAGTTCATGCCCTGGGGCCCCGAAATTCAAGGTCCCGAGTTTCGACGGCACGACCTCGTGAACAGCATTTAGGCACCAGTTCGAGGTAGTTGCAAGTGGGAATGGCTGGGAGGACGATCACTCGTTAGCGGCACTCACCCTAGCTCTTCAAGGGGAGGCACTGCTGGTGCCTGAGAACCTGCCGCCGATCGACGCATCTTGGAGTCGCTATTTAAGGCCTTGGAAGCTCGAACGGGGAAAAGCACCTCGAGGTCGTGTATCGCGCGCAGCTTAAAGACTGGTCACGGCAGGCGAGTGAAGGACTGCAGCAATGGGCCACAGCACATCGAGCACCTTGTACGCCCAGCCTATGCGTCGAGCTCCACACCGGTCGAAGACAAAGTGTTAGAGGTGTTTGTCAGCGGTATACAGGATCCCGAGGTGAGAGCAACGGTGCGCTTGGGTCATCACGCAACATAGGAAGCAGCTTTAGCGCATGCCCTTGAAGTGGAAGCGGTACGAAGCGACTATAAAGGTCGTAAGGTGCACGAAGTCATAGCAGCGATTCAACCTCGTACTGGGCCTATATGTTACGGATGCGTTATATTAGGATGAGCTGCCGGACTCGGAAACAACCGAAATTGGTGTCGACGGCTACCCAAGTCAACAGCCAGGAGCTAGAAGCCGCCGCCACCGCTGCCGCCGCTAAGAAGACCGCCAAACCTCCTCCGAAGCCACCGACGGCGCGCAAGCCGAAGAATGCTGACGTCCTGTCACGACGCCCATGCTCCGAAGGTCGACATTGCATCAAGCATTAAAGAAAGAATTAAAGAAGAGGTTAGGGTGATAAGGATGCAGGACCTAGACAACTCTTGTGCAAGGGAGCAAGTAAGCCAAGCTCAGAAGGAAGACAAAGATCTCAGCCTGATCATGGAATGGAAAGCCAAAGGACAGAGGCCCCTGGGGAGTGACGTGTCAACCTCAAGCGCAACGACTAAGGCATACTGGGCTCAGTGGGACAACCTTATATTGGAGAATGGCGTGCTTTATCGGAGCTGGGAGTCACTCAACGGAATGGAAAAAAACCCTGCAAATGGTTATTCCTAGGAGTAAGGTGGCTGATTTGCTGAAGCTAGTAGGTACACGATGGCACTTCCGGTGGGCTCCTCGGCATCAAGAAAACCCTCGTAAAGATAAGAGATACGGCCCGGCACTAGATCCCAGGGGGAACGACAGCTGTATAACGTCGGAGCCTCTTGGGAAAGAATCGCCATCGCTGGGCCATTCCCTCAGACTGAAGACGGGAATAGATTCATCATCGTGGTTCAAGACTACTTCAGCAAATGTTCCGGCCATTGTTTGCAACTCTGAACCAAGAGGCGAAGACCGTGGTCAAGAAACTTGTCCAGAAGGTAGTATGCCGCTTTGGTGTACCATCATCCATTGCATTGTGTAATGGGACATCGATAATTCTATTGCTTTAATTTTTATTATATCAGTATAAATTATTAATGTGCGTTAATATCATTTCAGTATCATATTTTACATAGATTTGATGATATTTTCTAATTACCGTTGCATTAAAAATTATTCTTTCTAATTACCATACTCATAATTTTTTTAAGTCTCATTATCTAGAAAACTACCATTATTTGTTACATGCCAAATTAATTATTGAATTTGTATCTTTGAATTGTTTCATATTTTAATGTGCTCCAGTCAACTCAGTGAAAAATAAAAAAGGTTATGGTAATTAGGCAAAGAACGCCGAATTGGAGAATGACCGAGGTACATTATTAATTGTCAAGAAAATGATAATAAAAAAATATCATGTATATCCACATTTGTGAGTTTAGAAAATAAGACGTCTACGTTCTTGTTATAGTTTAATTTAATCCATCTTCCAGTATTCTATCTCTAACTGCCAGTAGGAAAGCTCCTTGAGAGTTTCCTGCCTAGACCACTTGACAACATTGACTTTTGACGAGTGTTTGTGTAATAACATTTTTTTACAAAGAAACTACCTGGTAGATGTCACCCAAATTTTAATAGGACTAGATGTGAAACATTACCTTTAGAATTAAAAAGAAATATCAATATCAGTTCACCAAGTACAAAGTTACGACACACAAAAAATACAGCCAAATTGAGAACTTCCTCCTTTTTGAAGTGAACCCACTTCCGAGTAAATTTATTCCGTTTTATTCGTTTCGTTTCATATGCCTTTTGGTGCAGCACAGACGATGTGACCCTACTGTACAGCTTGATCTTTGCCATAAAAATTAAAAGTGGGTAAAGAGGAGGGCTCCACTATACGCGTAACTCTCGCTCCGTTTAACAATAACATTCAATTGGCTTTATGCAACTGATAATGTACATAACTGCTTTTGTCATCCGTTCCGTAAATAAACTAGTTTTATGTTATTAGGCGGCCTGTTATCTTTTATAGGGTCTTAGTGTTATTACACTATAAGTCAAAATAAATCCGTTTGATTTTAATCCTACTGAATTACATTTAAGAAGACATTAAATCCTATATTTTTTAAATTCAGGCAGTAAGTAGTATTTATTTATTTATTTGTATTTGTAGTATCTTATAAGAAGTATAGGTAAGTGATTTTCGTATATTTTGTTAAAATCACAGATCTCGATAATATCTGTTGGTTGAGAAAATATTGAGAATACACAAGTGCAGTCAAATAACGTTAATAATTATTTACCTACACATAACTTATTTATACCAAGATTCATTTTACAGCCTAAATTATTTAAATCCCTATTAGCCACATAATTATAAAAACAAACGAGCAGACGGGCAAGCGATGCCAAGACTTTTATTTTTGTTTGGAATAAGGAAACTTTATAGAGAGGGTTTCAACAACCGTCAATGTTGTAATTGTAATAAGCACGGAAATCTCGCAAGCTCCTGCTATGCTTAGAATTAGGGTTGCCAGGCCGCCAAACTCAAAAGCTTGACAGATCAGCCAATTAAGTTTTAGTTTACCCTCAAAAAAAATACACAAAACCAACGATATACGAGAGCTTACTAGAGGCGTGGACATACATATTTAACTAGCTAGCAAGTCATAGCTGACAGTAAAATGTTCACTTCACATAAAACATTCGAACCACAGTCTAATCAAGTTTCTTGGCATTTCTAACTCGTGCTAAGTCTATATTATTGGCTTTTAACGTATCCGAGTACAAATCGCGTTTCAGAGAGTTACAATATTGCTAATCGTGCCTTCTCTCTCCCGTGGCTGGGGGTGACTACCATCTTACCACCATCTAGAATATCTAGATGGATGTATCCAAATTGTGCCAAATGTATTTTATTCTTTGATGTTATTTTTGATATAACTAACAGAATAAAATTTATGTTTTATCTATAATAAAGACACCATCTCTAACAGTCTTTTTTATGTCCCACAGAATCAAAGGAGCAGACAAGTAAGTTGATAGGAATACGCCATAGATAGAACCGCTTTATAAAGGACCTGTGTCACAGTGTTTCAATAGCTTTTACATTTGATGGCACTGTGGTTAAGGAGGAACGATACCCTATATTATGACAAAATGCTTGTTTTTGTTAAAAATTGATGAAAGTTAGATTTATTCAAATGTGAATAATAAATAAGCAAGAAATGGAGTAGGTACTTTTTTATCGCATTACACTAATCAACAACAATAATAATTGGTTTGTTTTGACTATCTAATGTTATTGTTTCTAATATTATACAATTTTGTATCTTATAGCATTTCGAACACGACATTTAAATATTGCATAAATTTGATAGCTGGAACAGTTTTGCTTCGAAGCACTTTTGTCGAACAAAAAAACAACTTGTACCGCAGTGGGAGTGTGACAGCGCGGAGTCGACGCAAATTGAATTTATTCGTTTCCGGGCGGCCGCGAGAGTGCTAACTAATGGGCAGATTTACGGAGCCGCCTAATGTGTTCACGCCTTAGATTTATACACGCTCAGTGTGATCTAGGAGGAGAACTGAAATCGGCCACGGCAGCGGCCCCGCCAAGGTGGGGCAAAGAGTAGAAAGCTCTGTCTCTTACAAATCGATGTCATCGTCATCATGAAATTTAGTTTCTACCAAGTTACCGTGTTAGTATTTTTTGGGGATAGCAGATCATTTCAAGTAGCACAGCGCGGACAACATTGCAAATTTTATCGTTTTCTTACGTGTCTTTGTAATTATTATTTTTCAGGTAGATATATTAAGAGCAAGATTAGCAGGAAGTGAGATGAGATGAGATGTGGCGAGATGAGATGCGGTGAGAGGAGACAAGGAGAGATGAAATGAGAAGACTGTGGACATCGTATCATTACAGAGAGTAGTCAATGTATGCACTGAATAAAATAGTTTGCTACACTGCATAAGAGTATTTTATTTACCTTCATAGAAAATTTCAAACCGAATGAAACGTAACACAGTTATACCAGTAGGTGGAAGCCGAAATGCCGATACGGGAAGCGGGCGATCAAATTAAGAAACTCTGTAATTATTAGCAGCACCCGGGTTGTGGCGGGGTGGGGTAGGGTGGGGTAGGGCGGGGCAGGGCTCGGTTGTCGACACGATAAACAAGCGTGCAGGTGTGCGCGGTATTGGAAAACTTGCGGGATTAACGTGCGGCCGCGAGGTGCCAAGGCCTGGCCTACTGTTCATATCGATACTCGGGGTAATATGTAGGAAGCAGGTAAGATTATGCCATTAAGTATTGTACCAAGTATTATGTTGTACCGCTTACCGATCTACGCGCGAATGAAGGGCGTACTGAAAAAATCAGAGGTTGCGTTTATACGCAGCTATAATCTGAGTGTGTCCCTATTCCGTCACGTTGGCACTTCTGCAAATTCGAATTTAAATAATTTACTTTTATCTTTTAATGTCTTCTACTCTATTTGTTGAAGTGTTAATGATGGAATAAATGTTTCTTTCTTTCTTTCTTCCTTTCTTTCTTACATTTACTTTTTGGCGGCAACGTATCTATGATGCTTTTGGTGTTCAACCATGCGGTGTTCAAGAGCGGCAGTGACTACTTCCCATCCAGGTGGCTAATCGTTCGGTTATTTGCATAAAACAAACTGATGCCTTCGCAACATTTTATCGGGAACTTTATGATTTTCTTGATTGCCCCAACTTACCAGTCAAGAACTACAATAGTAGGTTATACATTTCAGTAAGGTTACCCTACAATAAACTCTGATACTTTCGATTCACTTACTCGTACTTAGGCTGTATCGATATTTGTTTCCCGTCACTAGTGTGAAGCTCCGAAAGCAAATAGCTAAACATTTATTTCATAGAACCGAATGATTGCGCGGACCTCAGGTAGGTCTGTACCATGCTCCGAATTAAAAACAATAAATTATCAACAACAAGCCATCAGCTCCGAATTAAAAAACTTTCAATTGTTTATTTTATTTATCGATTCATTATGATACTTAGCAAGTTACTACTCTTGTTGTTATTGAATCATATATTTTCTTTGTAACTAGTAAATGAATGCTTATTTACGACATCGTATATTTTGTTTATAAAAATACTTGAAGCAGACGGTTACCTGACGATAAGTGATTCCGAATAGTCGCTCATAGAAAAAAAATCAATAATAAGTTAATAAATAACTTTAGACTGAAAGCCTCATTAGTATATGGTAGTGGTCGTCATTATATTATGCTGTGTCGTAGGTGTCATGAACACACACCTAGGCTGTGAACAGAAAGTACGAAATCGAAAATCTTCGATCTTGGAACGATGTGCCGACTTCACGAAAAAAGAAACTCATGTATCGCAGGACACATGAATGCATTTATAACTATATCAGGAATAAAATCTGAAGGTATTGTGGATGTTACAATCCCCAATCGAATTAGGCATTACTTAAGTGTTAATATTCCAAATTCCTCATTGTTGAGGTCAAACTCAATCTATTTACTGAATATATTGTTATAAAATTTGGGAACAGAGACAGACTAACAGACTAAAATATGAACAATGTACACACACATACTGGGTGTAATCGCGAAATGCAGAAAATTAGCACAAAGCATCACTCACATCACTCTTACACTGCCACCCATGACATTTCAGCTAACAGTGTGTGTCTTTACAAAGTCGCCTCATTCTATCTGGATAAAACCGGACAGTGTTAGGCTTTTTGAGTGCATGTCCGGCTAAAGTAAACGGTGTCCGGCCAGTCCGGCTTTTGTTAGGCTTTTGTTACATTAAAATCATGATCGCTTCGCAAGTCGCGCAAGGATACCAATATTGTACTTGAAAGGTCGAATTGTAGAATAAAATACATAGCTTTTCACTGATGACTTTATACTGTCTTGCAACCCCTTCCCCGTCACCAGCTATGCGAAAGATGACATTAATGATTTCGTAGGGTGTCCGGCTTTTTTTTAAGTAAGTAGGTAAGTAATACACATTTTTCTAACTTGAAAAACTTATTCAATGTTAACATCATCTGCTCTTAGTAGCATTTAGAAATACTATAATAGGAATCTCTCCTTGTTTCTTCTTCTCTCTCTGCCTCTCCTCACCTCAGCTCGTTTACACTCGCCGCAGGCCTTCTCTATCACATTTACTTAAGGTTAAAAGATCCGATATCATTATAGCCGCGCACAGTTCAAGTCTACATATTGCTAAGTGCACACAAACCTACGCCGTGGATCTTCACTAGGCGCGTTCGCGACAAATTGCGATTTACGAGCGTTCAGGCCGCGCGTCTTGCCGGCGCCGCGTAAGTGACGCCGCGGTCGCCGGTCGCTTGGAGACCATTCGAGCCGTAGCTCCGTAGCTCTAACACAATGATGTTTTAAATATCTAGATTGAGCGTCGCCCTACAATGAAACCAAAGATTTTAAGCTTTTATCATCGCGGACACTAAACATTTTAACTGTAACGGGTACTCACGATATTTATTATTTACACCGATATTTCGACCCAATGAGGGTAAGTGAATTTTCCGCTAGAGGCGCTAGTGAGAAGGGAGGTCTGTCTGTCACTTTTCGCTTGTCTGAATGGTCTGAATTTCATTTGTCACTGTTTATGTATGGGCGGGCTTTGACAGCATGACCGCCCTCTGCAGTGGCGGCAACTGGTGAGCACAAAAACGGTTACCCTCATTGCATGGATCATGGTCACGGCGAGACTGCGGTGGCGGGGGGAAACTATTGACAGCTGACACTCAAAACACTAATGACAGATAAGCCTGTCAACCTTACGTCTTGTCCGTTTGACGTCCTTTGTCACCATATCACGACACACGACACTAAATAATAAATATCGTGAGTACCCGTTACAGTTAAAATGAAAACAAAAAAAAAACAAGGCAACATTATCAAGCATGTGTGCGTGTAGGCGATGTTTTTCGCGTTCATTTATTGTCTATGTGTGCTTAATCTGTGCGTAATGATATAAAAATTGTGGCCAATAGTTGGCCACAACTTTTTGACACGTTTTCGCGGATTCGATGTTCCATCTAGATATTTAATACATCTTTGCTTGGAGACCATTCAAGCCATAGCTCTAACAATGTGGTCGTCACGTGATCTATAGCGTGTCTTTAAATTATATTACGCTAGTCGGGCTACAGAATGTGAGTTTGAAAACGTACGGAGTCGAGAGTAGGTCGACGTAATGGCTGAAGGCAAATTGTGTAGCGGATTAGCGGAGTTAAGTTAAAGGGTGGTTGGAGAGATGAACAATGTACCTATTGCTTTGCTATATTTTTTAAAATTAATATCACTAATAGTAGTGAATAATGAAACTCTACCAGCGAACCGTCTGCTCAAGGGCACTACACAGTCGTAATAATCGGTTGTGATAACACAGATTATTTTACACATTTTTTTGTATTTTTATTTTGGAAGTACCTAATAAGGTAAACTAAAACATCGACAGGTAAACAAAGCATGCCAATAATAATTTTCTGTTGTTTGTAGTTTTATATAATTTTTACCTTGCCATGCATTGTAAACTTTACAATGTAAAGTCACACAATACGCAAGTAAATTACATATACCAAACTTTGAGATGAAACATCCAACCCCAAAATCGAGATCATTCAATCCAACTCTGCTGTGGAGCTTTCGGAAAACTATGCTACTACGGTACTACGGTAATTTGCTACGAGACAGCATTCGTAGCAATGAACGTCGTAGAGGAACAAGTTACTTGGAAACCCGTTTTCATCAGTTATGCAATGCTTGTGGACAATCATAATGGAACATATGTTTCTTTCTTCTTCGCTTTTCTAGCTCTCAAAATAAGGTGGTTGAAATGACAATGTCCAATCCCTATCTTTCACGATAGGAATCGAGTAGTCCTCGAATATCGGCCATGCCTCGACAAAAGGAGAATATGCAAACTTTCTACCACTTAGTATACTGAAGACTTAAAAAAGACAGTAGGAAAGCGCTGAATTCAGAAGACTGAAGTATGTTGGAAGTAATACAAATTAGTGAGTTTCCAACAGTGAACTTCAAGAAAGTTGTTGGGTATACCTATAGAAGGATATTTAACACAATATGTAGGTATATTATCAAAGTACGTAAAACTAAAACGGAGACATAAACAAACGGAACGTGGTTAAGTGGTTATATTTATAATATTGATAGACGTTAACTTTGTACTTTTCTAAAGTGAGCAAACAACTCCTTCCTACCCAATAACAAATATGTAAACGTCAACAAAAAATCAATTTCCGCAAAAGCTCGGCAGCCCGGCGTTCTATAAATCTTGGACACAAAAACTGCATTTACAGATGACTTACAAATCCCACTCCAATTAGGAATGACCCATTTAGCGAATTAAAAAAAAATGCAATTATTTTTCATTAGCGCGACCTGCTCATAAAATTAATCCTTTAGAAAACCTCTTCGGAGCAGTTAGCGTCGATAGCTGGCCACACGCAAGTACGGCCGGCCGAGTCTCACCGGGAGCTGGTGGCGAGTAGCGATGAACTAAATATTTTAATACTTTGTAGTTGTGTACCGTTGTAGCTTGCTAACCGTGTCATTCATTAAAATAACTCTTGCGGTGGTATTCTCTCGCCTGAAAATTATGTCTATGTGATGATAAAAATGTAATCGGGATCCTTATTATAATTAGAGCAAGAACCGGAATGTTAGGAGTAATAATTCCAAGATCAATAATGGTGGTGTACATCAGTAATTAATTTATTGCTCACACCGAGCTTACGCCATCTTTTCATTACCACGACAAATTTTGAACTCTTTAAAACATGGTAGAGCCTAGAGATGTTCTAAGTCGATCACAGTTGTCATGGGCATCAGCGGAAGGGTGCTGCTGCTGCATGCTTGTCTCATCGCTCATTTTAATTTAATAAAAAAATCCGCTTTTGACTTTTAAGTGAAGATCCTATCAACGGTCTATCTGATTGATGAGCGTTTTTGGGATATCAGCCTAACGTAACAATAGTAATTGGCTTTGGCACTGAGAGCCGCCGGTCAGACAACTGACCAAATCTGTCCGCCCTATAACTCATCCGAGAGAAAAAACACCTCATCTACAAAATGGATCCCGAATAAGTTTCAATTCTTCGTTTCCAATTTGGGACCGAATTCATTCCGATATTTATTGGAGAATCGGATTAATCTTTAATTTGCCTTCCGTGCTGTCGGTTTTAAAACGCGCTTATGAGTTTTTCAGCTGAAAACATTTTGAACCCTAAGTTAGGAAAATAAGAAGTACATTCATTCGGCCGGCGCCGGCGGGGAAGTACTAAAAGTGGGAGATATTTATGAGCTTTCGAAGGAAATTCTTTCTGAATGTTTGCATTTATGAAAATATGCTCGAATGAAAGGGGCCGCCGCCCTACAGGGTGATGTCAAAGTTCACTAATTGAGTTATTGATAGTCATCTAACTCATCGACGTCATCTTGAGTCAGTAGCTCATAACTGTAACTGTCCTCCTGCTCTTTCTATTTGTTTCAAACTGATAAGTATTTAATAATCAGAACTACTTTCCTACATTTGTTCACGATTTATGAATACAGAAAGGATCGTCCAATTTGCCAAATCTTTCTTTCTTAATGTTTATTAAAGCAAAATCTACGTAGTATGTTTGTATGTACCTACCTTGTTATATTTTATTTCAGTTATTTAAAAAGACTTTTCTTGTCTTGATAAGTTCTATAAAGCGCATTAGGTATTTTGTAAGATTTGCGAGGTCCAACATTGTTCAAAGTGATATACAATGAAATAACATAGCTTGTAGTAGGACTAATATCTGATTGCTAGTTTTATTACCTGATGATGCATAATTTCAGAGCGAAATGCTTATGCTGGGAGTATGAAGAAAATTAATACGCCCAGTATGTATTGTCTAGTCTAGGGCATCCACGGTACAAGGAATTCTAGTGTGGATCTATAAATTTAATGATTAAGTACCTAATAAAAAAAATGTGTCATAGTCTATCAACTAATAATATTATTTGTAATATGTGACAAGTGCATTGTCTTCCAAACATCATGCTGTAGGTGTTACGGTCGTTTCCGATCACGGGGCGTAATTTATTCGGGACGAGGGGGTAATAACGCTCCCTCGCCCCTTACAAGTATTAAGCCTTGTAACACACTTGCATTAATTGCTCCCGATCTGCTTACACCTCACATGATTAGGTACATCAACATCTTATGTTAATTATCTTGATATCTTGATATCTTGCTATTGTTTGTGAGATGTTACAACAGATGTGAAATTTCGGCATTAGGTGCTAAAGATGGTTTAAGGAAGAATTTTGATTCTTTACGATTTGCTTGTAAATGCAAGAAATAAAAGGTTTTTATTTTATTTATAAAGACACCTTCATGTTTTATTATGGTAAAATCACTCGTCAAAGTTGAAAATTCGTTCAGTCTGGTGAGGCTTATGCTCTTTGAAAACTACGAGTTATTAAGGTACGCAATATCTTTCTTTCTTTGTGGTCTATTGAATATCCAAATGATTTGAATGATTTGATTACCTAATCTTCGATATTGATGTAACCTGCAATCGTTAATGCCCCACTCTACAAGTCAAAAGTTTCCCAACGTGATTGAAGTGGCATTGAGCATATTCCCACACTCTGCAAACATTTTGGTGAAGGGTTAGTGGCCAATGGTGCTAACATTAACAACAGAATTTACGACATTAGGCGCCTTATAAAGGATTGAAGCTGTTCAATCTCACAAAGTTATCTAACGCTCTAAATAAGTAAAGCGAAGATGTCTTACAATAATCTACAATTTCATTCAATCCACCCTCACAAAACTTTGATTTATCATCAAATGGCAACGCAGCTTTCATGAAAAGACTGCATATTGAAAAGAAAATTAATATCGAACAATTCCACGTTAAGGCGGCCATAAATCGGCAACAACAAGAATCATTCACAGTCGCACCTAACGGTTATATTAAAACGCATTACTTTTCCAATCGGAACTCTAACAATACCATTTTTCCGTACCGCACGACGCGCGAGTCTCCACTCTACTACCTAACGATAAGGTTCCAATTCGAGTGTCAAAAGAAAAAGAGGTTGGTTTCTTAAGAAGGTTCGATTCGTAGCATTCTTTTAATAAGTGGATGATTTACGCGATGCCAGGAACACTCGGCGCTCCTCCCTTAATTAGAGAGAGGAAAAAATTCAGCGTAACACCTTAGCGCCGCCGACTGTATCGTCTTAACGTGCAATTCCATTTTAAAATGCTAGACTTTCGTTAAAATAATAGATGACACCGATGCGAAAGACTGTAGACTAAAAGTCACTATGAATATTTATAGTTACAAACAATTACATTCAATGATAAATTTAAGTACCTTTATTAGAAGTAACATATTATGTCGCTAGCGTGTGAAAAGTGGGACGTAGACAATTTCCTCTTTCTGTATATTCCCCTTTTATGTCTCATGCGTTGAATATTTTTCATATTTTGTTAGCTAATTACCTACGCACCTAATAAGAGAAGCGGATATACAAAAGTGCAACTTGCGTTGTAATTATAAACGTGCCGTATCTACACGACATCTACGTAGCACATTAATGTAGTGTTTATTAATTTACATTGGCTTATCCATTCATTGTGGATAGATTAGTGAAATTGACCATAAGTGGAGTCTGGGTCACCAAACCTGTAAGTAGTTCTAGCGCCTTTTGGAATAAGAATGGGATGTTGAGTGGATACTTTTAATACAATAATAATAAAATTACACAAATTTACAAAAAAAAATATTAGTAAATTAACCATTAAGTTCAAGCGGGTAGGTAACAGAAGGCTTTACCATGCGAAAGTTGAATCATCGCTGGAAGCACCCATTTGATTTGAATCGTAATAATCTGATACTATAAACAAAATGAAATACCAATTCGTTTGATCATGGAATCCTACTGCAAATTCATGAGCCGACATCAGGGTCCCTTTGATTCGAAACAACAAAATCTTATGAAAACAAGGACGATAGCGAATGGGCAGATATCAAAACACAGGTAAAATATCAAACGTGCCGTTCCAACTACAATGGCCTCGTTCTAAATAAAAACATAGCTTCCAAATCGTTTCTATTTCCTCGACATCTGTATCTAAAACCACTTTACAGTTGCATTTGATTTTTGCAAATTGAACCTTATCTCCTGGTAATACTGACCGAGGAACTCCAGGAACCGTCGCGATGTTATAGGTATGAGATTGCGAGCAGTAGCGTGTGTGGCAACATTAAGGCGAATAAAATTTAAATATGGCAACACGGGCCCGCGCTATAAAAGAAACGAATAATATAAAAACGAATAGAAATAATACAGAAATGGCGGAGGTAATCACCAATATGCCGGCGGAGGACTTAGCGTGCTACAACCTAGCGTAGACACTCCCATTAATGTTTTATACTTTAAATATTGCTTTATTTATGTGTCGAGAAAGACAACAAAGTAAATAAATAGTATAAGTAGTGAAATCTAATAACATTTTCTGATTTCCCGAGATGTCTACAGAAATAAGTGAAAATGTTCTTTAACATACCTAAGTACGATTAGCAAACTTGAGTATGAGTAGTGGCGAACTTGAGACCAAAAGTATGATAAGGAACCATTACCTATTTTTGCTTCGGAAACAGTGACGTAGCTACAGTCTGTAATTTAATATCTATGCACAACATTGCAATTTTTTACACCAATGAGTAGGTAAATGCTAATCGGTTTTCATAAAAACCTTTAACCATTTTAATTTTCCAATTTGGCGGTGAAAAAGAAAACGTTTCAGTACATTGGAATATTATATCAAACTCAGAACCTCGGCATAATAGAAATTTACTCCAGTTCACATGCGTATCAAGCAATTAGTATTTACTAGTGACCTCCGCTCCTCTTTCAGCTTCAACCCCCTGAAACTCTTGAAAGTTAACCAGCCACTAAGAAAAACATATAAGGAATTACGAATAGGTAAATTATTCCAAATTGAAAACCATAAAAATTACACAGCTGCATGTTTACGGTATGTTTGCGGTACAGCGCTCCGCGCGGCTCGTATTATTCAAATGCGGACCAATAAGAGAGCATTTACGGCCAACCATAAAACTACAATCCAACCGAACGAATAAATATCCGACCCTGTAACTTATAACCTTGCGCACCAGGACCTACAGACGATGGAGGCGGCCTTCCGGGGAACTTCAGGGTAATTATTTAATTGCCGTATAGGTTTGATGTCATTATAACATTGGCCTGAAAATGCACCATTACTTCTGAAGTCCAAGTAAATTTGCGCATACCTGGAGCACATTTTTTAACAAAGGATAGGGTAATGGAACCAGGTTTTTTCTGTTCGAGGTGGCTAGTTATGTAGGATCCAATATAATATTTTTGCAGTAATAATATTTTTCTGTCTGTCACCTATCTCGTACAAAAAAGAAAATGTACCTAAAATTTCAACGAGATTCAGTTGTGGGATTGAAGAACCTCACAGAAGTTTTCGCAAGAACACTGCACTCTTTGTTGCTTGTAAAAAATTGCACTTAATTATTTTTAGAATAATAATACATATTTCAATTTCAGTACTTACCACTGGAGATAAATGAGATTAATGGTATTTCTGCGTTATACGTGATCTTCTTAATTTCAATCTTAGCTTTACTTATCTTCAAGTCCATTACCTATATCATTAGATTAGACAAAAAACTTGCAAAGTCAACACACTTTCAGCTCCTTATGGGAGTCACTTCCATCGCGTCGCGATCAGTGTGTCAAAGTTATAATAATACAAGCCATAACGCACGGTTATGGACGCCGTAACCCGAAACAACCGGACCGAGGTTAATTTTGCACCTGTACTTATTGTGGGCCCACGTATACCTGCCGCACCACGCTCTTCTTACCGCTGCACTCCTGGTAGTCTCTCTCGCTCGGCTATATGGGTTATAGGAAAGAAGAGACACTTCGTACTTACTATCTTCAACAATGTTATTATATATATAGGTACATAATATTATAGTGTTGCCAGATGTCCGGATAAAGCCGGATAGTGTGAGGCAGTGTGAGGCCGGTGTCCGGCCTGTCCGGCTTTTCTTAGGCTTTCCACATTCGTTCATTCATTCATGACCTCTTACGGTATGCCTACACCTGCGTCTTCACGCGTTAAAACGCGTGCTAATGTGGAGAATTAAGAGGTAATTGGACTTAATGAAATTGTCCATTACTCTTACTTTAAAAAAAGAAAATAAAAATACATTTTTTTCTCTTAGCACTTTGAATTTTTAAAGGTTATCATTTTATCAATTATCACTTGAATATGTACATATAGTATCGCAATTATCGATGCATTTTGATCTTAGAGACTCTACTTATAGTTATAGGTGCAATGAAGAAGTGGAGATAAACTAAAATACTATGTGATACCTGAAACTACTACGTAGTCTTTATCGGCCATCCCTTAATTTTTTTTTAATCGGCAAGGCATTGCTAGGGGTGATGGTGACCACTTAGGTTCTATTAGATGGCACGCGTCAAGAAATCCGAGCAGAAATCCTATGTTGTTTGTATTGTTATACTTAGGATGAAGGCTTAAAAATGTGTTATTGTTAATGTACGCTTACTTATTAATAGTGGTGAGTAATGAAACATCTGTGGGTACAGTAAAATTCACTTTTTACAAAAAAAAAATACCGTCTTCAATATCAATAAGTAGAGATCATGGGACCAGCCTACAAGCAATACCTTAAGAATAAAAAAAACATCAAAATCAGTTAAACCAGAGCAAAGCTATGAGGTAAAACACAAATAAATACAATTGTATTGAAAACATCCTTTTTTGAAGTCGGTTGAAAATACTAGTTAACCCTCTACTGTACGCGTTTGAACGGGCGACACAGTCCCACGAGCCATGGAGTGTGGACCACGCAACACAAGTGTGTGGACCACGCAACACAAGTGTATGGACCACGCAACACAAGTGTGGCGACGACCGGGGCGCGACAGTCGCTAACTCCCCACACTATTTCCAGTTCACTTCCTATTTGAATAATGTTTGGTACAGTCAGGGAGAAAAGCTTTAATGTAATTTATTTTTTGTTTAATAATCTTTTTCATACTGAAAACCAATAGCTGTCCTACTATTAGTCTTGGATGCAAATAAGAGAAGTAGCAGTAGATCAACAGGAATAGAGCAAAAGCTGTAGAGCAAAGCAACAGGAAGAAATTAAAGAGTCATTGAAAACTGGTCAGTTGGTCATGCGTGGATGGATCGACAAACTTGAAATGAAAAAAAAAAGAAAACCTTCGCCTAAGTAAAATGAAATTTTAAAGCGGATATGTCTGGAAGCGTTCAAACCATAATGTTCCATGCTTCTATTCGACACAAATTATTGTTTTCATTTTGATTCTATGATAATTTCTAATGATTGATAACAGTACTCATTAAATCCACGTACGCGCACTAACATATTCGTAGCTAAGCTAGTCTTTTTTTTAATAAGAAACAGATAAGCGACAAATACTCAGTTAATAGATATTTACAATACCTAAATCTCAGCCCGATGAAGTGATGCCAACGTACCACTATCGGGATACCGATGTCGCATAGAGGAACAGTTTTGTACTATGCAACAAAGGTTTTCCGATACATTTTCTTATACCTTACTAGTTACTACCTGTAAAAAGTTAAACGCAGCAAAAACGCATAACATAAAAATAAGTGTAGTTATTTTTTTTAACACTTTTCCCCACGAGTGCCCCTCGCGGCCCGCGGATGTCGCTGATATCAATTTGATGGCGCTCGCGTCTTGCGCTACTTTGAGCCTCTTCGGTATTTATACCCTTCTCATTGTGCCCCAACAACTTAACCGACTTACACGGCTCGCACTTCCAACCAACAAGTATTACGCTTCCTTCAGACCACTTCTAATTAATGTATGGAGGACGAAACTCTTAAGAAGTTTGTCGTTTTGTTGAAGTAAGTCTGGCATTAAGGCCCTATCAAAATGTATCTAAACTTTCATGTAGGTACTTAATTAATGAGATTTTGCTTTTCGAGTGAAATTATCGATTAAAAAACACTCGACAATTTTGTCAAGATAGACTAAAAATATTGACATAGCCAACTATATTAAAGGACTAATTAAATACTTAACTAAACTAACGAAAATAACTTTACAACATGCTGACGCATGCGACTTTAATAAACAAAACTTAATGCGATGTCACAACACAAGGGGCCGTTGTATCAAATGGAGATTACAGACTAAATCAACTAGATTACAAATGGTTACATGTAAACAAAAATGTAATTTAACCCTTTATTAAGTGCGGCACGCGGCCGCAGCGGCGCCGCGCGGCTCCCGCGCGTGACCCGCACGCGGCCCGCACGCGGCCGCGCACGCCCGCACGCAGCGGCGACACCAAACGCATGTAATCGCGTTAGGATTACCCGAATGATCGATGTTTCGATATTAACGCCCAATTCCAACACCGAGCCCGATAACTCGATAATACGCTGACAATATTATGATAAATGAATTGATGGTTATTCACAGTTAAATTTTATTAAGATCGTGTGTCGTTTTTCCTGACGATTGAACTAGGTACTTACGCGTAGTTAATTTCCGCGTTGCAATAATTGCAGTTTAGTAAATTATTGTATTAATTATTATACAATCGGATCAAACCCTTTCAGCGGCTCACTGTGAGAGTTTGCCCTGTAACCTGTAAGGTAGAACTCTAGTACTCGTAGATGATTGGTCAGGTCTGTAATTATAAATATCGATTCCACCAAATTAACGTCAGTGCATGAATCTACGGTTCCCACCATGACAAATCAATAAAATTAAGTAATTTGGTTTCCGCAGAATTGTTGCGCTGTCCCCGGTGCCTATCCAAGAAGTTGTATTAGCGCTACCGAGGACTGGGCGCGGAATGCTACGAACTGTGAGTTGTAAAGTTGGCCCTACACCCCTACAGCCTTACCAATCTTACCATACAATTTCCGACCGAGCGACGCATGCTGCCCGCGGCCGCGGGGACTGCGACGCGCAAGCTATGTGGATCCACCATCTATTTTATTTATTTTGGTCACACTGAGTCACACATTATCATCTGTCTTACTTATAAACGCGGTGTAAAGTTACGCGGTGTAAGTCGAACCTTCAACGTTATAGAATCACGTCATGATAGGGACAAAAAAGAAATTTTAACTTCGAGTAACTTTTAAAGGTATAATTATATAGGTATGGTATAGTTATAAAAGGTATATTAAAGGCTTGTTTAACGACGTGCCCAACACTGATTAAGCCTGTTAGGGCGGTCTAGCATAGGTACTGATACTGCTGTTACCTATGCCAAGTCAGCATGCTAACTAGTTTTGAATCGCTCTGCTAGTGGCGAGCTCACCTTTTGTATAAAGCAATCACACGACTTTAAAATATAGAATTTGCAATGCCGAACGAAAATCACTATAAACGAGAACAAGACAGCCGACTCAAAAATAGAGCCCCACCCCCTATTATTATTATTATTATTAAGTAAGGTATTATTATTAAGTGAATTATATAATTATCGTCTGCTCATTTGTCAGCTATTTTAACAAGAAAATATCGTAAATTCATAATTAATCGCCTTTAAAATCTAAATATCTTTAAAATTAAAAAACAAATACTTAAGTATCTATTAATTCTTGGATTTTACATTACAAATAACAGGAAAGATGAAATTAAAATTGTTTTGTAAATATTTCTGTATTTTTTTGCTAACTAGATGTTCGAGATCTGCAATTAATAAACAACTCTATCTCAATAACATAGAGTCGTCTAGAATGCAATTGATGGCAAGGTATTTTCAATACTGTTTTATATTTTTATGTAGCAACAGCAACAATATGTTATAATAATAATATGTAATACGCCTGGTAATTGTAACGATAATAATTCCCTTTGATATTCAGTTTTACAGATTTTGTTATGGTGTCTCGTTATCTGTCAGCTATAGCTAAACTGCTAAACATAAGTAAAGCAAAATATTATAATAAATTATTAGTATTTGGAAGCTTACGCTTCAATCATAACAATGTTCGTAGACGATTCACTGATTAAAAGGATCACAATAAAATATAGATGAAATCGCAAAAGCGGCGGTCATGTCCACATGTTGCGGACATCGAATCGGATTGATATTCAATTCCGGATCGCCGGAGAAAGATCGCCGCGGGACAGAGCACAATTGAATTTGAAAACAGAACATCGCTCCCGCCCGCTACGCCCCTCCCGCTCCATAACTTGTCGCCATGCGATTTACTAAAGTAGGATAATCCTGTAGTGGACCAGGACCACATGTCAGTGGTCAGTACAGATTTTTGATATCAAAACCAATACCTACTACTATGCTCTTAATAGGAGTTTCTAATAAATCATTCAATATATAATTATAAAACTATTCCGGTCATGAGTGACGTGACTGATAAAAGCGTGGATAGACTGAAAAAAACTAATTAAATAAACGAATAAATAAACTAATTTCCAGTTAATACCTACAGAGCAAAATAATTCTGGTCAACCAGGTTTTAGTAATTAGCTTAAATAATATAAATCATAAGTACTTACTCTATCCTACAAAAAAAAGTTGAAATGTGAAGAAGTGTCACTACTAACTTATGTAAATAATTATGATTTCAGGTCTTTCGTAAACAAACCAAACTCTAGTTTTTAACCGACTTCAAAAAAGAAGGAGGTCCTCAATTCGATTTTTTGTTGGAAAGTAGGTTTTCCAATGGCAGTCTCTATAATTTCTGCAATAATATTTTTTATTATAAAACTTTCTGCTAAGACGTCGATGGCGCGAAAAGTGCCTTTTGTAAAATATGCTTAATTAATTGTTTTTGCCAATATACCAATTGTTTACTTATTTGACTTTTTATTTACAAAATATTGTGGCACGTTATGTCATCAACAATCTGACATCACAAATTGGCACCCAACGTGGGGCACGAACCCACGAGATTAAGAGTTTCAGTCGATAGACCTCCATGTATGGATTACGCAGATTAAAATAGCGGTAGGTAACATGATCCATAATATTAATTTTAATATCCAACTAGTACCAAAATAAAAATGGTAAGGTCAAGAATCCAGTTATTACTAAACCATAGTCACCCTACTCGCCCCCTGCCCGGCGCGGCCATTTTCCTGCCCATAGACAACAGTTTTATTGTTTTTATATTTATTTATCCGGCGGTGTTTTTCTGTAGCTCTGACTCTGCTACCGTTTGGCCCACACTTTTATTTTTTATTCCTTTATGTCATAGCAAAGGGACGCTGGTCAGCCGATGATACCTTGTAGATATGCTTAAAAAGCTTAAAATTAATTAAAATATTATTTTAAAAACTCTACAAATAAAAATTACTTGTGTATGTATTTTCGTAAGACTTACCGTAGAAACTATTTGGATAAGAGTGTAACTAGGTTAATATGTATTATTTTAAATATTATCGTACATTTAATGATTGTGTATGTCTTTCTTTTAATTTTGCATAGGTAATATTTTAAAATCATTCATTCTATAATTGCGGAAATTTCAAACTCCTTATTATTCTGGATAAAGTACCTACCTACATCAGCAATATTTTGAAGCAATTGTGAACTCTACAATATGAAGGAATTATTTTATTGACTTTATAAAGATAGCCCATTTTTGAAACTACAATAGATATAAAAACCAAAAAATTAAGAAAATATGATTTTGAATTAATATTTGAGTTTAACGCATAGTAATGTCCTCACATTGCCAACAGTATCAGGTGAATCGAAGGTCCAACTATGATACGTCAGCGCGATTCCGAATAGAATAGCCACCCTCCTTTGATCGGACCCCGACAAACTTACACACTGACCCGGACAACCAAAAACAGACTTAATGGCTCAGACAACTAGGGTTGTTTAAAAGGCAAACGCGTGCCGGTGAGTTGTATGACATAAACGTTTATTCCCGTGCTTATCAATTCAATATCAGTGCCCGTTTGATCGCGCAGTTTTTCACGTCTTACTGCTGTTATACAATTGCCCTATCGCTGCAAATAGTGTTCCAATTTGTTACTGCTATTGGATGTTCACCTACCTAAATCGTTATGAATATGTTGTTGGGCGGTTCAAGATGATTTGAGATATCTGCTTTGACTACGAATTACTCTTGATCTCAAGCCTTACTGCACATCGTGCGCCAAGCATTGTAACTAAATAAATGTAGAATACGACCTATACCTACTTATATTTATTAGGTAGGTTTCTTATTTGGACTCACCCTCTTAACTAACTCAACATTAAGGAGTTGTTCTTAATCGATATATCTAATGGATGAGGGGGAGTAAAAGTATCTACTGTACTACTGTACCTAACCATTAATGATTATTAGTATATTAAGTAGAAATCTAAAGGTACTTACAAATTATTTGACTAAATGGAAGTGGGGTAGTGAGGAACTTCTTTGGATCGTAAATAGACTCCATCTACTTACATTGCGTTCAAACCTCCGACGTATGGTGCACCTGCGACGCAGGGCCGTAGCTAGGGGGGGGCATTGTGGGGCAATGCCCTACCTTAAAATCACAATGCCCTACCTTAAAAATACCAAAAACTAGAATAAATTATTATAATTAAATTGGTTGTTGTAACGCACGCTTAAACCGACGGTTGCAAACGCGGCTTACCTAACGGGATTTCTTAAAAAAACAAAGAACATTCATAGTTTGCACATGGGACGCGGGTCCCCGGTCCGGCTTCGCTAGCCAGGTAGCCACTAGTCATAGTTTTCCAAGATAGTTACCGCGCTCGTCCACGCAATCAGCTCTGTTTTATTAAGTTTTAAAGTCTTGCCTGTTTTCTGTTATTCATAGTGTAAATAGTTGTGTTAACCGTGTGTTCAATAAACTTGTAATTAGTGACCCTATCTTTTATTTAACTTCACGTAAAATTGTTCAGTACTGTGAAGTAGTGTGAAGTTTTAGTGAAAAATCGATACAATTGTTATTTTTATTGCTTTAAATTGAAAATTTAGTAATTTTGCGATGGACATACGGAATTTCTTTGTAAAGAAACGAAGATTTGAAGAGCAAATTGACCATGAAGAACCTCACTGCTCTAAACAGGTGGAAGCACAAAATTCAATCGCTACTCCTAATTCCATGGAAACAGGTCGGTCAACACATGTTAGCTATGGTATTCCTTCTGATATTGCACAAATCGGAGAACCAATAAAACAAACTGTTTTAGACACATATCCAAAACGAAATAATAGAGCCTTTGTTTCTGATTGGTTCGAGCGTTATAAGTGGTTGCAGTATTCTGTCGAGAAAGATGCTGCTTTTTGCTATCAATGCCAGCAATTTTCACCTCAAGGGAGCAAACAAACTTCGTACACTTCCACAGGATTTACAAACTGGGAAAATGCCACTGATTCTAAAACTGGTTTTCCAAAACATGAAAAATCAATTTCTCATATTCAAGCTATGTCGATGTGGCAGGAGAAATTACAAAGAATATCTACAACTAGCAGAGTTGAAACGTTAATAAATTAAAATATATTAGAAAAATATAGGTATTACGTGAAGTCTATTATTGAAGTAATACAATTTCTAACTGTCAACGAATTAGCTATGCGTGGAAATTATATTTTAGAAGAAGAAAAAGAAAAAGGATTGTTTCAGAATTTATTTGAATACACATGTATGAAAGATTCAAATTTGAACGAGGTTCTCACTCATATACCACGAAACGCAACATATCGTTCACCTGAAATTCAAAATCAAATAATTCAAGCAATGGTTCAAGCAGTACGAAGTTCCATTGTCAAAGATATTAATGAATCTGATGTGAAATGGTTTACTCTATTGGAAGATGGGACGAGAGATAAAAATAACCGCGAAAATATTGCATTAGCAATACGTTACGTCAAGGATGGTGTCGTCAACGAGTCGTTGCTGATGGTTAAGACTACTGAAAATCTTGATGCTGCCACTTTCACGGAACTAACGTTAAATACTCTACAGAAAATAACATCGACCCCTCTTATATGCTTAGCCAGTGTTATGATGGCGCAAGTGTAATGAGTGGGAAAGTTTCAGGAGTTGCGACTAGAATAGAAAATAAATTGGGCCGAAAAATTCCTTACGTCCACTGCTATAACCATCGCTTGCACTTAATAGTCGTCAGAACTATCTCAGAAATGTCCTTCATCCGTTTATTTTTTGACCAATGCATCATGTTACATGAATTCTTTCATCATGGCAAGATATCTGCCATATATGGTGGAAAAAGGATTGGTCGACTCCTCGAACAACGCTGGTCTGGACATTTGGCAGTTACAAAAGTTGTATACGATAATTATTCATCGATTTTGCAGACTTTGAAAGAAATTAAAAATGGCAGATTCAATGGTGATGACGTCGCGAAGAGTATCGGTATTAAAAAAGTTATGCTTGATCTAGAATTCCGAATGGCCATGGTTGTGGCTAAAAAAGTCTTATCCACGCTACAACCTGCAGACGCTGCTTTGCAATCCCGAAGCGCAGGATTGAAAGACGCTATAACAATCATAAAATGTGTCAAAGATGAAATTATAAAATTAAGATCAAATAAAATGTATAATGAAATTTTGGAAGAAGCTAAGTCTTTAACAAGCGACAATTGCAGCGAATCTGAAAATAGGACACAGACCTCGAAGAGGCAAGTAAAAGAACCGAATCGGATGAGTGACTATTTGACGTACGGCACCTCCTATTCCTCCGTTAAAAAAAATATAGAAGAAAACGATGAGCCATTTAAGTCTGAGTATTTCGAAACGTTGGACATACTAATTGCCGAAATACAAAGAAGGTTTTCGGACAACGATGATCTAATAAATTCGATTGCAAGTCTCGATGAATTGGATGTAGATAAAATGGCTCCACTAAAAAAATTGGGTAAGTTTGAAAAAAATTAATAAGTAATTAAAATAATAAGTAGTCATCTTCAATTTACAATTAACTAAAACAAACTCATTTTTTAGGTCTGAAAATTCCATCAAGGGAAGAGGCTAGTGTAGTTAAAGCTTACTTGAGTCGTAAAGAGGATATGATGGAAAATACATTGCAAGTTTTGTACGGGCAACGAGAGGCGTTCAAAGATAGATATGAACTTTTTGCATCTGTGGCGACAATAGGATGTAGCACTGCAGTGTGCGAATCTACGTTTTCAACTTTAACTGCAATTAATAGGCCTCAAAGGCTGTCAATGGGTCACGATAGAATGGCTGGTATGGTATTTTTGGCCTTTGAAAAAAAGAGAACAAAATCAGTTGATCTGAACGAAGTTCTTCGCATTTTTAATAACATGGCGAATCGTAGAATTCAGCTGTTTTAAATATTTTTATTGTTAAAATAAATTAATTATTAATTGTTACTTAATTGTTAATTATTGTAATAACTTTGCAGAAATAATATAATCTAAATGGTATTTTTAGTCGTGTCTATTTATTCGTATCACCCCACCCAACCATTAATATTACCTCACTCTCGTTCAAACGTGGATCTCTACATTCAAATCTGGAAGTTCAACAATCCTCTTCGCTTGTTATTCAAAATTGAGGATTAAATTTTAATAGTTCTTAGATCCATACTCATGACTAAAATAATACGTAAATTATTTTTCTACGAATAGCTATTGAATGTATATCACTTTAGGTGATCGATTTAAGAGTCCGTGCTTCGAGGGCAAATCAATTATTATAATATTTTTTACTTCCGCCCTACCTGTAACCAATGCTGCCCTACTTCAAATTCGATTCTAGCTACAGCCCTGCTGCGACGACAGTATAGTATACACATTCATTATTGAATTAAACTCCCATAAGATTGTACCTACACTTCTTCTAAAATGCACCATTCCTTGAATTTTTACATGTCTCAAGCGACATGTGTAACACCAGTAATGAGGTTCTTCTTCTGTTTGCGTTATGGCCGACAACGCATCGGTGATTAAAACGTTTACCTAATTATGTCACTGGTGCCCACAGGCGACAGTGATTAGTTTCCAACAAAAAGCTTGTCTACTCTTTAGCTATTTCTTTGAAAAAGCTCTTAAAACTTCACGCAGCAGCTATAATATTTTGTATCTATTTACCTACCTACTGATTGAAATTCAATCAAAAGTTAAACTGCTAAATTCAGTTTAATCAGTTTCAAGCTAGACAAGAAGACAAGAGCAGGAAGCGATAGTGAACAAAACATCGCGCCATGCAATGGACATCGCGGTCCAAGATGGCGGCGGTGGTTTTTGCCGCGTAAACTTCCTTCATAACGTTTTTGTCAAGTTACAGCGTTCTTCCAATTTGTGCTATCCGATCGGCCCGGACCTAATCAATTAGAGTTTATCATTAGTAAAATAGTCTTGGTCATTTACGTATTGTTTTACGAGCAGAGGTGTTCTTTGGATAAATTACAAGTAAGTAAGTATGTATTGGACATGGTTTCATTTTTAGTCAAAATTCAGTTCAGAAACTTTGTCCATGATCATTCTATTTTACATAAAGATAATATTTATATTATTTGGTATGGCTTTAACCCATGAATGGCGCACAACTTTCCTGAGCCTATCAGAGTCCATTTCCGAGTGTGGGCGTCAAGGCCTATAGTTGGGCCATTTTAATAGGCCACATTTGACAGTTCGTCAAAATTTTCCGAAGTAACCTTGTAAGGGAGGCACCCCATAGTATCTAATACATTCCATACTAGATATTGTTAAACTTTTTACACTTAAAAGTAAGGAACTGACGTCGTTACAAAGTTACGTCAGTGCACTCTTTTTCTTTTTAAATATCAGGGATGGTACCGAAAGAAACAGATGAGTAGATAAGTTGAATTCGAGAAGTCGAACTAATCGTCAAAAAGTATTTCACGATTACAAAATAAAATGTATTTTAATACAAACAAAATTAATTTTATTACATTTTAGGCCAAAAAATATGTAATTATTCATTTAATAATAACGTCTGGCTCAAAAGTCAGTATCTAGAAACGTGAAATGTTACAAAAAAGTCATGATTACATTTCGCGCCATTATTTTGACGCATTATTTTTGTCATTTTTTTTTGTCGTTGTGTGAACTGTGCGCTTATTAATACATTTTATAACAATCGCATTCAATTTACAGATGTTTGAAGTCCTTATCGATTTATTCAATTTAATCGATGTTTTTCAGCAGGTTATCTTCACTATGAAGCAAAGACAAACAGTTGTCAAATGTGGCCTATTAAAATGGCCCAACTTTAAGCAAGAGTCGGCGTTGCGTTTTTATGCCCCCAGGTGGTCGATACTATGGTGTAACTACTCTTATCAGATGATAGCAGCTGTAAGGACGCCTTTCTTTTCCTGCCTTCCGGAGCACGAGAGGGATCAATAAGTTTTGGCACTAGTGGCCACCCATTCAAGTACCAACCAACCAAGTGACTGTTGACTGTTCCTTAATTAGGAACGACGCGCACGCACCGCAGGACGTTGAACATTGAACTATTGAACATGACTGACTGTTAGGTAACACAAGTTATGAAATTTTTCTATGCCGCACCGGCACAATACAGCCTGAACCACTAAACCTAAAAATGTTAATCAGAATTCCTAATCATTGTAAGGGCTACTAATTCAAATTAAGTCAGTCCGTCCGTCTGTCACCAGGCTGTATCTCATGAACCGTAATAGTTACACAGTTGAAATTTTCACAGATGATGTATTTCCGTTGCCGCTACAACAACAAATACTAAAAAATAGGATAAAATAAATATTTAAGTAAGTACCTATAAATATTAAAGTATTGGGCTTTCGACGCCTCAGCGATAGTTTAGTTACCTTTCGGTCCAAGAGATGGCGTTGTGGCTAATATTACTCATCTCTTATTTATTTATCTCTTAGTAAAGAGTAAATATTTAAGTGAGGCTTTCATAAAACAGACCAGATTTTTTGGCGTTTTTATACATAATGGTACGGAACTCTTCGTTCGCGAGTCCGACTCACACTTGGCCGGTTTTTTTTTAATAAAATAAGTGAGTAGGTACCTATAGGCTTATAGGTATGTACTTATTTGAAATCCCTGTCCCGACTATTTCGTCAAATCTTGGGTAAGTATGTATATTTTCTTTATTAATATTTGTAATACAAAGAAAATGCCTGAAATGCCGAAGTTTATCAAAATGTGCTCTAACGCTAATCACTTACATAATTATATTCCTACCTATTTACCATGTCCATTATGAAATCCATAGATTTATTTGCTTTAGTCTATGGTTGAAATCACACTTCTGAGGGCGCCGTCCACTAAGCATTTCAACGCCCTAAACATTCCTTTAAGCGTTCCACTTGAACTTGATTGTTTTGGACTTTCCGAAACGGTCTCAAATGACGTCATTATTTTCACATTTGCCTACGTCCTAGCGATCAATCTGAAAAGGTGAATTTTTGGGGACGTTGACTTCCACGTACATTTCAGATGGCGAAAGAAAATAATAAAATGAATCCGATCAACTAATATCCATCGTAACATGACATTTAAATTAATAAAAAAATGATTTTTTTTAATGTACATCAAGCTAACGAATACCTAGGTTTATTGTTATTTTGGATAATATAATATTACTTTTACTTTTTCAAATACGCCATTTTTAATGTATAACATCAACAATAAAATCCGTTCTGCTTGACTTCATGATTGTAACGCTGGCAGTGGAACGCGAAAAAACGTGGTCGTGACAATGTTCGTTTTAAATCCTCAGTGGAATAGACCCTAAAACGACACATTGATACCTACATTAACAAGTGACAAGTGACAGATGACAGTTAACCAACCAGCAAGCAAGCAAGCAACATTTTTTATTTGAGTGTACAAAAAAATAATTGATAGGTAAGCGCTCTACGGTCTACCGTCTACCTCGTCTGTGGATAAGCGTGATAGGGATGGGCAAATGGGAAAAAAATATCGATATTTATCGTATCGATATTTTTCAAATGTATCGATATATATCACTCAAGAAATATCGATATTTCGATATATCGATATTTTTTACCAATATGCAATTATTTATAAAAATTGCCAAAATAATCGAAATTTTAAGGCAAATACACATCTGGCTTTTTTGACATCACTTTTATTATTAAATAAACAGGTTTATGTACCTGTAGCCAAGAAAAAATCAACATACCAACCAAACCAACAACCAGTGTGATTGCCATAGACAAGCAGGTCATAGACTGTAATTTTTGTTTGTGTTTGAAGCAAAGAAACTAAACCCATACAACCTATTGTATACCTACTCATTTTCTAAATTTAAGACATTGGATTGGTCAAATACATGATGTGACGCATGAGCAGACAGCAGAGGTTTAAAAATATATCGATTTTGATATCTGAAAATAAATATTTTTCTGAAAAATATCGATATTTTGATATATCGATATTTTTTGCCCAAGCCTAACCTAAAGCTGCGTGATGATGACTTTGTTTGTGACGCCGAGGTGACCGGGCCGGCACGCTACTCAGCGCTGAACAACGTGGTTTTCTACTTTTTTGTTATTTTTTATTTAATTTCAATTCTTTTGTATTATTTCAATAAATCAAAATGAAAGGTGAAAAGAAAGTCGACGTGCAGGCTCTAAAAGACATTGCCAACAAGCTGAGGATCGACAGCATCGTTGCTACAAATGCATCAAAGTCCGGGTAAGTTAACCTTATAGGACGCCGCCCGCTTCATTGAAGGTCTAATGAAGGTGAAGAAACTTAACGCGGTCTAGAGTCCTGTGCCCTTATTATTCCTACATTCGAATGGGTTGATTCTTATCAATCTTATAGAAGTCTGATTTGATGAAATCTTAGGAATACTTATTATAAGTTACAGTTGGGCTCCAAAGTTATTTTTGAAAATAGGACCACACGGTGCGACGCCGCGGTTACGTATAGGTTATGCATTATAAATTACAATTTAGTTTAGATGCATAATAGTACTTGTTAAACCTTAGTCATGCGTTCTTTTAATGTATTTTTTGTCATTCATAACAACAATTTAAAGTTCTTTATTATTTGAAAAGGTTTTGGACACCTGTTGCCTCTTTACCCTTGCATTATAGCAATGGTTTTTATTGCATTTTTGTAAATTTTCCATGTAGCTACTGCTAATTGCAAATTCTAAGTGGATAGGTACACACGCTATACTATTGTAAAGTATGGAAATGGTTTCAAGGTCAAGACTGGCTGACTGATAGTGCAATGACTGGCATTTACTTAGTACTAACATTATTACATAACATATTTGTCATTGATTTTTTAGCCGATCCACTAACATTATACACCTGATATCAGGCATTAAGTTTAAACAAAATCAATTTATATTTTATCTCTCAATTTACCAACAAAGTGTGCTCTAGCCTGTTAAAGTACATAGATCACATAGTAGGTATGTGGATACCTACTATGTGATCTATGTACTTTAACAAAATATTTTTAAAGTAGATACAAACTTAGCATTATGTTAAATTGCTAAATCAGATGAATTGGATTATGTGTATTGCATGGGAGGGTTGTATGGAGCATCTTTGATTGATTTAAATGTGATTTGGGCTAGTGACACCATTCATATTGTATTTAGTACATAACAATAATGTAATTTTAAATTTTAAATTCTTAACAGGGTGTAGATCTACATATATTGTCTAGACCAGGGAAGGTAAATAAATGGCATACATGCCATTAAATAAATAAATAAAATAAAATAGCCTTTATTCTGCCAAAGTTCAATCTTACAAAAATGTTTTAAAATAAAATTTAAATAAACAAAATTCACAATAATCTAATATCCTACATATATTATTATTACATTTCTTTAATACAATTTGATTTGAGCACATTAAATCACACAACACAATATTTGAGGCATGTCATTGATCACAAAATATATTATGTACTAAGAAATAAAAATTGTAACGGCCGTGGCAATCATTAGCATTTAGCATCAAAAAAATGGCACATTCATGCATAAGGGTTTGCCTACCCTGATTTAGACTGTAGTAGACCTGCAGTATTTATGTTTCAAAGTTTTCAGTGCACTTACAGTTCAACTCCACGTATCTACACATTAGATACAGTGTCAGTGTAAGTGCCACAGCAAATTGTTTGTCGTACTCATGCCACCATCCATTGGTCGGCATGGCCAGTAACATTCATACAACAACAGGAAAACTGTGTTAGGAAGTTACAGTTGCTGTTATTGTGGTAACTTCTTATGCTGGATTATCCAGTTACGTTTTTCTTAAACTCCTATAAGGAAAATTAGTGCTGTTTTCATGTGTCATGTATTTGACATTAAAATAACTAAACAGGTAATCTTAAATATGGTAATGTATTTCATTGTAAACTGTTAGATTCCCAAAGGGTAGAAAATACAAATAGGCAATGTCCATTCAAGTATCATAGATACTAAATGGGAATTGACTGAGTCACCCAGATACAACGATTAAAATTTGACTGGAAACTTTAATATTAGCTGCCCATAATCTAGCTGTAAGTAGTCGTGCCTGTGAATTGAGGGACCTAGGTTTAGTTCACGGGTATTTATGCAACAGATAAGTCTTTGTTCTTGAGTCTTATTGAAATGTTATTTGAGTTGTCCCTGCCATAGGAATCTTATTCTAATGGTATGAGTGAATTAGCGTTCATGTATTTATTAACAATTGAATACATTGATTTTTTCTTAATTTGACTAATAATGTGTGTTGGTTCCAGTCACCCAACATCATGCGCGTCGATGGCTGAGATCATGTCGGTGCTGTTCTTCCACACCATGCGCTACAAGGTGTCCGCGCCCCGGGACCCCTCCGCCGACCGCTTCATCTTGTCCAAGGTACGCTGTCACATTGTCCAAACAAAACCATGGTTATGTTTGTTTAAATCTTATATAGATCCATGTATGTATTATGTAAGATTGCTATATTCAGAATCAAGAATGTGATAAGAACAAGGTTCAAAGTCTATCTTAAAATTAAAGATGAAATTGCATTTTTTACCACTAATAATAATCTTCACCACAACTTCAACCAGTTCTTAAAGTAAAAATTACAATAATAAAATGAAAACAATAAGTGTGACTGAACTTTAAACTGACCATAATATGTGTTACATACATGTTATATATCAATGCAAGGACAAGAATGTAAAGACATTTTTTGAAATATTTATTGATTTTAATAAAATTTGTGATTAGTTAATGATGGGGTTTGCTCTAGGTCTAGGCCTTCTTAATTATGAGGAAAGACATGAGTCTTTTCTCATAATTTATTCATAATTTATATGGGTGGGAATGATCCCACCCATATAAATAATCAGAGTTTGGAGAGTAGTAACTGCACTTACAGTAATGCATACACAATCTAGTCATTGGATTGTGGGTTGGTGTAAGTGCTACAGCAAGTTGTTTGTCGTACTCATGCCGGTGCTCACTTGGCCGGCATGTCCAGTAACATTCATACAACAGGATAATAACAGTTACTTATGATGTAACACTACTAAGACAATATACCTATGATTCGTTTAACTATTTAACTAATAGTAATTGGCGAATTTATGGTAAAAGCTAAAATTACACACATGTTCAGAGTACATAATACTTGGATCCAAGGATTTTATTATAGTATGTAGGTATTTTAACATGAATTGTTTATTAACTTTTAGTTAAATTAATTATTTCTTTTTAGATAGCAACATTAGCAACTACAGTAAAAATTAAGAACAATAATATTGTATATTGTATAATTATCACAGGTCACAGAAGGTGCAATACATTACCAAAACATCAATATTGGATTATGAAGCCAATTAAAACTTTCATAGTTAACTAATGTCAAGCATGCAGCCTAAAACAAAAAAAAACACATTTAGAACTAATCACGTTCAACCCAATTCCACCGTCCCCAGGGTCACGCAGCCCCAATCCTGTACGCGGCGTGGGCGGAGGCAGGGCTGTTCCCGGTGGAGGAGCTGAAGAACCTGCGGCAGATGGACTCGGACCTGGAGGGGCACCCCACCCCAAGGCTAAGCTTCGTGGACGTGGGCACCGGCTCGCTGGGCCAGGGGCTGGCTGTAGCGGCCGGTATGGCCTACGTCGGGAAGTACTTTGATCAGGCACCCTACAGGTTAGTGCTACCTATAGGTCTGCGCACATTACAGCAACTTGAGAACCGATAAACTCAATAATCGAATCCATTCATTTAAGTTTGTCAGTAAATTGTTATTATGTTTAGTAAATAGTTTGTAAAGTAATTTTAACTAAATATTTATTTTTATTATAAAAATCATGTCTTCTCTCCGATAGACTGCAGCATTTGTTTTGAATTTTCGTAACAAAATTATTGCATGATACAGATTTCAAAGTGGCTGAGCGCAAATTATTTTGACTTAACTATTTTCACTTTGTATAAGTGCCACAGAGAGTGCTGCAAGAAACTGTTTTCTCATTTTAAGTTGCTTATAATTTTCCTGTCGGTGTAATAAATTAAAGCTAGCAATAAATTAAAAAGTGTTTAAAAATGTCCTACATAGATCGTTATCAATATTTAGTCATTGACGATTACGCGATAATAATGTGGGATCCTTCCAATATATTTTATCTAAATAAGCTGTTATAGCACTGTATGTAATGTGCAATATTACCCAGGGTGTACTGCCTGGTGGGTGATGGCGAGGCGGCGGAAGGCAGTATCTGGGAGTCGCTGCACTTCGCCAGCCACTACAAGCTGGACAACCTGGTGGTCATCTTCGACGTCAACCGCCTCGGCCAGTCCGAGCCCACCTCGCTGCAGCACCAGGTAAATAACGCTACACACTCAAAGCCCCACACTTAGGATTCCCTATGTCGCGAGTACCTTGGACAACACACAAGACAAGGACACACCCAGACCGAGAACGGAAATTTAAACTAATCATTCAAATTGCCGCCTCGCTGGGAATCGAATCCGGGACCCTCGGAACAGGGTTCCGATCCGGCGTGTTAACCGTTGCGCCATTCCGGTCGTCATAACGGGTGGTAACACTGATTCATCCGTCATCCATCCAACAGCCTTGTGCGTCCACTGCTGGACATAGGCCTCCCCTAACTTGCGCCACTCAGACCAGTCCTGCGCCTTATGAATCCCGCGGATGTCCGCTAACTTCTGCAGGTTGTCAGACAACACAACATAATAACATGGCTTAATCCATTAATAGCCCTTTACAGGGTGGAATCTTTCCTCATTATACATATATACTTGGCCGCAGTGATTCAGTGCAGATTGGTATAGAAGTAAATGGCGTCTGAACATCTATGTTTTATCTAACGATGACAGCCTTGACTGATAGCTCAACATGTCTTCCGAAGTGTAATTAAGATGTATGAGGGTAGTCATTAACATACTATATTTTTTGAATCACTTAAAATTGTTTTAATTCCATTCAGTATCACAGTATTTGGTCTTAGGTCAAAGAACATGATCTTTTGTTTACAAAAAGTTGATCCTCTTTTAACTTTAACTTTATCTTTGCGTGGCATCAAAAACATGAAATCAATAACTAGAAGGTCTCGAAATAATGAATTGGTTGTTACAATAGCACAGATTGGTTGACCTTGGTAGGAGTATTGTATAACCGAGATGATGACAATTCCTCAAGTTGACATTGCTGTGCGGATAAGAGAGACCTTTTGAACTGTTTGTTTGTGTAACGCCGGATTTATCTTCCTGTTGCAAACAAGTTGTTAAAAACAAATTTCATGGCCGTTTGGCATAATTTTGGTAAAATGATAGCAAAGAATACTTACTACAATGTTATGACTCCAGACAGTGATTATGGATAAAGAGAATATTTAGAAGAGTCATAATGCTATTAGACTTTCTTTATCTCCACCTACATGGAAAGTGCCGATAGTCTGGAATGATGGAGCACCACACCTCACTCTACATACAATAATACATCTCCTTCACCAGATGAACGTGTACGAAGCCCGTCTGAAAGCCTTCGGTCTCAACACACTGGTAGTAGACGGTCACGACGTGTCGGAGCTGGTGAAAGCGTTCGACGGCGCGGCGGCGACGCGCGGCCGGCCCACCGCCCTCGTGGCCAAGACCTACAAGGGCAGGGGCTTCCCCGGGATAGAGGACCAGGAGAACTGGCACGGCAAGCCGCTGGGAGCCGAGGGGGAGAAGATTATCAAGGTGCGTTGTAGGGTGGTGATGTAGGTTGGGGTTTACATGGGAATTAATATTGACATAAAAGTATTATGTTGTTGATTTTTATTTGATCAAGAATGAATGAATAATATTTTACAAAAAATGACTGACTTCAACATTGACATGTCAAGAACAGAAAGAATACTCTTCAGTTGTCGCTTAAATCTATGAATTATTAGGGTTAACTCAAAATTGTCTGACAGATATCGCTCAATTTAAGTAAGACCACACGACAATCACTGCTATTTGAACAAATTTCTTATAAGTTTGTGCTGGATGAAGAGAAAGCTGGTGTTGGTCGTGTGGTGTTACGTAAGTTTGAGTGACATCTGGCGAGTAATTTTTGAGTTATCCGTACTTGTCGCTATTGATGTTATCGTATATATAAAAAGTTATTAACTGGTATTCAAAAATTTTAACATCCTGCTGCATTAACAACACTTAGGCACTTCTCATATTACGCTATTTATTAGCTACGCGACTGCGACGCAATCCCAAAATTCTATGTACTTTTGACTGACAGGAGTCGCATCGTAGACGCGTACATAGTGTTAAATACATACAAATTTTGGATTGCGTTGCAGTCGCGTAGCTCATGAATAGCGTTGTGTGAGAAGTGCCTTATTCTACCAGTAGTAACGCACCCTCGTGTCCACAGCACCTGCAGTCGCAGATGAAGTCGAGCACGGTATCGCTGAAGCCTTCGCCCCCGCTGGCCGAAGCCCCGGCGGTGCACCTGGCGGACATCACGCTGTCTGCCCCGCCGGCGTACAAGCGGGGAGAGATGGTCGCCACCCGCCTGGCGTACGGCGTGGGCTTGAAGAAGATCGCCGACACCAATATGAGGTGAGTTAGTGCTCATTCATACTGACTCGCGGGCGCGGTGGCGGGCGCGGTCACGAAATATCAAACATATGGCGTAGTATCCAAGTGTTCACACAGGAATCGCACGTGCGGTCTAAGTAGCGGGCAAGTTTGCGACGACGCGCGCGACAATATTTACTGGGGGCTTACTACGAAAAACGAACACAAAATCACAATTGTGGTACGAAATTCAAAGTACGAACGTCGATGTAACGTATGTCAACGTTCGTTATTCGTAGTAGGCCTCCTGAACTCTCGCGCGAACGCCCGGCGGTCAATGTGAACACGAGCTCGCCACGCCCACCGCGCCCGCGTGTTCAGTATGAACAAGCACTTAGTAGTTGGAGATATAATAGATGGTGCGGTGGTGTGGTTGGATGTGTGTTGAGTCTGTAGGTGGGCTATTGCTGCCTTTACTTCTATACTAATGTTATAAAGTTGAAGGGCTCTCTTGTTTGAACGGGCTGGAAAAAATTACATGCTCGAATCGTTTCTTTTTGTGATTAATAGTCTGTAATATCACAGTATGGCCATATAAAATATTATTACATGTTTCTTTAGAATTCTCATCGTGCACACTTTTTTTAAACACTCAGATATATGTGTATGTACAGGGTGATCGCGCTGGACGGTGACACTAAGAACTCCACCTTCAGCGACAAGCTGCGCAACGCATACCCCGACAGGTAACTACTACAATTTTATATACATGGGAATTGTTTATTTGCAATAAAACTTAAATTTGTTAACGTCGTACCTACAATATGTAAGAAAATAATAAAATATGTTTTTTTTTCGAAAGAAATCAATCTCATTTCTCATAATTTCAATATGCTCTTTATGGAGTTCACAATGTATAAGAAAAAATGAAAGACTACTCTTACTCACTAATTAAATAGGGAATCTCTATAACTACTAATCCTATTGAGATGAAATTTGGGGAATTCCTGAGTCGGATTTATCCACTAGGAGCGAATTTTTAATATCATCCCCCTAAGAGGATTAAACTCAGCGATCAAATAGAAGTTGAAAGTATGAAAAACTAGTTGAAAGTTCTTCAAAAACACCTACTAATCTATACATACTGTCATCCGCCAGATACATCGAATGCTTCATAGCGGAGCAGAACATGGTGGGCGTGGCGATCGGCGCGACGTGCCGCGACCGCACCGTGGCGTTCGCGTCCACCTTCGCGGCCTTCTTCACGCGCGCCGCCGACCAGCTGCGCATGGCCGCCATCAGCCAGTCCAACATCAAGCTCGCTGGCTCACACTGCGGCGTCTCCATCGGGGAAGATGGACCCTCACAGGTTACTATTAAATTTCAGTTATCCATACTAATATATAAAGTGTGTTTGTTTGTTTGTGACTCTTTCACGTCGCAACATGGCTATTATATGGTATGGTTTATGTGTGTGGGGACAGTTAGGAGTGTGGAGAGTGACGTAGGCTACTTTTTACCGTGGAAAAACATCTCATTCCCATGGGAAGATCGATGTTTCATTAGTTGCTAGATATTTACTGATGTTGTTAATAGATGGCGTGAGTAAAATTCATTTGCAAATACAACATTTATTTTACTTAAGAAACATTATTGTTATTGTTAATCTGCAGCAGTGCCTTGTGTATGAAATAAATGATTATCTTTCAGATGGGGCTAGAAGATCTGGCCCTCTTCCGTGCGATCCCAACGGCCACAGTGTTCTATCCGAGTGATGCAGTGTCCACTGAGCGCGCGGTGGAGCTAGCGGCCAATACCCAGGGCATATGCTACATCCGGACCTCCCGGCCCAATACTGCTGTGATCTACGATAATGATGAGGTCTTCAAGGTAATATCATCGGCTTGGATGTTGTACTTTGTACTTTTGGTACTTTGTAATTCTTATTTCGTTATGATTGAATTTGTTATAGCATTCCGGTCGTTACAAATTGTTTAATTACCAAAGCAGCTAGAACTTTGTAATTACAACTTTCAGTTATGTAGTTAAGGTTGAATTTGCAAGAACATTTATTTTCAAAGTGTATTATACACAATAGGCAACTTTTCTGTAGAGAATTTTATAAAGAACTGTGTATCTCTTTATTATTAGTTGGTTATACCAGAACATTGTCGTTGTCATCAGGATGCAATTTTCACATTAAATAACAGGATCTTTTTTTGGAAAATAATAATAGTTCAATTTCTAAAACGTGATTTCCAAAATGCGACATGATGAAGTTATTTTGCAACTGCCTCTCCACTCGATATCGATCGATAGAATTGGTTTAGTAAAAACTATCGATCTCCGTCGATTATCCATTCCACCATCGATCGATGCCGTCGATCAACGAACGATCGATTGGTCTGGTAACACCCTTACAACTCATTAAATTATCGCTGACTTTTTTTAACTAATCAGTCCTTTAATATCGTAAGGACCCTTTGGTATTTAAACAACTATGCCGTAGTCTCAAATATGTGTGTTCCGCAAAGTGTTCGGACACCGCTCGTCACCGACGCGTAGTGTGTGTGTGATATTCACGTGGTCTATGTGTGTGTGTGTGTTGTCAGGTGGGGCAGGCCAAGGTGGTGGTGCAGTCGAACGCGGACCGCGTGTTACTGGTGGGCGCCGGCGTCACGCTGCACGTGGCCCTCACCGCCGCCGACACATTGAAAGCTGAAGGTACTTTGATCGATTTACTAACTATACTTTCGTCTCTAACCGCGCCTGCGTACCAATTTACTAACACACTTTCGTCCCTAACCGCGCGTGCGTTTAAGGTTTAAAGGGCGCGTGCGCTTACCGCGCGTGCGTCCTGAATAACGGCGCGCCCCGTATAGCATTGATGGTATGATTGCATCGTGAAGATACCGAAGCGCACAGGCACACATTTCGGAGATTAGATATAAAAGCAGACACTATAAAAATTGTCTCGAAGGTTATGGTCAACAATATTGAAATGTGTTTCAACGGTTTTAGTACATAATTTAATTTAATTTCTAAGTCCTGGGTTACACTGCACAGATGAATCGAACGGCGCACTAATCAAATGTTTGACATAATTGAAACTTGTCCGGAGTGCGAGCGGACGCGCATACTCATGCACGCAATCCGCCGTATGCGGAACGCCATCTCCCTGGACGCATAGCTAATAAGACTCCATACATTGGTTGTAAAATGTTTAGTATCAGTATTGTATGATATATGTATATTATACGTGTGTGTGTGTGTGCAGGTATCGCGGCGCGCGTGATAGATCCATTCACCATCAAGCCACTGGACGAGGCGGCCATACAGGCGCACGCGCAGGCCTGCGGCGGCCGCGTCGTCGTCGTCGAGGACCACTACCAGGCCGGTGAGTGTACTATACATATAGACATAAATGAACTGATCATGGGTCTCTTGTTATCTTGAGGAGGCCTAGAGCATACTCCGCCACACTGCAACGAGGTGGAGGGGTTAGTGGTCAACTCAAGTATCGGAGAATTTAATGCCATGCGAAGGTCTCCGACATGGCTTGATGGCTACTATCAATAACAATCGAATCTGACGGGTTTACGTATTCGTCAAAGAAAAGATAAGCTCAAAAATACTTTGCCACTAGTGATCAATTATCCGACTACCCACTGCGTCCGTAGTCGCATAACTTTTTCGATAAGTAAGGACTACTTTTTATATAAATAGTCAAAAGACGTGCAGCAACTCGCACTCGTCACCCTGTGACGGTACAAGGCATGCATCACGCAATCGAAGTTTGCTACATTTTAAAGATTTTTGTAATATAAGTAAAAATGCCTCTCAAATTCCCAGCTGAACACCAGAGTCGTTTGACTGACCGTTCGGCTTATTCGAGCGAGAATTCGACATAATGCATTCGTTATTTGAAATCCCACTTCTGAAGACCTTCGATATAATTATCCTCTATCCCCCACTATAACGCGGTCTGTATGTACCTACAGGCGGTGTGGGCGAGGCGGTGCTGTCAGCGCTGGCGCTGTCGGGCGCGCGCGTGAAGCACCTGTGCGTGCGCGCCGTGCCGCGCTCCGGCCCGCCCGCCGCGCTGCTCGACCGCTTCGGCATCTCCGCGCCGCATGTCGCCGCCGCTGCCAAGGAGTTGATCGCTGCGTAGACTAGTGGCGCCATCTAGCGGGCACGCGCGGGCGGGTAGTGACATCTAGCGGGATTATACGGTACTACACACGACTGATTTGACGGATTGGATACGGTGAACTTGTCTTGTCGCGCTGCTCCACCGCTTCGGCATCTCCGCGCCGCATGTCGCCGCCGCCGCCAAGGAGTTGATTGCGGGGTAGATTGGTAGTGACTAGTGGCGGCATCTAGCGGACGCGAGCGGTACTACACACTACTGACTCTGAACTTGTCTTCTTGTTGATTTACCTTGGGGGTTGAATTGAACCGGACCGATAGGTTACTTATTTACAACGAGGCTATATTGTAAACTCATGTCCAGGCTGTTTCGTCCTTGAAATAATCACCCGATTCATAATAACTAATAACCATTTGTAATAAAAATGTCCTTGACATGAGTTTTTAACTTACAGTATGGCATTTCCGTCAATTCTAAAGGAAAGTCATTATAAATTTTTACACATCTAATCAAGAACGAGCCACCAGTTTTATTGGGCCTGACGAATCCTTGCTTTTATGGAAGGGTCGTCTAAGCTGGAAGCAATGTATACGGTCCAAAGCTGCTAGATTCGGTATCAAATCTTTTGAGCTGTGTGAGGTACTGTAAAGATTGTCCTATGGACAATGAAAAAAGGAAAAAAACAGGAACAAAGTACTTTGCAGGAACAAAAAAGGTATCGATAGGTTCGAAGCCCATTTGGATCGCGGTGATCGATGCGGTGGGTACTGAAAAGATTGTCCTATGGACAATGAAAAAAGGAAAAGGAAAAAAGAAAAAAAGCAAAAACTGCTCGATTCGGTATCAAGTCAAGTCACGTCACGCGTGGGTCATTATGAGTTAATTATTTCTAAAATAAATAAAAAGAATCTTGATAATTTAATTGGGTAAGTTATGGTCTCTTCATGCTGCGACAGGCAAGTCGTACAAGAATACTGTCCGGGGCGGACGAGGAGTGCCCGTTATAAATGGCCTGTACACTCAACGGTGCTCATGCCGCAGAGACAAAACAATTGTTTTTTGTCGCGCATGCGGATACTACTGCCATGGACGAATCCGTTTGAAATGTGAACAGCACCCCCGAGTGAGTAACTGAAGAAGTAAGAAAGTAAGAAAATTAATTTTGCTATGCACAGAAATGATACTCAATGGACAATGAAAAAAGGAAAAACCGCGCCGTGTCCCACGCCTGCCGTTATCACGAGCTGGAGCCCCGAGAGGCGGGAGGCTCTAAACAATGTGACTTTACTAGTCGCGCTTTATTCGTAAATTGCGAAGAGGATGCCCACGCCCAGCGGTGATCGATGCAGTGGGTACTGCAGATTGTCCTATGGACAATGAAAAAAGGAAAAACCGCGCCGTGTCCCACGCCTGCCGTTATCACGAGCTGGAGCCCCGAGAGGCGGGAGGCTCTAAACAATGTGACTTTACTAGTCGCGCTTTATTCGTAAATTGCGACGAGGACGCCCACGCCCAGCGGTGATCGATGCAGTGGGTACTGCAGATTGTCCTATGGACAATGAAAAAAGGAAAAACCGCGCCGTGTCCCACGCCTGCCGTTATCACGAGCTGGAGCCCCGAGAGGCGGGAGGCTCTAAACAATGTGACTTTACTAGTCGCGCTTTATTCGTAAATTGCGACGAGGACGCCCACGCCCAGCGGTGATCGATGCAGTGGGTACTGCAGATTGTCCTATGGACAATGAAAAAAGGAAAAACCGCGCCGTGTCCCACGCCTGCCGTTATCACGAGCTGGAGCCCCGAGAGGCGGGAGGCTCTAAACAATGTGACTTTACTAGTCGCGCTTTATTCGTAAATTGCGACGAGGACGCCCACGCCCAGCGGTGATCGATGCAGTGGGTACTGCAGATTGTCCTATGGACAATGAAAAAAGGAAAAACCGCGCCGTGTCCCACGCCTGCCGTTATCACGAGCTGGAGCCCCGAGAGGCGGGAGGCTCTAAACAATGTGACTTTACTAGTCGCGCTTTATTCGTAAATTGCGACGAGGACGCCCACGCCCAGCGGTGATCGATGCAGTGGGTACTGCAGATTGTCCTATGGACAATGAAAAAAGGAAAAACCGCGCCGTGTCCCACGCCTGCCGTTATCACGAGCTGGAGCCCCGAGAGGCGGGAGGCTCTAAACAATGTGACTTTACTAGTCGCGCTTTATTCGTAAATTGCGACGAGGACGCCCACGCCCAGCGGTGATCGATGCAGTGGGTACTGCAGATTGTCCTATGGACAATGAAAAAAGGAAAAACCGCGCCGTGTCCCACGCCTGCCGTTATCACGAGCTGGAGCCCCGAGAGGCGGGAGGCTCTAAACAATGTGACTTTACTAGTCGCGCTTTATTCGTAAATTGCGACGAGGACGCCCACGCCCAGCGGTGATCGATGCAGTGGGTACTGCAGATTGTCCTATGGACAATGAAAAAAGGAAAAACCGCGCCGTGTCCCACGCCTGCCGTTATCACGAGCTGGAGCCCCGAGAGGCGGGAGGCTCTAAACAATGTGACTTTACTAGTCGCGCTTTATTCGTAAATTGCGACGAGGACGCCCACGCCCAGCGGTGATCGATGCAGTGGGTACTGCAGATTGTCCTATGGACAATGAAAATAGGAAAAAACAGGAACAAAGTACTTTGCAGGAACAAAAAAGCAAGTACGCATCGTGCAAACTGATAGCGCCGCTATAAAAGATTTGATACCAAATCGAATGGAGCGTAATAATCATTTTCCTAGAAATAATTTATATGGTATAACAACGTTTGCGGGATCAGCTAGTAATAATATGTTTATGTCACGCTTACGAAATAGCGGGTTTAGCTCGTTACTAATAATACAAATGATTACAGATGACACTAATTACTACTAAAGGCTATATTGTAAACTCATGTCCAGGCTGTTTCGTCCTTGAAATAATCACCCGATTCATAATAACTAATAACCATTTGTAATAAAAATGTTCTTGACATGAGTTTTTAACTTACAGTATGGCATTTCCGTCAATTCTAAAGGAAAGTCATTATAAATTTTTACACATCTAATCAAGAACGAGCCACCAGTTTTATTGGGCCTGACGAATCCTTGCTTTTATGGAAGGGTCGTCTAAGCTGGATGCAATGTATACGGTCCAAAGCTGCTAGATTCGGTATCAAATCTTTTGAGCTGTGTGAGGCCGAAACCGGGTATTTGCGCCACGAGATCATACTGCAAAGATTGTCTTGGATCTTTTATGGAAGGGTCGTCTAAGCTGGAAGCAATGTATACGGTCCAAAGCTGCTAGATTCGGTATCAAATCTTTTGAGCTGTGTGAGGCCGAAACCGGGTATTTGCGCCACGAGATCATACTGCAAAGATTGTCTTGGATCTTTTATGGAAGGGTCGTCTAAGCTGGAAGCAATGTATACGGTAAAAACTGCTAGATTCGGTATCAAATCTTTTGAGCTGTGTGAGGCCGAAACCGGGTATTTGCGCCACGAGATCATACTGCAAAGATTGTCTTGGATCTTTTATGGAAGGGTCGTCTAAGCTGGAAGCAATGTATACGGTCCAAAGCTGCTAGATTCGGTATCAAATCTTTTGAGCTGTGTGAGGCCGAAACCGGGTATTTGCGCCACGAGATCATACTGCAAAGATTGTCTTGGATCTTTTATGGAAGGGTCGTCTAAGCTGGAAGCAATGTATACGGTAAAAACTGCTAGATTCGGTATCAAATCTTTTGAGCTGTGTGAGGCCGAAACCGGGTATTTGCGCCACGAGATCATACTGCAAAGATTGTCTTGGATCTTTTATGGAAGGGTCGTCTAAGCTGGAAGCAATGTATACGGTCCAAAGCTGCTAGATTCGGTATCAAATCTTTTGAGCTGTGTGAGGCCGAAACCGGGTATTTGCGCCACGAGATCATACTGCAAAGATTGTCTTGGATCTTTTATGGAAGGGTCGTCTAAGCTGGAAGCAATGTATACGGTCCAAAGCTGCTAGATTCGGTATCAAATCTTTTGAGCTGTGTGAGGCCGAAACCGGGTATTTGCGCCACGAGATCATACTGCAAAGATTGTCTTGGATCTTTTATGGAAGGGTCGTCTAAGTTAAGTAAAGGACTTCGCACATTACAACGACTCCACGCCAACGCGGTTACGGAGCAACTCAAATGTAAGCATTCAATTATGATCCTTATATCTTAGGCGTTACGGTTGAATTTCGAGTGTACACTTAGAAAACGTGGACTACTCCCCACCCTCTGCTCACCGACGCCGTTCACACTCGAAATTCAACCGTGACGCCTAAGATATAAGGATCATAATTGAATGCTTACATTTGAGTTGCTCCGTAACCGCGTTGGCGTGGAGTCGTTGTAATGTGCGCAGTCCTTAACGTTAAGTAAAGTGACTTATCAAACTACCCGCTTGTGTCCCGACTCCCGAGTCAGAAATGTTATGTTGGTCGTGTGTATTACTGTGTGGTCTCGCGCAATACAGTTGGCGCTTATTCGTTTGGAAATATAATTATATTTTACAATATTATCAGAAAACATTATCCTTGTATCAGGTATGAGGTATTTACTAAACTTTATATATTTGAAAATTCACCAAACGAATAGGCGTTTGTTAGCAGTGTTGGTTGTACAGATTAATTTCACGAGTAAGAGCCATTTTCAGTTTAGAAAAGTGCTATTTTATATTATTTTTATTGATTGTTTAGACATTTAAGTACACCGACACTGCCTCCTTTACATTAATACAAGTCGTAATTACTCGCGATTTGTGTCCTAGCAATTGAGTCCTAAAACTGTGGTTTTGTTACTGTTCTTATAATTTAGTTGATCGGTTAATAATTTAGCAGTAATTTGTATGAATCTTCATCGCACAAATGGCTTTAATAGAACATCTCATTCAAAGAGATGTGATTAAATCATAGGGATAGTTATATGAATAAAATTTTTGTAAACATACCATACAGAAAGGCTGAATATTATGTGATGTTAATGACATTTTTTTATTAATTCAAGTGGGTCGCGGCCACAGAACAGTAACATAGCCCCGGGCCCATATATTTCCCTGTGAGAAAACATTCCGAGCTCTATGGCCGCCCGGTGACTTCTACAGAACTACTTATTTTTGTAACGTTAGACAATAAGAGATATGATACATTTTAAATGGATGGTAATGAAACGGTTGTTTGTTATACATGTTATATTCTATAATATACGCTGGTATACAGCAAGTGCCGCCATTGTAGCGCACGCGTTGACTGTAGTTTTAAGCAAATAAAATTAAATATCTAGCGGGTAAGTACTGAATGGTTTTATAGTTATTTGTATTTGTCAATTAATGCTATTCCTGGGTTTGTGTTTAGGGACCATTTGTAAAACTTTTACTAACATTCGGTGATGCCGGTGTTGTTATTATTATCAAACTGTTTTGTACTTAGAACATCGTGTGACTACACAATGTGGGGCTTCCTTTGAACAAAATGAATCAAATATTATAATTTGGTTAACTGTTTTATTGGTATATATTACATTCCTGTTGATTTGCATTTTACCTATTTATAATCACAGAATCTTTGAGTTTTTCATTTTAATAAAGTTTATTGAGTATAAAACGGAGTTTCATTTATAATAATATTTATATTATATTACTTTACAAAACAATTTATATAAAATTATAATAATCGTACTGTACAAGTTAATAACAACAGCTGACAAACTTAACATTAATGACTAGAACAACTCAATCATATGTACAATATCAAAACGATTAACAATATTACAATTTCCCTCTCACACTGGACGGCTTAACATTATTAGATTTGTTTACATATCTTCCTTAATAAGTAATTTATATAAAAATGCCAGTCGGTGTGGGAACATACGGCATCGTTAGAGGTGCGACATGACTAGTTTTGTTAGTATGCGGCGGTTAGCTCCACAATAACATTCAACATCTGAATGTCTGACCGTGTAAATGGTCTCGAATAACATCAAGAATATTATGCAGTCAAAAAATATCAGTTCTTATTTAAACTCATCTAGCTTAATTAGGCATCATAAATATAAAATAGCACGAACACAAGAAAACAAACCCACACGAACGGACGGACAGCTCCCGAACGATCAAACGTTAATTCCTACTCTGCGCTAATTGTTACTGATTTAAATGCATCGCTGTGGCGCGGGGCGGGCGGGCAGAGTCTCACCCCCAGTCCCCGCCGGGCGCGGCGCCCAGCGCGGGCGGGGGCGCAGCGCCGGCCTCCTCGCCCGGCCGCTCCTCCAGCTCGCCGGGCAGGTAGTCCTTCCAGCTGCGGAACAGGTACCGCGTGAACTTGCGCAGCTGCCGGAACTTGCAGTAGGTGGCGCCCTCCGCCGACTGCAGCTGCTGCGTCTGGATCAGGAAGCCCTTCTCCTTGAACGTCTGCTCCAGCTTCTCCCGCTGCAGCGTCTTCCGCGACTTCCGCTTCTTCTTCCCGTCCTCGCTCGGCGGGCTCTCGACGGCCTTCGCGACGACCGGCTCGGGCGGCGCCGCGGGCCGCGCCTGGTGCAGGTAGTCGTAGCCCTTGGCGCCCTTGGGCCCCGTGCCGCTGTAGTACCGGAAGTTGCCGCCAGAGTCCACCGAGAGCATCTTCTTCTCCTGCAGCGACGGCTTCGAGCCGCCCGTGAACTTGAACTTGCAGATGCTGACCTCCGTCGTCGGCGTCGTCGCGCCGGTCTTCGGCGGGATCGGCGGAATGAAGATCGCCGACCGCTTCCGCTTGACCGGGCCCTGCGCGGGGTTCGGCGACGCCCGCTTCTTTACCTGCTCGGGAGTCTTCGCCCCCTCGGCCCGCTCGATCACCTTCGGGTCCAGCAGGTCGGTTATCTGCTTGAGAACCAGCTTGCTCCGGCTGTCGTCCGGCGACGCTTCCGGAGTGGCTCCCTCGCTGCCGGGCGTCGAGGGCCCCTCGTCCCGATCCTCGCCGGCGAACGGGAGCCGCCCCGCGGCCGCCAGCCGCTGGTAGTACAGCAGCTGGGTCTGAAGCGCCAGCGGGTGCATGTAGATGCCCGCGTTCGGCCAGTACACGTACCCGGGGAACTTGTCGTCGTCGGGAGTAGCAGTGGAGGTCGCAGGCTCGGAGAGCGCGGGCGAGGCGGGCCGCGGCGCGCGCGCCGGCTCCGGCGAGCTGCGGGCCGTCGGCGGCACGTTCGTGTTCCGCTGGATCACCGAGATCGCGTTCGGCTGCTCGCTCTTGACGCTCCCCGGCTCCGAGCTCTCGTCCGCTTCGGTCTTCATCTCGGGCGCCGACGTGTAGATGTTGCCGAACTTCTTCTGGATCTGAAGCTTCAGGTCGTGCAAGTCTCGGATGCAGAGGTTGAGCGGCTCGTCGTCGCTGTGCAGCGGGCCGGCCGCGGTGGCCGGCGCCTCCGGCATCGGCTCGTCGGGGCTGCAGAATCTAGGGGGCGAAAGGGTCTCGAGCCTCCTCTTCTCCTGCGACAGTTTTCGTTCCAGCAAGCTGAAGATGAGCTTGTTTTGTAAATCTGTTTTTGGGGTGCTCACCGGCGTCTCTGAACTTCTAAACGCCGGATACGCGCCCATCTGGGTCAGTCTGTCCTGGGGGGGCGGCTGCCCGGGGACGACGGTCCCGTAATTTTCATAGATTAGGTGACAGATGTCGGCCTTCTTTGGCTTCCTGCCGCGTCTCGGCTTCGAATTATTGAGGGTCATTTCTCCCATGTAGGGCAGGTCGTCGTACGTCATGATCTTGCTGGGAGCGATGGCCGGATTCTTCTTTTTCTTCTCTTCGATCTTGGTCTTAGCCGCCATGTTCGCCGCAGCCGTCGGGACGGTCAGAGTTCCCGTTTCGTTCTGGATGCCGGCCAACCTTTGCGCCCATATCTTGAACGACTCGTTGTTAAAGTTGACTTCGGAGTTTTCCTTGGGTTTCTCCGGGGCCTTCTTCTGTTTAGCGGCCTTTTGGAGACTCTGCTCGTAGTGGTCGAGATATTCCTGCGGCAGGGCCTGGTGGTGGAACTTGAGCTTCCAGCGGTTCTTCTGGCGGCTGCGCACGTGTTTAGCTTTGGGGGGCTCCTGCTTCTCGACGTTGCGCTCCTTGCTGGCGGACAGCAGCTGCTGTCGCAGTAGCTCCTTGTTTTCAGATGTTCTGAAAATAATTTTTATAGACGTAAATAAGTATATCGCGTGGAGATAATTATGTAATTGGCTCTGTGCCACCAAAACTTTTATAGTAAGACGATTAAATTACAAAATTACTGGACAGTAAATCGAAGTTTGCATTCGAAAGTTTAAAAGTATCAGTCGGTATACCTAATTAAGTTTCGCCTTTTTTCTTTTAAGGGTTCCCATGAGAGTTCCTATTTATTCTTCTATCGACGAAAGAAGGAAACTTAAAACGTGCAAAAGGAATTCATTGAAAGATATCAGCGATTATCGAATGCCATGGCGTGTATTCGTCAAAACGCAAGCGTCCGAAGGTCCATACACAAATAGTTTTCACATGGCGGTGGTAAACATGATGGTGGTAGTATCTGTAGAGTAGTTTACCTGTTGTGGAGCGCGGGGGGCGAGAGGGGCGAGGGGGCCGCGAGCGGCGCGGGGGCGGCGGGCGGCGCGGGACACACGTCGCCGCATGCCGCACGCCGCATCACTTCTGGAACAACGAAACCACTGCTCAGCCGATTGTCTTACCAATATAATCTTCATCTCAACCCATCATGCCCCCTTATTCAGCACGACTCTTCTGAGAACGAGAACGGAGGCCAAGTGCGAATTGGCACACTTATTCACACGTGCTTGAGTTTTGCGAACTCTCCGACATGCAGGTTTTCTCACGATGTTTTCCTGCACCGTTAAAGCGTGACATGTTTAAAACGCACATCATTCCTTAAGTCAGAAGATAAAAAGTCAGAAACGCGCGCCCTGGAATTTGAACCCGGAACCCCCAAGTGTGAAGCCGAATTCTTAACCACTGGGCTATCGCCACATCGGTAGGTATATAGTCTTAACAACACCTAGTTAATCTATCCTTCTGCTTCGTTATCGAAGGGTTCCATTGGATTAGGGGAATAGGTAGAGAACTTGCAATACAAATAAATGTAATTGAAGTTGATGTTTATAATAAAAATTAAACAACTCTAGCGTGCCAATTACCATTGAACAAATCCTGTCATTATTATCTAAGAAGTGGCAAGAAACTGCCAAAAAGATTTTTTCCTACACACTGGTCTGAATTCCTAAATGACGAAAACCGAAGAATGTCGAAGATCTAATTACGAAAATTTAAAACGAAGGTATGATTACAATTATTACCAACCCAGAAATAAGTCAAACATAATTATCTCCTGGAAGCTATAAATACCTACAATTCGTAGACACTATATAACATGAGATGATGAGACATGACTACAACTAACAACAGAGCACGGCTCACAGAACTGATGTGACTGACCACTAACAAGACGGATGGACCACGACTACAGATACCATCCTTCCGCAAACACTATATAGTCATCCAAGATCATTACTCACATCACGGCACCACATAAATAAATTCGTTGCATCATCAATTGTCCGCATTAATGACATAGCACCTTAATATTTTTGAGTAAGTAGATTCTAGGCACATATCTAGACTGACGTGAGGGTGACAGAGACAGCGCCTGACAGTTTGCCTTCCCATTGCCTTCCCTGTAAGGCGCTGTCTCTGTCACCCTCACGTCAGTCATGCGCCAAAAGATCCTTGTAGGACTATACCTACCTACTTATAACTTGCCCTATTTATAATTACCACAGATTCGCACAAAGGAGAGCATAAGGAAACCTCTGAACTTAAAATATTGTATGTCTCAAAAGTACGTGGAATCTGCTAATCCACACTTGGGCAATGTGGTATATAGATTATGATCTGCATCCCTCACACTGTGGCAGAAACCCCGAAGACCCGAGCCCAGCCGTGGGATAAGTAGTCATGGGATGCGACAACAATATTATTAAAAATTGACGTATTAGTGTTTGAAATTTTTTTTGTTTTTAGTAGAAGAGAAAGTTTGAAATTTATTTAACAGACAATAATTCAGGTAATTTTTAATTCCATCTTAACATTTACCTAAATAGAAAGAAACTGAAAATAACTCAACAGTTCCTCGCTAGCGAAAAAGTTCAGTTCAAAGTCAGTTCGACGTTCAATAATTTCAATAATTCATAATTTGCAATGTTTTAAATCCATAAAAGTGAATGTGACGTTACGATGTTGCCGGAAATTATATTAATGATATTTTTCTTGTGTATTTTCTTTTATCAATTGAGTAATGTATGAGGCCGGAGCCTCGAAATCGCTGCGTAACTTTGTACTGCAAACTAAATTCGGGTTTTGAAAGAGCCTAATTCTCTAATACCTATACTTAAATATTGTGTCGGTCCCATAAATTTAATACCCATACCATTTTAATACCCAGTTTTTAAATCTAATAATACCCGCCATGGATGGTACTCGAATTAACTGGTGCAGTTAAATCCGGTGGTGTGAAGAGGATGAGTTAAAACGGGTAGTGTGGTAGCGCGCGCCGTGGGTCTGAAACCCGAGCGCGCCCAAAATACGCCGACCGCGTAAGGAGCGCGCGCACAAATAAAAGACGATACCAATTTCGCAATGCGCGGTACGGCGGTACTGACAGCGCGCGCGGCGAGCTGCCGACTTGTTTTGATCCGTGCGTACTGCGTACGCGGACGTACACTACGTACGATGTGCGTATGAGTGCGTGACTCCATTGACGGACAATGCACGTTTCAGGATATTTTCCTTGAAACTTTAATGTCTCATTCCTATTCTTGGTTCCGTTACCACACGTGTTTATTTCCATGTACCTATGACGGGTTCAATTCAATTCAATTCAATTCAATTTATTTGTATAAGCATAGGTACATATTAAGATGAAACATTACTATTTTATTTGCATTCCAATATGCTTTGCCAGTGTTGGCGTACAAATGTCTATTCATTAATATAACAAGATAATAAGTCAACAACACATTTCATTAAATTATGTCACAAAGGCATTAAAAAAAAATGTATTACATTATTATTAAAATTATCAAATATCATGCATTATATAATAAAAATTATTAGGTATGTCAAATATTATTAAATTATATTATGTCAATTAATTACATTATTAGGATTATACACACAAATTTTATACCTCTAGAAATTCCTTAACACTGTAGAAACACTTGTCTATTAGCCACATTTTAAGTTTTTGTTTAAATAGTTTGTTAGGTCAATTTATTATGTCTAGAGGTACCTTATTATATATTTTACGACACATTGCATAGCTGTTATTACAGTATAATGTTGTTCTGGGGATATATGGCAACACAATTCTATTTTTGTTTCTCGTTCCCCTATGAAAGATTTCGGAGGCCTTTACAAATAAATTCGGATTTGTCTTTACGAAGCATGCTGCTTCAAGAACATACATACAGGGTAGTGTAGCCAATTTCAGATTTTTGAAAAGCGGTTTGCAAGGCTCCCACAGTGGTTTGCCGCACATAGCTCTAATGCATTTCTTTTGTGCAATAAATGCTTTGTTTACATGAGTTGAATTACCCCATATAAATACACCGTAACTTAATATAGTTGCTACGTAACCGTGGTAAGCAGTAAGTAGGGTATTTATTGAGGAAGTTTTGCGTAGCCTATGAAAAAGATAAACTGCTTTATTTATTTTGTCACAAATTTTATTTATATGCGTTTCCCAAGTAAAATGTTGGTCAATAGCGATACCCAGGAAGATCGTATGTTCAACTTGCTCAATCCGCTGGCCATCGCGTTGAATATTTAGTTCAATACGGGAAGATTTTGATGTCGAAAATTGCATTATTTTAGTTGGGTTGGGAGGATTTTGTGAGGAAAATAGAAGATTATGAATAACAATAAATAATTCATTACTTACCGTAATATATAGCGGCCATCAATGAGTTCTAATTACTTAGGCGGTAACACGTACCTAATATAGGCTTTGGTAAATTATCAGGTTAAGAAGCTGTAAAATTCGGCGTTTCGGGAGGCAAGTGCTACCAACAAATGCTAACAATAAAAATGAACAACTAAGTAACAAAATATGAGGTCCCTTTTACCTACATATTTCATTTCTCACTGAAAAGCATGAAAGACGACAAAAGAGTCACGTAAGAGGACATCATCAGCGCGTTTTATAACACGCCTTGTGCTAGGGGTCTAAGATTAAGTAATTACTCGACAGCGTCTCGACGTGACTTTAGCAAATGCACCGCAATAGAAGTACTTAGGTAATCGTTCAATAAATCAACAAAAAAATGGTATCACCAGTCGCGCGGTCGGCAGTGTCGGTTCTCGTCACTCGGCTGGAGTTAATCAATTAGCCGCCGCCCACTGCAGCGCTGCCCACTCAGCGACTGCAAACAATGACAGCCGTAATCGCCGTCAGTAAAAAACTCGATTGATAATTTCGTGTGTCAAAAGATCGGATAATTTCACGACGGACCACGGGCTACTTAAATGCAGCTGATGATTGATAGACATGAAAAAATAAGCAGTTTGAACTCCTGAGGGGGAAAATCGGATCTTCGAGGCAGATTTAAAAGGCGTGCAAAAACTCTGTAGGAACTTCATCTGAGCTTCAGCGTGAAAAGGAGCAGCAGCCCCTTCCTGGGCCCATGCATCTAACAGTCCAAGAAACTCCATCTCTTACAAATATCAATGCTATTTAAGATAGGTATACCTAAGTCCTAAGTAATGCGGGTGCCCCGCTTATTTTTGGGCGGACAACACATTGGTTAAGTAGGTAAGTTTCAGTCTTACGACACTGTGAGATAAAAGCATCACTACATAGGTACACAGTAAAAACAATGGTATCTTAATACACAGATTAGTTCTTACTGTCATGTCATACAGTTAACCCACGACTGTTATGAAGCAAGAACATGAGCTACTACTGTTTAATTCATACGTAAGTCATTTGTGTAGGTAGAGGCGTAGATGCCCCCTTTGGTACCTACTCCGAAATTTAATGGAAGTATGTAGGTACTCTAAAAAGTACTAGGAAAGTACAAGCAAAAGTGCCTCATAATAAAATTATGGTTAGTCGACATGCGACCACATCTTAATTTGAACTCTACCTTTCAAATGACATTTTTATTATAATAATATCTGATGCTACTTGCAGACAAATTATTTCATTTTAATTCTATATTACAATTAAGCTGTATGAGTGGGGTAGTCAGCTACGGATTTTGTCTTATTACCGCTCCAAGGGGGTGACGTAGGGGTTGAAAGTTTGTTAAAACAAAATATTTTCCGCGCGAGCCTCACCGCGGGCATCAACTAATAATATAATTAATTGATAAGCGTGTAATCTAACTGGGTGGCTAGCGGGACGGACTAAATATTATGCGTTTTATCTTTCGCTCATTCATTTCCCGCGCCTTTTACGCCAATCAATTAATGGGACTAATGATAATGGACGTGCTTAGTAAATACCACGCTATCGGTCGGTGATCTCGTGTATTGCCTTTTATTCTGCCCGTTGATGGAAACCGATTAGTAAAAGCTCCGTGAAAAATATGTTACGCGCCAACTATGGACATACATTAGTAAGAAACATTGATCGATATGATGTGGACTCCCCGGCACGACGGTTTCTTTGTCATCTTTCTCTCGCTGCAGTAAATCACTACCTATATTTTTTTGTTACGCAGAAATCGACACGTTAATTTATAGTCGTAACTAATAATAGTAGGTATAGAATAGAAACCTATATAAAGAACTTACAAACGAATTGAGAACCTCCTCCTTCTTTGAAGTCGGTTACAATGTAAATGTATAGGTTCATGGAAGATTTTTGAGAAAAAAGTTATGAACGGTCTTGGTGGAGCTAATAGAAGCCAAACATTTTATATTCAGAATGTTGGCCTGTCTGTCCGTATGTTTGTCATTGTCAAGGTATTAATCACCATTGTTATTAAAATTCATTACCAAATATTACAAGAAACAAAAATAGCGGGACCGGGTTTCCCTAATGTGTATGTAATTAGGTCAGCTAGTGTGTGACTGACTCACCGACCTACTGTGCATCCTGGTTATTTTCAGCCAAGGTATAGGTAGATTGAACTGATCGCATAATTTAGGTAATTATGAAAATTATGAAAAATTACTTTTCATTTTCATGTAGGTATATGCTGTTATGAACTTACTTCAGATTTTTTTATCTGAATAAAATCAGTTACAAAAATATGTGAGAAATGTTGCGTGCCATGTCCCAATTGACGATCAAATCAAGAGACCGCCGGTAAATAATTAGATACATGGAATGTTAAACTAGCAATTGAAATCGCGGAAGCAAGTAGTAGGAATTCGTTCTCATGAGCAGTAGTACAGGACCATCTATCAAACTCGTATTGTTTGCCGCCGATTACCTATGCAATCTAATTATCTAACATAATGACAGCAGTCTACAGCTCCTCGATTATGGGTAGCGATATACCTGTCTCTAATACCGTTGTCCCGTGTAATATCCCAACAAGTGAACTAGGTGTTCGCACGTCACTCACCGCCCTACGTCATGCTACGCCACGCTGGCGAGCCGCCAGCACCGCTGACGTCACGGGCTCACGGCACACGATACATAAGGGCATTCATTTCCACGTTTTTCTCTGTCGGATCATTAATAGACCAAGGAAGTCGCCGCGAAAAATTTCAGTTCAAACTTCAAGTTTCCGGAAAAATAGCCTTACAAATCGCGAATTCCGGCACTTCTTCTCATACAAACACATAAAACTTTTATTTACCTGACCGCACATTTCACGCCTATGTTTAAATATTATGAATACACTAAGAAAATAAATAATTTGGCTGAAGCGTTGGTAAGATCATCAAATCCGTACTAAATACTTAGTTATGACAAACTAAATAAGAGAGCAAAGAAAAATTCATACCTGATATAATGATAAGTAGGTACTTGTGCTATTCTTAGATGATTTACTCTGAGAATGTTTAATGGCAGGCGAATACAAGCAGCATTTTTATGAGATACTAGCTTTTGCCCGCGGCTTCGCCCGCGTGGAATTCGTTTATATCGCGAACCGGGGAAGTGGGGGAGAAAGTACGTCATCAACTATCTTCCTGGGAAAATTCATCAAAATCGTTGTTTTCATACAAACTTTCATCCCCTATTTCAAGCCTTTAGGGGTTGATTTTAAAAAAAAAATTAGCCTAGGTATGTGTGACTCTGGGTCTTCAAATATTTTCATTCCGAATTTCATCCAAATCGGACTGGTGGTTTAGTCGTGAAAACGTCACAGACAGACTTTCGCATTTATAATACTATATGTGTGTGCCCGCTACTTCGTACGCGCAGGAGTTTATTCCGCGTAACTCCAGATCCCGCGGGATTTCCAGGAAGACAGACTTGTTAGTTTTATATTAATGTTTGTTTAGAAGCTATTTATACCCCATACGCGAAGAAGGTTTTCCCGCGTAAATTCCGATCCCGCGGGATTTCTGAAAATATCCTATATGTTAATCTAAGTTGCCCTCTTTGTGTGTGCCCGCTACTTCGTACGCGCAGGAGTTTATTCCGCGTAACTCCAGATCCCGCGGGATTTCCGGGAAGACAGACTTGTTAGTTTTATTTTAATGTTTGTTAGTTTTATATTAATTTTTGTTTAGAAGCTATTTATACCCCATACGCGAAGAAGGTTTTCCCGCGTAAATTCCGATCCCGCGGGATTTCTGGGATAAAAAATATCCTATATGTTAATCTAAGTTGCCCTCTATGCGTGTGCCCGCTACTTCGTACGCGCAGGAGTTTATTCCGCGTAACTCCAGATCCCGCGGGATTTCCGGGAAGACAGACTTGTTAGTTTTATATTAATGTTTGTTAGTTTTATATTAATGTTTGTTTAGAAGCTATTTATACCCCATACGTGAAGAAGGTTTTCCCGCGTAAATTCCGATCCCGCGGGATTTCTGGGATAAAAAATATCCTATATGTTAATCTAAGTTGCCCTCTATGTGTGTGCCAAATTTCATGAAAATCGGTTCAGTAGTTTTTGCGTGAAGGAGTAACAAAGCTATTTATACCCCATACGTGAAGAAGGTTTCCCGCGTAAATTCCGATCCCGCGGGATTTCTGGGATAAAAAATATCCTATATGTTAATCTAAGTTGCCCTCTATGTGTGTGCCAAATTTCATGAAAATCGGTTCAGTAGTTTTTGCGTGAAGGAGTAACAAAGCTATTTATACCCCATACGTGAAGAAGGTTTTCCCGCGTAAATTCCGATCCCGCGGGATTTCTGGGATAAAAAATATCCTATATGTTAATCTAAGTTGCCCTCTATGTGTGTGCCAAATTTCATGAAAATCGGTTCAGTAGTTTTTGCGTGAAGGAGTAACAAACAAACAAACAAACAAATACACAAACTTTCACATTTATAATATTAATAGGATTCAATTATTTTCTATTATATTAAAATTCGGTAGTGCTGGCTTTGTAGGTCGACAGTATTTTGGATATCTTTTCACTTACGATTAGGTACGTGTACCTACTCGGTGTTGTGCTCGTTTTTAACCAATCAGCACCGAACCGTTGTCGTGAGAGTTTCTTCCTGTAATTCAGGAACCCTAAAATTAATCTAACCTAGCTTGATGCCGGGGCGCCACGCTTTAGGGGCTTTATTAAATAGACTATTTTCTACTTAAATCATAACAGGAGAGTCCTAAAGCGGATTGACTTTAATACCATAAGTCTCCTAATTCGATTATCTAAGTTATTATCATGGTTTTCTTTGTGACATTTATAGATTTTAGATTTCGATGATAATTATACGTCTTAGATTAGTTAACAGATTTAGAAAATCATAATCTCCAAAGTTCAAGAACTCATTCGATAAGGCTCATGGAGTTTCACCAAACACGACCGTTGTTAAGTAGAACGACACCTTAAGATTGAACCAGAACTAGGTACAAAGTTTTCAAACTGATGAATTAGAACTGTGCAATAACAAATAATATTAGACTCCAGATGAGTCCATAACGCAGAACAAGAAGCAAGCAACATGAACATCAAAGGTTATCATGTTATCATCAAACACGAGTGCTCCGTATTCCAAATGAGCTTATTGCGAGCAACTGCAGCCGCGCAGTAGATATTTGAGCACTTTGTAGCAACTAGAACACTACACAGTCATAACGCTTGTATTGTATTCTACATATAACTTCCGATTAGATATTAAGCAAGTTCACAAAATATAGGTAATCGAATCGTTATCGGATTTAACAACATTAATAATGACAATTACAATTAATAATGACATATATAAAAGTATTTTCTAAATCGTAAATAAATATTGAAAATAAAAATGTTTTATTGATTCACAGTTTATTTTACATGTTATTTACGAGGGTTGGTAATCGGTAACACCAACTCGTTGCCGATCGAACCAGGATACCCATTAGGTAGGTATACCTATTTCCGAAACCGCATCCGATATACTTATGAAACTACCTATCGCGATTCGCGATCATTTTTAGAAAGAGATTGGTAACGTACCGGTACCGTCGGGATTAAACTGGTAGTTTGCACCACCTTTTATTTTAAATGCTTATGAATTGAATTTATGTCAATTGTTTGATATATGCACGACTTAAAAATTTACAGCATTTTTAACCGAATTAAAAAAGGAGGAGGTTCTCAATTCGTCTGTATGCTTTTCTTAATTCTTGTTTTTTTTTCTTATGTGTGTTGCCTCTTAACTTCGTAGTGGGTGAGCCGATTTCGATATATTTCTTTATTATTTTTTATGCTTAATCAAAGTGTAAAAAACAAACAAGATTTTTACTGACCGATGTAAAAAAGCATCATTCAGTGTTTATGTTATGTCAAACCAAAATTGATGTAGTGACTTAAATGATATTTTAGTGCGCCGTTAAGCTCACAATTGGGAATGTCCGAATGTCCGCTCCGAAGTTTATGGTATATCGGGCATACTTGGCGATATTATAATATAGTCAAATAAATGGCATAAAGGGAATGTTAATAGCGTCCGTATTTGGTGTACGGCGAACAGACTGTATTATTTGCGTGAATCATATCGGCGTAGGACGAAATGTACGGCCCGCCACCAAGTTGGACACGAATGTGCACGCGCGGCCACGGGAAATAAGCTTCTGTGAATATTATAATTTAGAGTTCACAGTTCTATTTGGATGAGTGTCGATACAGATCTAAATCAGTTGGGAGTACGGAGGTGGGAATCTGAGCATTATTTATAGCTTTTTTACTACAAAACAGAATCACAGCGTGATCGACGTGAGAGTGTTTGTTTATTATATAGACTATTTTCTACTTAAATCATAACAGGAGAGTCCTAAAGCGGATTATGACTTTAATACCATAAGTTTCCTAATTCGATTATCTAAGTTATTGTCATGGTTTTGTTGGTTACATTTATAGGTATTTGATTTTAATTATATACCTACACGTCTTAGAATAGTTAACCCGTCTACTCGAGGGGGGTATACAGGGTGATTTGTAACTCGACGTATTCCTCTTGGGATGTGGTAATACAACCAATTTCCAACAAAATTAACCATAATGTCCTTAATACCAAGTCAGCTGGTTATCGAGATATTCCTTATTTTTGGTTTTGGTCAAAGAACACCGAATTTGACTACAAAAAAGTCAATAAATAAAAAAGTAGTGGTTTGAATTGAGTTGTGCGCATTTCTATCAGTGACCAATACATCAACAATCATTTATTAATACTAATGCAGGCACAAGTGTTACACATTTTAAAATAACAAGTGAATTCTTGTAAAAAAAATATTTTCTTACGAATGTGGTCGATATAAAAGTAGATTTATTTTAAAAAATCTACTATACATCAAGCGTACAAACTACATGTAAAACATCCTTGTTTTATAAGCTATCCAAACAAGTAAAATTATTAAGACACAAATAAAACATTTCAGAAAAAAACGTATGTAGAGCACTTGCGACGTAAACCCTTTGTTATCGTACCGCGGTATAAGTTCCTGAGTTGCAAACTTTTTAGTTGTTATTGTCGTTTGTCTATTAGACCCACTTGATCATTTAAAATGAAAATTAAACAGCAGCAGTGTTTTGTTTCTGTCTACCAACGCGATCTCCCAAATTTACGTTGATTTTGATCACTAAATAAGTATGACGGCTTACTCTAATTTCGAGTATGCCGATATTATTTATTGTTATGTCTTTTGTGATGGAAACGCGGATGAAGCTCGTCGAGAGTACATTCGTCGTTACCCTCAACGACGAACGCCTTCAGTTCAATTGGAAACTGGACAATTTTAACGTCAACAAAATGATGGCGGTTGACCACGCCTTTACACTGCTGAAGATGAAGAAGTTGTTATCCAGCAGGTAGTTGACGCAGTAGGATCGTCAACGAGTTTCAGTCGCGTTATCATTATAAAAGGCATAACAATAAATAATATCGGCATACTCGGAACTAGAGTAAGCCGTCATACTTATTTAGTGATCAAAATCAACGTGAATTTGGGAGATCGCGTTGGTAGCCAGAAACAAAACACTGCTGCTGTTTAATTTTTATTTTAAATGATCAAGTGGGTCTAATAGACAAACGACAAACGACAATAACAACTAAAAAGTTTGCAACTCAGGAGCTTATACCGTGGTACGATAACAAAGGGCACGATAACAAAGGTACGTCGCACGTGCTCTACATACGTTTTTTCTGAAATGTTTTGTTTGTGTCTTAATAATTTTACTTGTTTGGATAGCTTATAAAACAAGGATGTTTTTCATGTAGTTTGTACGCTTGATGTATACTAGATTTTTTAAAATAAATCTACTTTTATATCGACCACATTCGTAAGAAAATATTTTTTTTACAAGAATTCACTTGTTATTTTAAAATGTGTAACACTTGTGCCTGCATTAGTATTAATAAATGATTGTTGATGTATTGGTCACTGATAGAAATGCAAACAACTCAATTCAAACCACTACTTTTTTATTTATTGACTTTTTTGTAGTCAAATTCGGTGTTCTTTGACCAAAACCAAAAATAGGGAATATCTCGATAACCAGCTGACTTGGTATTAAGGACATTATGGCTAATTTTGTTGGAAATTAGTTGTATTACCACATCCCAAGAGGAATACGTCGAGTTACAAATCACCCTATATACCCTAATCATTTTCAGTGTCAGTTTCAGTGTACCTTTTCATCGTGTTTTTTGTATTATCCGCGACTCTACGTAATGTGCGTCGTCCACTCAATCAACTTGTTAATAAAGAATATAGCGAAATAAACCAAACTAACTAATGCCATTTTCCTGAATTCCCTAAAAGTGAAAAATACTTATGTTGCTAAACTATTTGACACGTTTTTCTATCGTGAATCAGATGTTTTTAGTTTTCCGTACACGCGGGGGGTATTTATAACCTGCGACAGTTGTCAGATATTCTTTATATCTGTGTCGTCAGGAGCAAAACAAACATACAATCAACTCTGAATGTAAGTACGAGTACCTTCCTGCTGCAACAGACATCTACTTTCAGGCCCGAGTTACTCCATATACCCGCAAACTACATTATTGGATCAACAACATACACACATACAATAGCTGCATAATTTAGAGTTAAATCATAATATAGGTACCAATTTCGGGTACGACAAGGCGCTACTAATTTACGTAATTAATTCTACGTTATATTGTTCATTGGCTGACCAACATAATAATATCTAACAATTGATTAATGCAATACCTTCCATTCCTGCATAAACATTACACATTATCGTGCCCATTAAATTTGCTTATTTATGAGCTACTCTATTGTAATACCTATAATGTTTGTGATCTAGTATAATAATTATAACACCAAAAACATTTTCATTGTAAAATACTGCCAAGACGAGTGGTTTCTACTGTCAAAAAGATACCAAATTTTCATGTAGAAGTAAGCAGAAGCTTACTCATACGAGCTTAACTTTGCAAGCTCTACATTTTACTTAAAATATGTCTCTATCTTCATATGGCCGTCAGGTGAAAAAGTGATTGATTCATTACATTAATTACATATCATAAATTCATGTTCTTGTAGTAACAAAACGGAATAGCCATATATTTCGATTAAGGTGGAATGTAGAGTCTGTGAACTTAGGGCTTAAAAAATAGATGTAGAGCCGTTCCATGAGGGTCTAATTAATAACTTTTTGGAAGTAGAAATCGTATGGTGTCGCCTTGAAGATGATGTTTGTTACATAAAAATGTTTTCCTTTCTTTTTCTAAGTTGGTTATGACAATATTTTGGTTCTTTTTTCTTGTTATATTGTTATATTTTGTCGTTGAAGAATGGATTTATTAAAACCAGGGAATCACTTCTTATTTTCATTTGTAATAAGAAGTCTGAAGAAAAAATAGTATGAGAATGAAAACCCCTAATTTAGGGGGTTGGAGTGTGAAAGTTCCACGTTTAAATTTTTTTTGTTTGTAACCTAATAGTACCTAACTAACAAAGCAAATTTCAACTTTCAAGGACTTCAGGAAGTATCCTGAAAATTTTGATGATCATCAGGAAGACGCCTCAGGGTTTTAATATCAGTAAAATCTAAAATATGAGAGAATCTTAATTGAAACTTTATTAGCAACTTATCCCGAGAAATTGTTTTAAAAAGTAAGTGGGCTGCTGGAGGTTGCAACCTGTGCGTATCTCACTTAGCTCTACTCCAACGGTTGCACCGGTTTTGATGAGTATTTGATAGTGTAGGTGGCGCTATTGTCGACATTTACTAAACTACCAAGAGATCAGCCAAACTTTTGGAAACATCGAAGTGCTGCTATAGAAAATGTTATTGCATTTGATGAATTTAAATTTAAGTTTAGAATAACATCTGTCATCTCGTAATATTGTTTTGTTTTATACACACATCAAAAGTGTCTAGGGATCAAGCATTTTTATGCGGATTTCTTGAGATTGAGATGTGGCTTTGTAATAAATTTATGATTTTATAAATTTATATGGATCCTTTTTGGTGCATTTCATAATTTGAATCAGGAACTGTCAATCAAATTCGAGTAAAAGATGAAAATCAGCTGTCAATATTTTCCCTATAAAAACATACAACGCATTGAAGACATTATTAGTGCTACTGTTTCCCTACTACTGATTAAAACCAACGTTATTATGGAGCGGCGACGTCATTTAAGCAGGGAAGAAATGCTCAGAGCCGTGGGAATGATAGAAGCTGGTTCCCGGCAACGTACTGTGGCTTTAGCTCTGAATACAAGTCAGAGTGTTATCAGTCGACTTTGGACACGTTACCGAAGCACTGGTACCGTGGCTGAGCGCCATGGAGGACGGTATCGCTGTACCACACGGAGACAAGACCGATACATTCAAATCTTAACTCGAAGAGCTCCAACAATAACCGCCATGATGTTAGCCGTGAGGCTTCATCACTCTTCAGGGAACTTAATTAGCGACCAAACAGTCAGAAACCGCTTGCATGAAGTGAACCTTCATTCCCGAAGACCGCTACGGGTACCACCTATAGCAATGCACAATCGTAGGATTCGATATCAATGGGCTCTTGAACACAGAAATTGGGCAGAAGAACAAATGGCGTTTCGTGTGCTTTTCTGATGAGTCTCGTTTTGGTATGAGACCGGATACAAGACGTATACGACACTGGAGAACCCCTGGACGCCAACAGCGATTAAAATCCTGCCAGGAAGTCCATCCTTATAGTGGTGGAACCATCATGGTATGGGCGGGTATTTGGATCGGCGGAAGAACTGAGTTGATTTGGATCAGAGGCAACCTCAACGCTCAAATTTATGCTGAGACGATTGTATCAGACGTCATCGTTCCTCTACAAGTGCAAATCGGTCCCTTATTTCAGTTAATGCATGATAATGCACGACCGCACACCGCAAGAGTTGTAAGACAGACTCTCGCCGCAGCTAACATCAATGTCCTGCCCTGGCCTGCTCAGTCGCCAGACTTGAACCCGATTGAGCATGCATGGGATATGCTACAGAGAAGAGCTCTGCCGAATATGGAGGGTATCCAGTGGCAAGAAGACCTTTTTTTGTTGTTGCAACGAACATGGGCGGCCATTCCACAGCGTGATTTGGATGAACTCATTTTGAGTATGCCAAACCGATGTTCTTGTGTTGTTAGTGTTCGCGGTAGAAACACGGATTATTAATTGTTTAAGTTACCCAATAAAATTTTAAAGAAAACTGTTATTTCAGTCTTTTTTTCGAACTTTAATGTTAGTGGTTCAAATGTCAAAAATCCCTTTATTAGGAAAATGGCAAATTTCTTTATTAATGCAAAGGTGACTTGGTTTATCGTTACTGTGACAAACGAAAACACTTTATTTGATGAATCCTTAAAGAAAATTTTAATTAATATCAATCAGGAGAAAAGTTATTGCAAAAATATATGTTGATCCCTAGACACTTTTGATGTGTGTAGTTTAAATTGTCCATACAATTTTTGTAATAAAGAAATAATATCTCTAGACTTATTTAATAGTTGTCAGGAAGCGTGTTACTTTCCCAGTAACCACACATGTCTACATGGAGATACGTTCTAATATAACTTGGGAATAATAACTGGTCGAGATCCGCAACATGTGCAACCCAGCCATCCAGGAAGTGAGCTCCTGCAGGACGCTTGCACTTTATAAGCCAATAGAGTGTAAACAGTAATAATTAAATACGAATTCGCTCATTATCTTAATTCAAAATTAGTCATTAATTAAGCCAGTAAGTTAAAACACATTGAAATTAAAACACACATAAATGGCACATTTTAGAATATGTTATTGATTAGTTTTGTTGTTTAATCTGATAATAATATTTCTCTATGTAATAAGTAGGTAACTATTTGTAATGTAAACATTATAAAATAGTTTTGAAATATTGATTATAATTATACAATTTAAGGATAAATTTCGAATTAAGTAATCACGGTAGAGCTAATTGACGGTTGCGATGTAAAGTTTATTTCTTTAGGTAAGTAGTTTAAGATTCATTTAAGTAGTTTAAGATACTTTGGGCTAAAAAATAATAAGCTAATAGAATAAATCTTCCACACCAAATGTAAGTCTTGTAATGCGTAAGAGAGAAATCATCGATGACCTATTAAGTAAGTTAACCTCATTGGACAACATCCGGCCGATTGATAACCGAAACATCGATGTATGTCGATGTATGACAGATATATTTAGACAACGGTATTGCACGGTGGTAGGTGACGAATTACAGAGTACACGGTTTATATCATCCGCTAAAAGCAGTTGCCAATTTGAGCGCAATGAGGTAAAAAATAAAGACGAGATTTGTTCACACTCGACGTCGCTAATAAGTTGCGTCGTTCAATAAGGAACATTTGCTATTGGTGGGAGCCGATTTGACACTCTCCCTTTAAGGCCTATCCGCTAGGTGAAGCTTTCTGCTGTAATGAGACGAGCAAACAATTTCACAACGACATGACACACATCGTGTCAATTTATTGCTGCGCTAACATCTAAATGCGAAGATGAATCAACATATGGAACTGTTTCTAATACGTTGACACGACTCTTGAGGAAAATTTTGGAAACTTCACTGCATGCAAACTTAAACTTCTTTTCCTTTTAAACAAATTACGTACATCCTGTCTAAGTAACGGGTTAACTCTAAATATTAAATTAAAAATATATTTCATAATAATAGGGTTAAAATTATAGAGGCAACAAACGTACCATACTGGCATAACTACGCTACAATTTCCGTAATCATTCAGAAACAATAACAAGGAAGATGTCACACGAAAAGTTTGTTGAATGAAATCTTCATGCACTTTATGAATTACAATAATTACCGTCAATAATGGGGATATTATTTAAGAGCACGACACAGACACAAGTATGTAACGCGACATAGTCGACAACTATCGCGGGGTAAACAACGATAACACGAAGTTATCAACGATCAGCGTAAGTTTGTTGAAATCGATAAGACGTCGCACATCACTCTCCGGGCACTATTTAATCAGTAATTAGACACGAGAAGGTAATTACATCACTGGCACCGAACCGCGGCAAAAAACGAGTACGTGTAAAGAAAATGTTATTGTAAATAATCACCTCCGCCTTCGGGTAGCATGAGTGACATCCAAATCCTTGAGCGAGCAGTCGGCGCGGAGTCGAGGGCCGGACGGAGGGGCGGACGGAGCTGGCTGCACCTGCAGGAGTCTGCAGCCCACTCTGCAGTCTGTGCCCGCTGCCCGCGTTATCAGCAGAGGTCGGAGGCGAGCGTGCGCGCTGCGCCCGCGCCCGTCTAATCTAAATACAGACAACGCGGCCCCGACCAAAATCGCTCGTATTGCTTTCGGTTTCCATACGGCCTAAATTTAGAGGCCGCTCGCTACAGAAATAAATGCGTTTTTACGTGTTTTTCACGAGCATTAGACGGGAATAGAGGGCGTTTTCGCGGAGGCCGGTCGTGTGCCAGCGGGAAACTTGAGATTCGTGCCGTATTTGGCAGGCGGGCGCGCGGTCACAGACGCTTTTGGGTATTTAGTTTCGGCTCCCGCGCGGCTAATTCGAGCCGCATTGGCGCTTCCGAGCGCCGCGCCGGCGGGATGCGATACCTGCGCCGCCTGCCTTATATGGCCATGCGTTTACTCTGAAACGCCGCACGCTTTCAGTTCAGCCGCTCTCCACGGCTCTATCTGTGTGCGCTGCGTTGTCTCACACACAAACCCAACCGATCTGTATTACTATCACTGGCCCTTATTAGAACATAAACAGCAACATGCCAATTGCATTTAAGTATTTAAGTTTGCAAATTAATTTCCGTATTGTACAATTCTACGAATAGTTCACTCTAAAATTTTCCTGTTACAAAAAATACAATTAGGTAATTGTTTACTGGTGTAGTAGTGGTACGTGAAGTATTGCGTTTGCGACTACTCATTCATTTAACGTTAGGTACGTCAGTGCGTAGGTAGGTACCTACTGGAAATAATATGAAGTTCGTCCGCATTTACTTTTTACTGAAACCTTTCTGGAGTAAATTCCATGCATGGTCACATGAGAATTGCAGTTACTTGTCAATGTTTTATTTTGTTTTCTCGATTAATTTATTTTGTAAGTCTGAATTTTAATAGAATTGCTCATCATTACCTAGTTACTTAATTTAGCTTACTATATGGGACTATAGGACAAAATGTGGGTATTTCTGCTGCGAGAAGCAATAGTACCGAAATTCTGTAACAATTTTTTTAAAGAAACGTATTATCTACTCATTTGCGAAAGGAATATCAATCATTACCATCCGTGGTTGAGGATATGCTCCTGCAGATCTCATTGACGGGATATGAGATGCTGAAATCAGAGCGGACGTGCAACTGTTAAATCACACTACCTTGAAGGAAGCAGTGGCTCATGCTCACGAGGTTGAAGCAATGCGATATGACTCGCGTGCTGTGAGGCTACGAGAGGTTGTGGCTACAGATAACAATAGACGATGACCATACAATACGGAATACGGGTTATATGTTGCTCTTGCCCTAAGCATAAATACCAATTTCCGACGTCAAGTGGATACGGCGGTTTCAAAGTCAGAGCAGCCGCAGGAAAACTAATAAGAAAAAGACCAGGGGTGGCGCTGGCCGCTAGCAGTAAAGCTTTGAAAATAGTTCTATCAGCTTAAATCTATCAGCAAGAACACTGTATGGGTCCCGTAGCAACCGCTGCAAACACATTATTGTTATTATTATTTAGTGACATGAAATGAAACATAATATAAGTGGGTGCAACAGCGTACTGTTACGAGTCTCGGAGTCGGAGGGTTTTTAAAAAAAAGTTTGTTTGATTTTGGAGGCAACCGTCTAGCATGGAAGATGGAATGAGACTGAGGGGGGAATGGATGCACTATGGGAATAAGCCGGACGGCAGATGCTGAGCCAGCACTTAGCCAGCAGAAAGGAGTGCAGGGGTCCACCGTAACAGCCCCCCGGGGAAGACTAAACATCGGGGTTAAAATACGATGTTTAGGAAGGTCAACAACAAAGATGATGAGGGAATTTAGACATTAACTCTAATGCTGGGACTCGGAACATCTTCTGGTTCAGAACTACGCTTTAAAGGTTTAAGAGGAATAACCGGATTGGGATCTGGAGTCTGGTTTGGATGTGGACTTCCAGGATCTGGTCGAGTTAAAACAGGGAAGTTGAAGGAGAGACGGCTGCTCGATTTAATTAAACAAAATAATTTCACAATACAAAAAATGGAAATTACAATAATTAATAAAACTATTACAATGGAATAATGAGTCTCATATTTGATAATAGGGTGTTGGTTTATTATATTATCTGTTTCATCTGCTATAGATTTTAATTTTGATTTATTTTCTAATGTAAAAAGGTCTAAGTCGATATTTTGAAGGTTGAGATGAGGCTCATTATTAACTACACTTCTAAACTTATCTAAGTTACAACAAGAATCGTTAATGATATTAAAATCGGATTTAAAAATAGTGACGTTAATTTTGAAGTTATTAAATTTTGGTATTAATTTAGTACTTTTACAATAAGCAATACAATTTTTCGGGATAGTTAAAATTCCAGTACCGATTATGTTTAAATCAATAATTTTTAAGTTAGGACATTCAATATAAAGTTTGTTGCCTTGTGATTGTACATATATCCAGTTATTGTTATTAAGGGGTTTCCATAAATCTATATGTCCATGAAGGAAATCCGTTTTACACTGCACTGGTAACGCACTTATTACACTTGATAATATTACACTTTCACAACTCGGATTTGCGCTGGTCGGGAACACGGTCATGACGTCACATATGTATTCGCGGGAATTTATCGCTGTGCATTCCTTAAGTGATTCTAAGTTACAATATTCTGTCTTATCGTTGGTCATTGCTATATATCTAGTGCTAGGTACAATAAAACTAAAAGAGAGCGGTTTAACGCTGTTATGTGGAGTAGGTAACGCTATATTATGAAACAAATTATATGTCTTTGCGGAAACTAAAGGTATTCTCAAAACAAAAACAATCTTGTTGTCTAAACTATAACATACTATCCTAGAAACATTCATCAGAGAGTGAATATTACTTAACGCTAAACTTATAGGTAGCTTAAAATCTACAGGCAAGTATCTGTAGTTATCGACAATTTCTTGGTACAATTGTGCAGGGGATAACACGGCCGGGTGCAGAATGTTTTGATTAGTTAGCATAACAGCATTCGTTATGTCTTCTAATTGAAATGATAAAGTGAGTATAGCTGCTTCTAAACTATTTAAGATTGAATTAATGTTAGCTTTTATAATTAATTCATTAGATATTATTGTAAGGTTTTTTAATTTCAGGGAGAAACTGTCGATAGCATAGTTAAGGCTGGCTTCATTAATCATAATCTGGTGTAAGGTATTATTAAATTTTGACAAAATAGTAGAGGTTACTAATATATTTTCTTTCATTAATGAACCCAATCTTATCTCATTATTTTGAATATTCTGGATGGCGTTGTCGTATTTGACAGCGTCATCTTCGTCAAGAGTTCCGAATATAATTTTGGAAAGAGCGCCTACGCCACCTATCCAGGCTCCTCGTTTCAAACGTTTATCTACTAGGTGAGATACAGCAGAATACTGAGAAACCATATCGTGGTATCTTACCGTCAATGGTTGTAATATATTTTGACATTCTAAGTTATCCGATGATTTAATTTGGATATTATTGCATAACACTCTAATTGTGCCCAATATCGAGTTAATGTTTTGCATATGTGGTTCAATATACGAGATATCGATTGGTATAACTACATCTAAATTACTTGTACGGATCTTAAGTTCGCCTATTGGGTCAAAGTATATACCGGTGCTCGTGTTGATCTGATGAACAAATTCTGGACGAACTTGGGCCAGTATGCTGTAAGAAAAGAGTAACTAATTGTGATACTAAGTGGAAGATAACCTCGTATAAGGTAGGACAAGGTAAGTTATTCTAAGTTAAGGTAAGTAATTCTAAGTTAAGGTATGTCACTCTAGGCTAAAGGTAAGTAACTCTAGGTTAAGGTAAGTAATTCTATGTTAAGGTTAGTAATTCTAAGTTAAGGTAGGTCACTCTAGGCTAAAGGTAAGTGACTCTAGGTTAAGGTAAGTTAGTCTAGGTTAAGGTGAGTTATGCTAAAGAAAGGTAAGTTATTCTAAACTAAGGTAAGTTAGTCTAAGGTAAGTTTATTTAAGGTAAAGTAAGTTTGTCTTAGGAAAGGTAAGTTGCTCTAAAGCAAGGTAAGTTTATAAAAGATAAGGTAATGTTATTTTTTATAATAAGATATTTGTTTTAATTTGTGTTCGCCACTTCTTGAGTGTCTACACGTTTGACCTCGTCAAAATGGTGTTTTACGTGGCGTCTATTTATAAGTAACGAAAGTGTATGATTTCCGTGTACTTTTACGACCTTGTAAGGTCCTTTCCAAACAGGAGACAAGGCTTTACGTAACCTTAAATGGTTTCTTAACATGACGTAATCGCCAACCTTATATTTGACTGAGCGACTACGTGAGTCGTAGTAGTTTTTAGAATTAGTTTTAGATTTTTGGATAAATTCTCTTGCTTTCTCACGAGTATGTTTCAACCTATGTTGTAACATTTTGACATACTCGGGATAAGTAGCAGTAACATTATCATTATAGACCGAGTCTGGGATATGCGGCTTGTGTCCGAATAGGAGTTCGTAAGGGGAATAATGTGTAGTCGAATGGACGGCGGTATTATATGCCAACATTGCCGTATACACGTAACGGGGCCAATTATCTTGGTTCTCATTAATATAAGGTCTGAGGTATTCTTTTAAGGTAGAGTGCGATCTTTCAAGAGCGCCCTGAGTTTGTGGATGATAGGGAGTAGACCATAATTGTTTAATTTTTAGAAAATGACAAGTTTTCTTAAATAATTCCGATGTGAAATTGGTACCTTGATCGGTAAGTATTTGTTTAGGAATTCCGAAAAGTGAAATGAAATGTAGGAGGCACTCACAGGATTCTTCCGCGGTGGTGCTGCGAAGAGGATACGCCAATGAATATTTAGTGAGGTCATCCTGCATCGTCAGGATGAACCTGAGTTTGGCTGTCCCTGACTCTGGTAGTGGACCTACGATGTCCAGAGAAATTCTTTCGAATGGAGAGGTCGAAGTCGTAGTTATTATCATCGGGGCTCTATTTGTTTGGCGCAAAGCTTTATTGGCTTGGCATGAAGAACATTTTTTAATATAATTCTCGATGTCACTACGCATACTCTTCCAATAATACTTTTCTTTAATGCGGCTTAACATTCTGTTATTTCCTAAGTGACCCGCGATAGGAATATCATGGTTTTCTTTCAGGATTTTCGGGATTTCACTCAACGAGGGATAAATAACGTTATTATGGTATATATGTATTTTTATGTTAGTTCCATCGAATAAATAACTAAACATGTTATAAATTTTTACGAAAGAGTGTTTGTCAAAAGGATTTTTAAAATCTGATGTACTCACTTCATTTATAGTAGGATAGGACATTATAATTTCATCGCGAGCATACTTTAGGGATTTAAAAATATCTTGATAAGAATAATCATCGAAATAATGAACTTTCGTAAACAAGAAAAGATATATTTTGTCTTGAATAGTAAGAGGTAAGAAAGTGTGTTGAGATCTTTCTTGTTTCAGGAATTCATCGCGGAGAGGCTCTGGGCAGTTATTAAGAACATCTTGGACATATGGCATAGACTCGTCCAAGTCTATTGAGGTAGGTATAATAATTAATTTTTCTCCTCCTTTGAGCAGATTTTCGTTGTGTTCCGTAATAGAAGTGTTATGTGATCTTGCAGGAGATCTAAGGAATGTCCGGTATGATTCATCACGAACAGGTAGGTTTTCAGGTGACAAAGGAGTGTCTGGACTAGGATGATTAGATATAGGTATTGTTTCAGGGTTCGGCTCATCGTGAACAGGTAAGTTTTCAGGGACTCCAGGATTCATCTCGTCGCGTGAAGGTAAGTTATCGAGCATAGTAGAAGGTTCAGGATTAGTTTGATTTGGTAAAATTATCGTTTCAGGATTTTGTCTACTAGTCGAAGGTTGAGGTTCATCATCTAAGGAATTCAGGAAATCCATCACATCATTTTCAATTTCAGGGTTCAAGAGATCTACTTCTAAACTGGATGGCGGAGATGTCATAACATTTTGAAGATCATTAAGTGCTTCATCAAATGGACTCATCTCTTGCGCAGGTTGTCGTAGGTGTTCATCATTAGAATTAGGGTTAGGATTAAGATTAGAGTTAGGATTTTCAGGATTCTCTTTTTCAGGATATATAGGATTCACCGGATATCTGGAGAGAGCATCAGCAGCTGAATTTAGGGTACCTTTACGGTACATTATTTCGTAGTCGTATTCCTCTAGTTTTAATCTCCATCTCTGGAGTTTGCTGCTGGGATCTTTATGATTAAATAGCCATTTCAAGGGCCTGTGATCGGTGATGATGATGAACTTATGTCCATAAAGATAAGGACGAAACGTTTTACAACCGTATAAGATAGCTAGCAGCTCCTTCTCAGTGGTGCTATAATTGCATTCGCTTTTGTTAAGTGTACGCGATGCGAAGGCTACAGGTTGATCTTTACCGACAGATCCTTGCGAAAGGACAGCGCCTACTGCATAATTCGAGGCGTCACAGGTAAGTATAAAGGATTTAGAGAAATCAGGATAAATAAGGAGAGGAGCAGTTGTTAGTTTATGTTTCAGCGTATCAAAAGATAGCTGTTGTTGGTTCTCCCATTTGAACGGGACATCTTTTTTCAGGAGATTAGTAAGAGCTTTTGCAGTTTTGGAAAAATCAGGGATAAAACGACGATAATAGGAAACAAGTCCTAGGAAGGATTTTATATCTTTGGGCGTTTTAGGAATTGGAAATTCAGTAACAGCTTTTACTTTTTCAGGATTTGGTTTAACGCCTTGTTCCGTTATGATATGACCGAGATAGCAGACCTCACGCCGAAGGAACTCGCATTTGTCCGGCTGGAGTTTCAAATTGAAATCTCGAATTCTTTGGAAAATTGCCGTTAAATTACAAATGCTAGTTTGTAGGTCGTGGCCATAACAAACGACATCGTCTAGATAGACGAAGCAACGAATGCCTTGAAGACCTGATAGCACAGAGTTCATTAGCCTCTGGAAAGTAGAAGGGGCATTTTTAAGCCCGAAAGGCATTCTTGAAAATTGGAAATGTCCTTCTGGAACAGTGAAAGCAGTTTTGGGTTTATCTGCTTCGTTTAATTCGATCTGATGGAAACCAGATGCGAGATCTAGTGTTGAGAAATATTTGCTGTTTCCAAGCTGATCAAGGATCTCTGTTATTTGAGGAATAGGATAAGTGTCACCGATTGTGACATCATTCAGCTTGCGATAGTCGATGACTACTCGCCACTTTTGGATATTGGACGCATCGAGTTTTTTAGGAACAACCCAAATAGGTGATGACCAAGGTGAATCCGAGGGCTCTATGATATTTTGCTCCAGCATTTTATCAATCTGTTTTCGAACTTCAGCTTTATGAATTTCAGGAAACCTGTACGATTTGGTATGTATTGGGATATCTGTTGTAGTTTTAATTTCGTGTTTTAGGGCGTTAGTATGAGTGAGGTGTTCTCCAGGGAGATGGAATATATCAGAGAAATCGGAGCAGAGTTGTAAGAGAGCATCTCTTTCTTCTCTATTCAAATGAGAGATACGAAGTTGGTTTAATACCTCCTCAGTGCGCCTAAAACTATCTTTTGTGACGTTAATGTTATTTATCGCATTAGAACGTTGTGAATTAAATTGAAATGGCTCTAAACTTTCGAGTTTAAGATTTAGATTAGATTTTAGAGTAATAGGTTTTTCAGAAGTATTTACCACGGATATATTTATTCTATTATTATTTTTAACACGAACAATACTGTTTGCGACTAATAAGGTTTCTGAAAGTTTTTGATCAAGGATTAGTCCTTCTTTAATTTCAGGATTAGAGACAGAACATTCGATTACAGTTTCAGTTCGAGCTGGAATTAAATAGGCAGGATCATGGAAATATAATTTTAGAGCTGATTTTCCGATATGTAAAAGGTTATCATTATAATTTATGTTACAATTATGAGCATTAAGCATATCGGATCCTATGATACCATCATAAGGTAAGTGTATTGAATCAACAACATGAAATTGATGTGATATTTTAGATTTAGGAATTTGTATTATTAATTTTAAATGACCTCGAGTACTAATAGGTTCTATAGAATCAATACCTTTTAGTTGAATAGTCTCTTTTACTAGTTTAGGATGCTTATCGAAACAAGAATATTTTAAAAGACTGACAGAAGATCCTGAATCGACTAACAAGGACAACGGAGTGTCGGATATCGAGGATTCTACAAGGACATGTGGTAATAAGGTTTTAGAAGGATCATTGGTTATTTCGTAAACGTTGGATTTAGAAGGACTTGGTATTTTAGGCAGTTCAACATTGTTACGTTGCTGCACGGATATAGTAGATTTTGGCAGATCAACATCCTTGTGTTGCTGCACGGATATAGTAGATTTTGGCAGATCAACATCCTTGTGTTGCTGCACGGATACAGTGGATTGCGGCAGTTCAGCATTGTTACGTTGCTGTTGCCTGGATATAGAATTAGTATTAGAGTAACGTCCATGTGGCGGAGTTGCTCTGGATATAGAAGTTGTTTTAGAGTAACGTCCATGTAGCGGAGTTGCTCTGGATATAGAAGTTGTTTTAGAGTAACTTCCATGTAGCGGAGTTGCTCTGGATATAGTAGTAGTATTAGAGTAACGTCCATGTAGCGGAGTTGCTCTGGATATAGAAGTAGGATTCGTGGTGCCAATTATCGATTGCCGAGGTCCCGTACGACACCGGGACGAGACTCTTACTCGTTTTTTGAATCGTCATCGACGGTGTCGTAACCCTCTGCAGGGTTCTCCGGATATTCATCATTTTCGGCTTCTACCTCGTTGGATAGGAAATTGACACGCTGGGGCACGTGTTGATTTGGATTCAAATTATTTTGACGATTACTGAATTGCCGTTTGCGGCACTGCTCCAGGGTGTGTCCTGGGTTTTTACAATAGCGACAAAATAGATTAGCAGGACTTGTGCGATTATCCCCATTGAATCTAGTAGGATAGGAATTAGGTTTTTGGGGAAATGACTTTGAATTAAAGAATTGTGTGTTTTGATTACGACGCGCAGGTTGCGAATTAGATGAGCGAGGAGTTTGCTTATATAAAGATTGTTGGATTTTCTCCTCTGAAATTGCCAGATTGATTGCCTCATTAAGTGTTTTTACCGACTTGCACCTAACAAAATTCGAAATACGGGGTGTCAACCCCATTTGGAAGTGATGGAGGGCTAATTCCTCCATGGCGGCTGTTCGCCCTATCATTTCACGGCTTTTGTGTCCGTGTGAAATGGAAATCTCTGTTAGTAGCTGGGATAGACAGGTTTCTATTCTTAAAGCATACTGACTGACGTTTTCGTTCACCTGCTGCTTACAATCTTGAAGTTCCATCAGGAGGTGAGCATAATGCTTCCTCTCACTAAATTGTGTCTTTAGGAAGTCTTTAAGCTGCGGGAAATTAGTGAATTCTTTAATAGAGCAGGCGATTTCCGCCTTGCCCTCTAATTGGCAAAGAATATATTTAAAAAGGATATCTTTTTGCGAATCTGAGGCTAACTCATAAGCATTGGTGCAATTCACCAGAAAAGAATTAAGTTTTTCTCTGGAACCGTCATATGGTTTAATAAATTTAAGTAACGTTGAAAGTTCGACTTCTAATTTAGGAGCAACCGACATTGTGGTCTTCTTTTTTGTTATAGACCTGGTCGAGGGACCTTGATAAGTAGGACATAGACCTTCTTCCTCAGTATCAGTGACGGCAATTTCGGGTTTTTCGAATTTTGTCGGGCTATGAGTCATTGTAACAGATTAATAATTCACAATTTAGAAAATAGTACAAAATCACGACCTAGAATAAAACGCAACACAGAAAATAGAAATGCACAATAGGTCATAAAATGTAAAAATGCTGTAGGAAAAAACACGACACACAAAATACAACAAAACAATACACAATACAATATAAGATATAAAAATGCTGTAAAATAAAAACACAGTACACAAAATTTTAAGACGCAAATAATGGTGAATCACAATTGATCAAAATGTGCAATAGAATATTAAACGTAACTTTTATTAATTACACATAACTTTTATTAACCAGATATTACTTTTATTAATGAGATATAACTTTTATTAATGAGATATAACTTTTATTAATGAGATATAACTTTTATTAATGAAATATAACTTTTTATTAATAAGATGTAACTTTTTATAAATTAGATTAAATTTTATTTATTAGATTAAATTTTTATGCATTAGATTAGATTTATTAGATTAAATTTTTATTTATTAGATTAATTTTTTTATTTATTAGATTAAATTTTTATTTATTAGACTGGATTTTATTTATTAGACTGGATTTTTATTTATTAGATTAATTAATTATTTTATCAAATAGTGTATTAGTTGTAAATTAATTTATTAATGACTCAAGTTTCATGTAATTTTATGTATTAAGACAAGTAAGTACAATTTAGAATAGTGGACACTGGAAATAGTTACAATAGTTTTAAATTAGTTAACGATATAGGAACGATTTAGAATAGACAATAATGGAAATAGTTACAATTTACGAATGGAAAACACAATAGTTTTAAAATTATTTAGCAATGACCAAATAATTATATTATAAAGACACTTACAGGAATGCAGACAGCACGATAAGAATGTTCATGGTTTCTCGGGCGTTCCTGCGGATTCAGCGTTATAGACGTGATGATAAGCCACGGGTCGTCGCGTCGTCGGAGAGATGTATACCGGTCACAGCACGAAGTGATGCGTGACAGTGGGCATAACTTATCTGCTTCTGGATGAAGATCGGCTACAGCACGAGCAGTACGCAGCAGTGGACCTTTCAGCAGCTCTTCCGGGATCACGGACGTCCAGGAGCAGGCCAACTCGGTGCGACAATGAAGAGAGCACAGTGGAGTTAGCGGTTACACACAAACACGTACTTTTAGGAGTTTTTATGAGATTTTTGGAGATTTTGACTTTTAGGATTTAGCGATTCGCGTCGATTTTGAGTTAGAATTTAAGACACACTTGCGTCGATTTTGAATTAGAACTTTAGACACACACACGCGTCGATTTTGAACTTGAATTTTTTGACACACACACACGCGTTGACTTTAGGATTCAGAGACGTTACCGGGGACTCTTTTTGAATCCCTTTACGCTGCCACCAAATGTTACGAGTCTCGGAGTCGGAGGGTTTTTAAAAAAAAGTTTGTTTGATTTTGGAGGCAACCGTCTAGCATGGAAGATGGAATGAGACTGAGGGGGGAATGGATGCACTATGGGAATAAGCCGGACGGCAGATGCTGAGCCAGCACTTAGCCAGCAGAAAGGAGTGCAGGGGTCCACCGTAACAGTACGCAGGTAATTGCCGTTATCTAAACAGCGCGACATTTCATAACCGCCGGCGCTGCGCAGGCGCTGCATAGCGCGCTCAGATTTGCATAACATAAAAGTCCCTTCGAGCCCACAGTCCACGGTCCTTCACAAGTACACTCCACACCACAATAAAATATCAGTGTATCATTTTACTTTAAATAAAGCCTTATTTGTGGTGTTCCTATTTGCGGAGTGATAGGTTTTCGTTTTATAGCCTAAGCAGGCAAACGAGCAGACGGGTCACCTGATGGTAAGTAATCACCGTCGCCCATGGACATTGGCAACACCAGGGGCGCCACCAACGCGTTGTCGGCCTCGAAGGAAGCGATAGACCCGCTTCTTGATAGGTTCAGGGTATCTGTTTGTTGTAAATTTTCATTGGATTTGGAACGAATCTCTTTTCAGACTGAGATGGTTAAGGCCACAAATAGTCCACCAGGCTGGCTTGGCAGATTTCACACATGTTTGAGTTTTACGATATTCATCTCCTCGCGACGTTTTCCTTCACCGTTGTAGCGAGTGACATTTGAATGCTTATGACGCACATAACTCCGGAAAATCAGAAATGCGTGCTCTGGGATTCAAACATGGACCCTTAATGGATGGTACGTATTCTTCACCACTAGGCTATCACCGCTATTTATAGATATTAAATTTCTAAAAGATTTTAGTTTTTTTGTTTACGCATTATTACAGTGACAGCTAGGTGACTGTACTCCGTAGCGGGTAGTCCAGATAGTATATCTGACTAGATCTGATAGACTGTCTGCAAAACGAGAGTGCTTTGATTCCAGTCACAGTCGGACACCCATTATCATGAATATTGTCTGGCTATGGGGTTTTTGTGACTACATGATACCCGCAACACAAATACTTTCTACGAAAATACCAAATATCCCTGCCTACGTTTGGACTTTATCTAACACGTGTAGGTAAAATTGATTGTATTTACCTACAGAGGTTACAAGTGAAACTGCCAAGTTGCCAATAAGAAATTTCCGCGGGCGAGTGTACAGACGGTGCGACCATGTTTAATTGCAGCGCCACCTACGACCAGTATAAATATTAATATTATATCCTAATACGGGCGCTCGTCGAGCTGCCTGCGTCGGCGAGCACTTTCTGATACGTACCGAGTACCGAGCTACCTAGGATTTGCATAACAATATTAATTACCGAGATAACAACCGTCAATTATTTGTTATGCACATATAAGGCTGACATACCTTCAACTAACTGCAATGATTAATGTACGTGTGGTCTTAACCCTCGGCTTTGTATATTTGACCAACTTTGCGTTGATTAACTGCAGGCGCAAGGGAATGTTAGTTTAATTATAGGTCCTTAAACGGCTTATATATAAATTTACATCATAGCGTTAAAATCTTCGAGAAATCTTTTGTAAAATAAATACCATATTTCTAAACTCTACTGTCTGTCTAGGCCATATCGAGGCGGCCTAGAATAATAACGCCATTCTCTATGCCGGCAACCTAAAGTGTGCTAAGAGGCGACACAAGCCGGCCCTTACTTGGTGGTAAGTCTGAAGCCCAGTGAACTTGCTACCACCCTCCTAGTAAAGTTAGCCTCTAAACGACTTTTCAGATTTCGACTGGGAGCTTGCGAGAGACTTCAAAGCACTAAAGTCCATTAGCCTATTCCCATAGGTCTCTTCCGATCATTATAATCAACTAGCAAACCCGGCGAACTCCGTTTCGCCACCAGATGGCTTCGTTTTTTGTAACATTTCGTTTGGGGATTAAAGAAATTTTTTTTTGTTTTATATTTGAAAAGGTGATAGAAAAAAACAGAGATCAAAACAGCATAGGAAAAATAATTTATTAGACAGTAAAACGTAACATAACAACATAATATCCTAGGTAACCAATACGCCAATGCAACCAAATTACGTATGTACTATACACTTACAAATTGTTCGGTTTATATATTTCTAACACCTGCCCTTAAACTAAACAATTTGTAAACCAAATCGGACAGATACTTTTATATAATTAATCAGTATCTTCTACAACCCGTCTCACATATTGGTTCTTTATATCGAAGTAACTGACCCTTTTACATTTTGAATTTACTTTGGAAATTTTCCCCAACAAATATTACATTTAGTTTCATTATAATGTACCTCAAGCCCTTTTGAAGTCATCTTTCCAGCCGATAACAAATTCGTTGACTTTGTAGTCTTAGTGTGCCTTTTTAACAACAGCTCTTCTTCACCATGTACTTCGCTATGCATCTTTTCTCTATTAGCCACTGTCACCAACCGCGGAGTATCCACAACATAATTTTGCAATAAAGCTTTGTTGTTCGTCATGTGGCAAGTTGCGCCGGAATCCACATACCAGGCATTCGAATCTACGTCCTAATCTATAGCTAATGCCGATAATAATGTTCCTCTCCACGTATTTTCACATGTTTCTCCTCCTTTTCCATTTTTGTTGGTTTTTGTCGGACAGTTCTTTGCATAATGATCCTGTTTCTTACATATGAAGCATTTGCCTTTCATAAAAGGTTTATTCGCTGTTTTTGCATTTCATTTTGCAAACATTGCGCCTTCTTCGCTCTTATCAAAGCCTCTACGCAATTCTTCTTGTAATAGTTTGCTCTTTACTGTCTCGCTGCATAATTTAATATTAAAATTTTCCAATGTCAGGATAAGCGGGTCATAATCTGATGATAGACCGCTCAGTATCAACACTGACAGGAAATCATCATCTAATGGAGCATTAATATCTCGTGGTTGTTGATCCAACTCCGTGATCCTTAAGAGATACGCTTCCATATCATTAAATTGTTCTAACTTCAATCCGAACATTGTACGTAAAAGTCCAAGACGTCTACACAGTCCTTTGTCTTCACCCGACTCAGCCTCAACGATGCAGTCCCATAAGTCCTCATGTATCAAATAAATACATCCGCATCAAAAACTTCCAATTGCCGTAATTGGATATACCACTAAGTTTCTCAAAATTGACAGTTATTCCAGAACTCGAAGCTGTAGACAACCATTGAGATACTATCCATGGATACTATGTACTAAAATATAATCAAAGGTACTAAAGTAGACAACAATGATGCCGGCATCGCCGATGGCGATCGAACATTCCTTTTGTTCTGCATATCGTTTTAAAAACAAAATTTAATACGTACAATTCTTTCTATTAATCTTGGTTAATAACTGGGAAGTGTGGAATACCTCCTGGGGTATCTGGGCCCATAACCTGATAGAAAAACAGAGATTTACACAGCATAGGAAAAATATTTTATTAGACAGTAGAAGGTAACAACGTGGTATCCAAGGCAACCATATGACAATCCTACCAAATTACATATGTACAACACCTACTTAAATTGTTTGGTTTACAATGATTTTCCCTGTTTTCCTCCTTTTCTGTTGAAAATTTCCCGAATTTTGTTTGCTACAAACCTCACGAAGCTCGAGATCTTTCCAACGAATGCAAAACCGTGGAAATCGGTTTGTGCGTTCTGGAGTTATAAAATCAGGAAGGAAAACCCGACTTATTTTTATATATAAGATTACCTACAAGTAGGTATGTACATACAAAACGTGCACGAAACGTCGTTATATTTTAATATCAAGATGAGCGCGAGAGAGATCAGAGCTTGAGCAATCATAAAAGATAATTAAACAAAAAATAAACTGTAACAATACGAAGCCACTGCTATCAGAGCAGACGTGACAAGCATCACCGCCCACCGCACCGGCGCTGACGGAAGGCGGCCGATCCACCGCACCAGTTTGGAAGCCGTTGCAGCCAGCGTCGCCCAGGCCCGCCCACGCTGACCCAATTACTGGTACGCCTTTCTAACATTGTTGTACCGTGTAAGTAGATTGATATGTACAGAAATTAAACAATCATTAAGTGATAGTGATAAGGATAGTGAGCATGGGTACATTCTAATACGAAAAAAGAAGTAGAGGAGGCAGTACGATGACGATATCAGGGGCTAGGTATAAAAAAAAAATAAGCCGGGAACTATACTATAGACTATAGACACGCGTGGATTTAAGAATGACCTACTTTAATTCTGTTTCAATAAAGGGTTACTAAAAAGTGAAAATATAGAGTCTTGTATTCATTATTCAAAAGGCTCATTAGTTAACACTTATGACTACTTTTCAATGTAATAAAAAACATGTTACGAGAAAAGTCCAGTGATGAACATGGAAAACTACAAATAGCTGGGAAAAAGGCTACTTTGAGAGTAACTTTTATTTTGGCGTGTTTGTACTGTACTGAACCGTAAAATTGTAAAGGATATCTCAAATTCAGAGAGTATCATTCAGAATGAAAATATTTCAGGAAAGCTATTTTTACCTTCTTGCTCAAAGAAAAGTTTTTCGGGGCTAATAGAAAGGTATGCAACTAGCGTAGGTAGATATTTATATTTGTCGTGTAACAGACTAAAGTGAGGCAATGCAAGTACGTGGCCAGTTGGTAAAAAATGAAATGTTTTCGCCTTTCACTAGCCGCGGAGGCGTGGCCGGACCGCCCCCGCGCCCTCTACTCTTAAAAGAATAGGCTTGTTGTATACCTGTGTGTATTCATTATTGTTACAGTTATATTATATCAAACGAGCTTGTAGCACCAACCCTTCCGCGCCCGCCCATGACAACTGTGACATACGTAGAAGAAGACTCTATTAAGAGAATAGGATGGTTAGTTCCACGATGAATAAGTTTAGTTGAAATTGCACCTCGCACTGTTTCAGAATATTTCACATCATCATCATCATCTACCTACCCATATCCCAATTTTATTTGGGGTCGGTGCAATATGATCTCTTCCATTCTTGACTATTAGCCGTCACTTCTACACTAACTCTCTTATCTTTCATATTATTATCATCTTTCACACAGTCCATCCATCTTTTCTTTCATCTTTCATTTCAGAATATTTCACATGACGTTAAATTTTTTATGATTCAATCTTAACAACAATCATCATAAGGTTGTGTTCGATTTAAACTCTTTAATGTTTTGTCCATATACCGTGTAAGTGGTCCGGCCCATTACGTGTCGGACACAGCCCGCGGTTAGCGGACCACCCTGTAGCGGCGGCGACGGTGGCGGCGCGGTGTGTAATCATACCACATTTACTTAATATCCGATACTTAACCAATATTACACACGTATCAGCGGGTAAATTTGACTCCGGTATCAGAGAATGATGCAGTAGTTCAACTTTCTACAAAGGTTTAATATTGTTTTACTTTTTTGTAAAAGATTACCAGTTGAAAAGTGATATGATGATGTTGGAAGGCAGGCGGTAAACACCCGCAAATTTAAGTGTCATTAAGAAAAGAATTACGCAGGTAGATATACCTACCTACTGGACATGATGATAGTTTCTTTACGTAGATAGTTAACGAGATTAACAGATTAGTGTTATTAGCATAATATTGATTTGTACAAGGATTTTCATGTATAGATACAATTTTGAATTATTTCAATGTTATTATTTATAGTTGCTCCCAGCAATCTCAGCACACGCAAACGCTAAGTTACAAGGTACATGGCTTACTATTGATCCAAAATAATTGCTCGTAACCGTTATCAGAACGTAAGTAGTTATACTTATATCATAATTAAGCGTTTCAAAAATGTCACTCGCTATAGCGATGAAGGAAAACATCGTGCGTGAGGAAACCTGGATGCCGAAGAGTTTGTAAAACTCAAAGGTATGTGAAGTCCGTCTTCTCATTGTCAAAAGAGACCCGTTCCCATGCAGGACACTAAGGAACGCAAACAATGTTTACTTTTTACCTAACACATGTACTGTTAAGCAAAATCTTTATGGGAATTAATAATTTTTTGATTTTTTTTGTCGTCGTGAAGTATGCCATGCCACCTACGGTCAGTGGTCGTTGTGGTCACCCGCCGGGGCGGAGGCAGTGTTGACCACCATTATTATAACTGAATTAAATAACATCAATGAACTTTGAGATAACTTAACCTGTTCACCTTTCTAAACCAATAATTAGCAATGATAACTAATAAATTATCGTGACATACTTTGTTTTGACGCTGAGCGGCTGCCGATCGAGATCGATTCAACATGAGCACGTGACCACGGGGACAACGAACCGGCCATTGTGTGATACCAACACAACCCAACATTACCAACACAATACCTGCACGGACCACTCACGTGTGGGAGATGAGGAATACATTTTATGTCTTGTCATATTGAGCATAATCATTGGTAAAATTATTTGTAACTTAATACAAGCATGACCATATACATAAAAATATGTAAATGAGGGCGAATAATTTAATAAAATACAATAAGCAATTGTGTTAAACATCATAAGATTACGAATTAATGATTTTTACCATGGTTAGTTGAGAAGAGTGTGGTGTAAAGAATTTTCCTGTTAATGACCGAACATGCAATTAGGTAAATTTTTGTACAAATAAAATATTGAACATCCTAATATTATAAAATTTCACCGAAATTAAACTCTAATCGAAAGGACTCCACCGTGTTGCCCTATTAAATTTTCTCATAAAAATCATGAAAAAAGTCCTGTACAGGGCCAAGGGTGAAAGCAGAGATACGTTTTTATTTACCCTGGTATTCAAACAAATGCTCGCATTAGCCAAACAGCATGGAACTTGCTTTTTTAATTAAATTTTTGTATAAACTTGTTTTTAGTGATACACTAGGTACTTAATCACTCGGATTCTACAGACTCCGCGAAAAACAAATAAACAATAAACTCGTAATATTGTAGCCATAAGGATGTAGGTACCTCATCATAACCGTAGCAGGCAGTACCGGAGCACTGCCGTGTGCGGTGTGTCGCTAATTAGTTGTCGTCGGAGGACGTGCGATGGGCAGTTAGTGGGCAGCGTGGGAGCCGCTTTTGGAGCCACTCTACCGCGGCCTTCCTACGTGCATCCCGCACCTACCTATGTATAACTACCGTCGTCACGCTACTCATGTTCCTACTTCAAATCCAAATAAACTAAGTGGTCCACGTTGAAAAGAACAAAGTCAACATGTATAAAACTCTTCCGTTAGGTACATACTAAGTGAGTGAGTGCCTAACTGACAAACAACGCATAGCCGAAACTTCTGTACGCAACATGCTGTTGGTATGTTACATTGTTACCTGGGGAGTGTGGGGGAACTCTAAAGAAGGTTTTAGAAAATGACCCCCTATAGGGATAAAATGTTTGATCTCCGGTAAAGCTGAGCTTCCCGGTGCATTCTTGGTTCCGAGAGTACAAAAAAATAGTGAATCATTATAATATATTGTTTATCGCGGAGCCACAGAACAATTTGGGCGGCACGGTAATGACCGGCCGCGCGTGCCGCGCTGCCCGGAGCGACACCGTGTGTGACCGACGGGCGGTTTACACGCTGCACTAGAACAATATGATATTAGTTTACAGTAACATAAGTAGTACAATATGGTATAAATTTGATTTAAAAAAACTGTCTCTAACATAGAAAAGTAATAAAATGAGCACATCTTCAAAACAGTCAGTTAATTCTAAATCAACTGGGACTAGGTACACGACAAGCACCATCTTTCGAGTGTGAAAAATCATCATCATCAAAATGAGTAAACCCAGTAAAAATGTATGAAGGAACACAGATAAAAAAGTAGTTGTGAATGTTATACGTGTGTAGACTGTAGAGCCACATTGGTAGAGCTTTCAACCTTTGAAAACATCTGTAACTGTAAAACCTCTATGAAGACGTTACAACTTAAAAGCTTGTTCTTATCAAATGATATAAATTAAATATGAGCCATTAGAACTGTAACAACAGCTTATTCCAGATATGTATTATCTATCTATACCGAGTCCGTTATTCAGAATATCTAGATCAAAAAGTACCTAATATTTAAAATAACATATTAATAAAATTATACTGGTAGGTATAATATGGTATTATTGAAATCGCTGTGTGTGAATCGTTCCTAATGTCCAGTGAGCTGCAGGTGTCTCATTATGGTCGCTATTGAGTTGCTTATTGGGAGCGACAACATATTGGACTCGTTTTTTACAATAGCATTATGATAATGTGTTCTTTACACACGTCTTTGTTCTGGCACCAGTGGGAAACTGAAGGTTCAATTCCTTGTCTGTGTATCAAAATATTTTATTCATGTTCATGTTAGACGCTAACCAATATTGTTAGTATTTAGTAAGTACCTATGTATCGATGTGGCGTATGGGACCCGTATAATGGGTCTTATTTTAACAACAAAAAATAATAGAATGTGGTTGCTATGCAAAAGTAAAAAAAAACTGTTTTGCTTGGAAAACTATCGAGACTTTGAATAAACTACATTATGAACTATTGACCAGATTGAGTCAATGTCACCAGAAAATAACATTTAAAAAAGTATAATAAAGACGACTTCTTACACCGCAGATTGTTATTGTTATCTAGATAAATCCCAGCATAATTGTTCATAACTTGATAACCGGGAAACGTTAACAACCCAATTGAAGACAAACATTTACGAATAGGCGAAATAGAATTAAGAACCGCATTGTCGCTGTAAATGAGCCATTCGGTAGGTATGGTAGGCCCAAACACGGCGGGCTGTCATATCTCGTTCAAGTATCAATAATAACACCAAATCGGTGCGGATTCGATCGAAGTTTGCCAAAAACAGGAACCAATAAATATGAGACATTTTGGTCTCGGCCCAAAACGGTCCGCGTCCTCGCAGTTATTTCCTTATACCCCGCCAATAAGACCATACTCATGAGCGCACTCCGTCGATAGCATTGTCTCGCCTGTTATGGCTTACGGCCGCCATCTTGGCTGCCGTCTTCGGTAATCGTTTACTCATTAGTATTTTGGGCGCGAAATCAAAAGCGCAGCGCACTGACCTGCGCAACAGACGGCTGGATCGAAGATGCGTTTTGGTCACATTAGTAGAGCAAGTACCTCAATAAAAGAAAGTCGAGAAGAAGCGAAAGTCTGTCTGATTGTCTGTCTGTCTGTCTGGGACGCTTTCACGACTAAACCACCGACCACCGACCCGATATGGATGAAATTCAAAATGAAATTATTGAAGACCCAGGGTCACGCATAGGCTTTATTCTTTATTTCACGGATAAGAGATCAATCGGATATACCCACTTCATAATTTATTGTTTCGGTTCTTCAGAATGCATATAAAGCCGTCACCGCGTCGATATGAAGTGAGGTGTACCTAAGTCATTTCGGAGGTCTTCCAACGGCACAGCCGACATTAACTCTTCCACTAATCCGCATGGGTGCAACGTGATAGAGTAACCTGTTCAAGTGTGACAGACACGTGTGCAGTAGTGGGCCGTTATTGATTGAAGGTAGTCAGCCATTTGCTTTTGAATAATCTATTATTTATTATTTGATGGATGAATGAATTATACAATCTTTTTATCAAGTATCTAAGAACGTCATTAAATTCAATAATACTTATATCGCCCGCGGCGTCAACCAAATTATAAGGTGTTGAGAACGATATAGCACCGTTATGGGTAATGCTGGTGTTTTTACATGTTTATAGGTATATAATCATTATATAGATTGCGAGGTGGCGTGGGCGGCTCCGCACCGCGTAATGATTCAGCCGATCCTTCTCAGAAGTGCGATAAAGTTTTCAATAGCCACAAACATCTGAGGGAAGATGACAGATTGAGGCGAGCTCCTAAACGAGCCGCTCAATTTAATATTAGCATAGTGCCGACTAACGATTTTGGATAACTATGACAAATATCGAAGGCATGTTGGATTGCTGCGTACTAAAATACATACATCCGTAGACAGACAAAAGATTATAAACGTTCGTTCCAAATTAAAATAAATTTTTGTCCTTATTAGGTACCTACACCAAAGATGATAGTGGGTGTTCCAATTACAATTGTAGGGAACACCCACTATGACCGTGTTAATTAGTGGATTATGATGCGTTGATGCTGATGATGCTGACGATGATGTATCAGGATGAAAATGATCTATACGTAACAAGAGAGTTGTCTATACCTATTGTTTCAATTTCTACTGTATCCGGTATACCCAACATCCAACCATTAATTACATAATTGGGAACCGTCAGCTAAATACCAGCAGCCGTAACAATACGATTAAGGTTTACCGTGAACAGATCGGTCCATAACGTGAGCCCCCGGCCCGGCCTGAGCGCGCACCCACACCGCAATGGAATGTTTATAGTTACATTCACTCGGTATGTCATAATGCGACGTAGGGCCAACTATGTATTAGCTACGCTGTTATATATTGCCTTATAGCGACGTGAATATGCGTTTAATTAAACGCCTATGGAATCATCACTGGAATTTAACTCTCTTATTGCGTGGCTTGGGTCTCTCATGATTTGATTAGGTACAGACAGACCGTGGTTCACTACGTTTGTCAATTTGTCAAGTGCAGTTTAGCAGACTTCACACACCTGAGAATGTTCCATAGAACTTTCAGGCATTCAGGTTTCTTCATGTTGTTTTCCTTCTTCTGTCTATCGCTGCTTGCGAATGAAATGTCCTACATCAACTCAATGCCATGACCATCTAGCACAACCTGCTATTTTCTTAAGGAGAATGTAATAATTGTTACTTACAAGTACCTAATGTATTTGGGTTTTAACTACGATAATAGACCTACCTATAGATACAGACGATATGTTCATACAATGTGTATTTTTTGATCCGCTTCGATGTCATTATGACTGGTGACTGGCTGACTGGGGGCATTATGGTTTCTACGGGTCCCTCGGTGTTCGCGAATCCGACTCGCACTTGACTGGTTTTTCTTTTGAGGAAAATTATTTTTAAATTTCAATATATATACTACTACTACATTCTGGATGTCTTTCTACTGTATTCATCCATTTCTTTGATGAAGGCTAGATAGCTAAGTTTTTGGCGCAAGTATTGCAGCTTCTATCTTCTATACTTGAGTATAGATATTTAGGTAATACCCAGTGCTTGAGCACTGAATTTGAATTTATTTTAGCAAAAAAGCCTACCCAATAAAGAAACCATACCGCGAGCCGCTGCGGCGCCCACACCATGCAATGATGGAGTGTCGCGGCAATTGGTCTCCATTTAACGACCTCCTTGTCAAACATGTGGGATACATTAACGCAGCGATGTCAGCATGACATTAACTGATTATTAACCTGGCAAGCTTAACTTTATTAAGTGCACTTCTTGCTAATGAAGGGATATTTGTACAAATACATTAATTTACAAATTATAAGTGTACCTATTCAAAGACGTTCGATGTCAGTCATGTGGAAATAGCATACAAGAGTTTATTTATTAAGTAGATTTTTGCCCTCGTCAGAGACGGCTAAGACAAATTACCGTTTAGTGATTCCAAGGGAACGTAGCACCAGAACTAAAATAGCTTAAGTCCTCTTCCACCACCACTACCTAAACCCTTACTGAGAACTAAGTATAAGACAACAAAATATTTCATCACTGATAACAATTAAGCCTCTGCTAATAGCTCGGGCCAATACAGACCAAACGAAGTCTGCAAGAAAAACCATGAGGTGTGTAAATTTCACACTTCAGACACTTTCCAAATGGACCAAAAACAAGCTTCTATTCGCCGAAAAAATACTACTTTCTACTTGGGACATTTTCAGTCGCGTTGGTACCTATATATTACCTAAAAATAGGTACCTACCTATATATTTAATCCTTAATTTCAGGATGGTTCATTGAATTTATAAAAGGTAGCTGGTAACAAGCTAGATATCTAGGGAAACAATGCGGCAATACGACACCACAACAAATAAAGAGTCCGGGGCAGTGGTTAAACTGCTCCGTCCAACTAGTTGAACCATGGGGCTTTACTAGGGACAGTTGTCCAACTTAAAAAATAGTTAGAACACAGTACCATTTGAGAATTCCGTGGACCAACTCTAGAAACATCTTAACATCTATAAATATTCAAGCGATATGATTATAAAAGCCATAATACGATGCGTTCCGCGTAGAACCAGGTGTCAATGGAAACCTGTAGGTCAGTAATGATATACGCAGAAATGTTGGTATAATCCGCATTTGCATACCGCAGTCGCGGCTCCGCGGAATGTTATAAACGGATTGCTTTACGCTACTGCTCCGATTTTAAGTCAATATCTATCGTCGGGTCACCTATTGATATCAGTATGTACATGTACTTGTGGTAAGCATATTCGTTAACTGACTAGTTGAAAGATAATATAAAAGTAAAAGTGAATCTGTAAATATTGATGCTATGATGATTTTTTATGATTCTACCCCCGAAATTCTTTCCTGACGGTTTATCACAATAACCAAAGCCTACTAAGCTTATAGTCACTACGGAAACTACTTACATAAATTGATATGATTTTCTGCTTTCCATTCTTGGTTCTTTTATGACAAACTTAATAAGCTTTACAAAATTTAAACATACTTAGGTACGTAAACTCAAACACTCAAACAGGAAATACGCTTCAACATCATCATCAAGTCGTACTAGTATCAACAAGACTGATTAAAAAATAAAAATATAAAATACACCAATAACTTTTTAATTTACCTAAGTAATTCCCCCAACATACCTACATTTTATTGAAAAATAATACAAACAAAATAAGAAGCCGGATAGTCGGCGCTCTTTGCCGATTATTTGCCGACTAGTCGCCGACTATGATAGTGGCCGAATAGTCGGCTTTACCGTACCGCTTTACTAGTCTGCGACTAGTCGGCACATCTCTAAAATAAATATCCTGATGAATTATAATAATATTAGAAGTAGAATTATAATATGATTATAAAATAAACTCACGTATAACGAAGGTTTCCGGTATCGTCCTCTGGAATCCACACATTAGACGGCACTTGCTGGTAAAACAAACTTACAAGATTGAACAACTACCCACACTACACAATTAAGTAACAAGGAACATTTCATATTTTCCCATTGTCTATCAAATTAACACAAAATCAACTCAAAATACACAACACAACGCTTAAATTCACAGCATTAAACGTAAAGTTACAAAAATACAGTGCTTCAGCACCAACCAAAAAAGTTGAATAAGTTTTGGCGCGCAAATCGAAATCCAAAATGTCCGCGCCGCGCGCTGCGAGCGGAGGCAAAGGCACGTACTGATACTGCCGCACAGACTCCGCTATTGTGGGTCACCGCCTACGGCCTGCAATGAGATCATAAAGCTGTTTCGAACATAATTTACACTTAAACGTAACAGTGCACCTCAGCACAGCCTTTGCATGCTAAATAGATGCCTTACACTGTTAATTGGCGCTGCGCTACGGCATCGCGGCTGTCACATGCATCAATATTTTATCTGAATTTACTTGTACTTACTTTATTATTGGATGAACATTTCAAGTACTATAGTTGAATTATTCATAAAGATCATAAATTTTATGTCCTATTATATTTTATGTCATGTATTTTATGTTCTATATACCTAATCAAATTATAATGGTGTACGAGTATTTTACAATTATACATATAGTGACGTCACGATTTTTACGTGTCAGAAAGTGGAAAAGTTAGAAATATTCATTATATTCCTATCTCTATGGAAATATTGCGCTGAGTTTTTTGCTTCTATCAATTTGGATGGCAAGTATGGCAACGCATCAGTAGGTAGGTATCTAATGTCTATGGTGTTCGTGATAGTGATATTAATGCTTACTGTTCGTTTGTCGAATATTATCTATGATAATAAAGTATGGCTATGTCTACTAGAAATGAGAGCTGATTCCTCGTGGTCCTACTAAGTATTTGTTTGTAAGTTTGAGGACGACCTATTCCTCGTACTCGTGGTCCTACTGTGACATCATAGTAGGACAGAATATTAGGAAACCGAGGAATCAGCCGAAATGAGCTTCAGTGGTCCGCAACTTCTAATATTTATTCAGATGAATTACTTACTAGCCTACTACTAGCTCATACCAACGTGGCCATGAGGAGATGACTTCATTGTGGTTAGTAAAACGATGAATGACCTAACTGTATGTAAGTATGTGGCAATGATATTGCTTATTATGTACCTCACTAATCAAAACATCCTTTTTACTTCATCGCAAAATAAGTAATTTTAAAGCATAGGTAAGGAATGGACTGAATACGCGGAAGTTATTCCACTGTTTTATACAATGTACAGCAGCCATTAGGTAAAGCAAAGCAATAACTTTGAGACTTGCATAACATAATATACCTACAAGTCAAAGCGATTAGTTTGCTTAACATTTTAATATGGAATTGGTGCCGTACCTACATGCAGTTATTATGCGGTCCAACGAATGCATTAAAAGTTAAGTTTCCGATCTATTTTTTTAAATTAATAAGTATCGGTAGGTACCTATTGACAACACCACTCTTCTCATTTGCTAATTAATATCTATCATTCATAGATAAAGCACAAGTCCCCTCTATAGCACCACCCCACTTCACACCCCGCCTCTCCAGCTCACCAAACCTCATCTTGCCTCATATCAACGAAGTATTTTTTTACTAACAATTTTATTATCAGTAAACTATGCAGTGATCAAACTAAAAATATGTAGTAAGTACCTAGATACCTATGAAACAAAAATTCGTGTGAAAATAAGTTTATTTCAATAAACAACCATAACATTACAAATTTAATATAATAGCGGATTTATAAAAGCCAGCCTAAAAGTAAATAAATACGTAACATAACAACGGGATCAATAGACTTCGAATAATTTTGAAACAAAAATTATGAATTAGGAACAATAAAAGTTTACGATCACGTAGCGCCATCTAGATGTAATATGAGGAACTACACGGCGTCGTTGTCGTCCGCGGCGCCCCCTAGCGGCATGTAGTCGAACAGCACCGCCTTGCGCTCGTAACCGCAGCGGAACAGGTTCCAGGCCCGGTCTTCGGGGGTCTCTCCAGTTTGATCGGCGCAGTTCTCCAAAATCTAGGTATCAAAAATATGTGGCTAAATATTGTATGAGTTTCTATTATATTGTATGCTAATGCTGGAACTGGAACTGTGGCAGACGAGTAAATGATCTGCCTGATGGTAAGTAGTCACAATCGCCTATTGTCTGCAAGAACACCAAAGATGTCACTGGTGCGTTGTTAGCCAGTTTGAAACAAAACGTTTGGCGGCTGATTCGAGCAAAATGGTGGTAGCTAGCAAGCACAGACCGGCTTCTGTCGCCTCTTTGGAGGTCCGGGTTTACCGAATGTAAGGGATTAGAATTCTGGACCGCCTTAATTAGACACACTTGTCAATCTGATTCACAGTGGTGACTGAAAATATTCAAGCAAATTATAAACTTGGGCAGCTTCAGATTTATGGCCTGAGTAGACAGCTACGTCCACATTAAAATTGAACCTTGCCGTTCCAATATTACCTAATTTCACCTTCCAAAGCTAAATCGCGGATGACGTTATAAACTCCTCAAACAACTAAACAGCCAAACCAACCTTAGTAGCGTTCTTCCCATCAGCCCTGTTCCCGAGCTTGGCCAACAGGGCTGTCTTCTGCAGCTTGCCGTCCTTCCCGATGAGCTTGCACTTGAGCAGCACGCAGTACACGTGGCGCCGTAACGCCGCGTCGTCCGGCAGCCGGCCCTGCAGCAGCGCCTCCACCGTCTGCGGCGCCACCTGCGACTCCGCCAGGCACTCGCCCGAGTGCGCGCGGAACATCGCCTTCTCTTTCTTGCCCAGTGTCTGTTGGATGACCGAATTTTGGACAGATCAAAGTAAAGTGCGTTTTAAGCATTTAAATGTCACTTGCTACAAACTGTGAAGGAAAACATCGTGAGGAAACCTGCATGCCGGAGAGTTCGCAAAACTCAAAGGTGTGTGAAGTCCGCCAATACGCACTAGGCCAGCGTGGTTGACTATGGCCTTAACCTTCTCATTCTGAGAAGAGACCCGTGCTCAATAGTGGGCCATGATGGGTTGAGATGATGATGATGATGATTAAATGTATGATTTTTGATTGGCATAAAACCAAAATTGGACCACGCGATGGGTCTGTGGTGGTTTCTAAAGCGCCTCAATCATACACACAGGTAACTATGGTTTTGTAAAAAGGGAAAAATTAAGGATTATTTAGATGACGGACCCAACACAGTTAACTGTAAAAGCACGAGGAATTGTTTTGAAAAGTCTTGCATATACCGTCCAAAATTAAAAGTATCTACCTACCTAGAAACTATGAATTAACAACTAAATTGAAACGAAACAAACTTTGGCCCAAAAAACTACTTACAACTTAAAGTAGGTAGGAAACTTACAACACAGTTTTTGCATTCAGCGTTCGCCTGCAAACTGGAGTAGCTTGCCAACATGGCCAGGACTAGCGGATAAATCATCTTGGGCCCTCACTGATACTTGGATCCGTTCAGACGTCGATGGAAGGTGCGCAGAGTTTCAATGAGGGGTGGATTTGAACGTATCAGTTAGCGGTGGGTCCGTCGTAGGTGTCCCGGCGACAGACACAGCGGCAGGAGAAGCAGCACAGCAGCCAGCGACAGCCGAGACAGCGCGCGCAGACACACTCGCGCGCGCCACGCTTCAGCCGCCGATTTATACGCGCGCGCATCCTGACTCATGCGCTCCTAGTACCACGGTATCGGCTCCGTAACAACAACAATTTAAATATCTGTAATAATATCTCATCATCATTAAAATCGTCGACTTTAACTGAGGGTTGACTAATATAGGACTGCCGACGTTAGGAAATGAAACAGGGAGCCTACGCCCTTTGTTTTTATAATTTTTAATCATAAACTGAAGTTCTGAAATGCATAGATTTGTTTAATCTGTCTTTATCTGTGACTATTAATAAAATGCTATTTAAAGAACTCACAGAAATACAAAGTTTTAATAACTGTAGGTATGTATAAAAATACAATTTTTCACTCATGAGAAAACATTTTTACTTTAAAATCTCCTTGGTTATCCTATTTTTACAAAGATGAGAAAAATAGATTTTTTGTTAAAAATAATGCTACACACTCATAGCCCCACACACTAGGATTCCCTGTGTCGTGGGTAACATGGACAACACACAAGACAAGGACACACACCCAGATCAAGAACGGAACGTCATCGAACTATAAAATAATTCATTAGATATCGACGCTCATTGTTCAAACTGGCTCGCTGGGAATCGAACCTAGGACTCTCGGAACGGCGATCCGGTGTGTTAACCATTGCGCTATCCGGGTGGTCGGGTGTTTGTTCGAAGTACCCATGATTTAGAAAGGTAAAATGATTAAAATATGATTTTATAGGTAGTAGGGCCTAGAGCTCACCCGGGGAAGTACCACCGCCCGCCACGGTACCTAGTAGGTACCATTCCTACCGTGTAATAATTGTTTTAAGAACAATTGTGTTCCGGATAGGAAGGAGCCGGTTACACTTTTTTAGAGGTGACCATCTCAGTCCTCAGGGGTAGCAACGTATCTGTGACCGAATTAGAACGAGACTCGTTGAGTCTAGTTCTGGGTCGGTCATAGTTGTCATGGGCGGCGGCGGAGGGTGGGTGCTGCATGCTCGTTTGCTATCTTTATTCCAAAAAAAAAGATAATATCAATATCGGTTAATAAATGACCGTGGTAGGGGCCGGGTAACACGACCCGGACGGTACGGTCAGTGTTTGGTAAACACGCGGCGCCGCGGTCGTCCCGCCACCACAACAGTCAACACGCCGCTACGCCGGTACCGTCACGCAGCAAACATTCACATCCCGCCACTGCATACAACACGCGGTGACAAGTCCTTACTCAATATAAATAAGGTGGCAAGCATGTAACCGTGGCCATTTCGATGGTATTGGGCCAACCTACAATACTGATCACTAACCCACCCCGGCGAAGGTGTTGCAAAAGGCGGCAGAAGCTGGTCCCTGCTTGGTAGTAGAATTGAGGCCCGAATAGCTGCCACGCTTTCAATTTACTCAGCCGCCATTATTAAGTACATTACAATTACATTACAGAGTGTACTTACCCATTGAAAACTCAGTTAATAAAATGCTAACACTTGAGGATTTCGATTAAAAAAAATGAATATTTTAGGAGTTATTGGGACGTTTATCACATCTGAAACAAAATAAAATCATTAATTGATAGTAGAAATTTCGTCGACTTTATTACATAGGTACTTACTGCCTTCCGAATCGCCACAAGCAAAATCAACAAAGAATTAAGGGCACCAAATTTTGTTGCAGCTAAATTAGTTAAGAGACACATTGTACCTAGGTAGAACATCAACACAATACGCACGGAACATCCTTCTTCCATACGGACGGGCTATCGGATTCATGTCCTAAGCCCACTTTTAAGTTTGGTAAGTGGTTAAAGTCGGATGTGCGCTGGAAAAACCTACCCGCCTGAAAGTCCCCCATTAACTATGGTTTCAAAGGTATGTGTGTGGGATCTAGGTACTTATTTGGACTTAGGCATCGTGAACAATGGGTCAGATGAAATCCCAAGAGAACGGTGGATTGTCAAAAAAATGTGAAGTAAGTATTTCCAGCCAGGTAGGTATCTACTGATTGAAGGCTTCTTTACACCCCGATTAAATTACATCGTTACTATTAAGCTGTGATCAAACAGCTCTCTATAAAACCTACTTAAAAGTGCCATTTCCTCCTCTATATTTTAGCCGCAGTGTTAGTCTAACATTCAATCAAGATGGAGATGTCAAATGTTTATGTGGGCGCCTTTGCGCGTCCTGTAGGTACGTACCACCGTAAGCACTGTGACCACAAATGATCGATAGTGTCTTAGGGGTTCCAAGTATAAGTAAGCAAGTAGAAGTAGGTAGGTAGTTACGGTGTGGACGGGGTGTTGGGCCGGTGTCGATGCATGCAGACGGCGGCGGGGGGCGCGGCGCGGCGGGGGCGGCGGCAGGCGCTCTGCAGCACGCACGGGGACGCGCCCAGCGCCAGCAGCGCCGTCAGCGCCAGCTGCACCAGCATACCACGCCTGCCCACACGGCCACACGCGCCAGGTACATAAAGGTGTTACCAAGCCTATCGATCAATCGATCGTCGATCGAAGCTGGAATAGATTAGTCGACGTCGATCGATAGTTTCACTTGACTAACGATCGACCGACGTCGACTAATCCATTCCAGCGTCGATCGACAATCGATCGATTGGTCTGGGAACACCCTTACCTTACGCACACTTGTGCTACTGGAGATCTCGTCCGCTACACTACAATGACTACTGTAGGTATACACTTCAGCTACCTACTGGAGACGTCGCTACGTGATTGCTGCGGTACCCGGCAGCCGTGTTCCTTTTTCGGTAGTTTACATGTTCAATGCGTACGGCGCCGGCGTAGAAACTTTGATAGCGTGATATAGGTTCCGGGTCAAATCATCGTGCAACGCGTGTGTTCGATGTCGCTATAATTGCTAACAGCCCTGGATAAAGCAGACACAGACAGATCTTCTGACCATTCTGCGTACCTACTCGTGTCGTACGTTACTACGGTGGAACCTATAGCGAACAACAACTTCACAAAGTGACCAAAAAGGACAGACGTTATCTCCTCAGAATTATAGCAAATCCCCCGGAACTATCAAGTCAGGATGGATCTGTATTCTATGAATTCTGTCGCAATATCCTGCTACGTAGTCCAGAGCAGCATCTGGCAGCAATTTATATACAATTTATACACAATAGACAAGATTAATAACAGTAATAACCATGCAAGTCTGCTCACTTACCTACTTCTCAAAAAGTATGGTTTGAAAGTGTTTGAATTCGAAATAGTTGTTAATGCTGATTGGGTTCGCTAGCCACAACATCTTTGGTAAATATGCCTTCAACGAAACTTACACGCTCGAAAGTTTTACCACCACCGCATCGCATTGACTTTTCCATCTCAAATTACATAGATGATAGATGTCTCTTACGTCAAATTTATTTTTAATTTGCATTCAAGCGTGTATTCTATACAAAGAGATTCTATACCTATAAGGTCGCCTTCGATCACTCGTAAAATCATTGAGGCCGCATATAAAAACAGAAAAATAAATAATTTTTGCTCATGTTTTTTCAATAATATTATTCTCAAACATTGAGGTAAGTATCCAAAAAATATTTACTGCGCCTATACCCAAATAAAATAATATAATATACATATTATGTGACTTCCCAGCTATAATATCTCTAGGGGAGAGACCCGCGCTCTATGGCTCTATCGCTGGCCATCTCCCTGGCAACGGAAACCTCTTGCCGGAATTTCAGACTGAGGCACTGCGGAATCGGCAGGCAGTGATATCCAGCTCTGACAGGTGTAACTTTATTATTGGGTAAATAAAACAATCGAGTGTTGTCGAGTCCAATGTAATTTCAATACTCCTATTACATTATCATTACGTTCAAACAACATTGCCACTAGGTTGCCTAACTATCAACGCATCGATAGCTGTCTTAGAAAACTATATGATATTAACAGGGCTATCGATGGATTGATGGTTAGGCCACCTAGTCGTGACCCGACCACCGCCACCACACTGTCTACAACTACAACATTACGTTATATTCGAGACGCTTCAGCCGTCGGCCCGCCCCCGGACTTCACATCCATAATCATTGTTTTGGACACATTGCATAATAAATAACACTTTCTCAATTAGGGTGTATTGGGGTAAAGGCGAAAGTGGGGATATTCCGAAAATAACCAATAACTACTAAAATAGGAAACATTTTTTACTCTGGCAACATTATTCTATGTTGATGACATTATTCTATCATGATCTATGTTGCCAGAGTAAAAAATGTTTCCTATTTTAGTAGTTATTGGTTATTTTCGGAATATCCCCACTTTCGCCTTTACCCCAATAAACCTTATATCTTCCCTGTACAAACAGCGTTAGATAAAAGTGATCGTAAAAAATTAAACGTATGCAGATTAATTAATTAGCACAGCAAAATTTTATTTTTCCGTGTCAATTATCCTGTGTTTCGCAGTGATATTGTTGCTGCCATGAACGTAACCAGATAAGGGCAGGATGGCACCGCGGCCCTGGACCTCAGATGAAATAAATGCCTACGGTTGATGAGCCCCTTAAATATCCGCCTCGTAAATCTGATTTCCACCTTCCTAGACCGGGAGCTTTGTTCCCTGTACTAGGAGCTGGTTACACTCATGGTTGCTACATTTTGAATAGCATTTTATCTGCATGGAGTACGGGGGCGGCCGCGACGTGCAAACATACATTTCCTTGAGACAAAAAAAGTTAAAAGAAAATTTAACAACAGAAAATAATTCATAAAATATAATCTTAACTTTTAAACCTATAAATAAGAAAATAATTTTATTATCCGTCGCTAGTCATGGTAAACGTTTTATTTAATTGTTTACAACAACCCATAATATGTCATAACTACACAAATATTCTTTATCATTATAATTCATATATATAAAAAAATGTAATGTTATAACATTTCATTATAATATAATTGATTTGTGTTTCTAATTATAATGACGGAATATGATCTCTGTATACCTAATTTTATTCACTTGGGGCGTTTAAATACATTATACTATTTGATTGATTATAACATTTGTTGGCTAACATAAATAGAGAGAAAATCTTTCAACATCTTTTTCTCCTCTAGTTTTCTTTTTTTGTAGAGCTATTAGCGATTTTGTGTCTTATGGTGTTGTCAATACGGAACGTTAAAAATATATTTAAAACATATTATTGCTGAAATTTCGCTCTGAATTTGGCCCTCCAGGCAAACACCGGTTATCATAACTAATTGATAGCTCTACGGCTCTGCAAATGCATGTACTTACAAGTTAACATACGAGCGATCACAAACACATTTTCATTTACAAAATAAAGTAGTATGTTAAAGGTACTTGACAAATAGACATCATATTAAAAAGCAATTTTATTAACTACATACGAGTACCACTAGCAACCGTGTGTGCAATTTGCAAATCTGTACAATCAGATCTACAAAATACAATCAAAAACAGTCCCCTACAAATCTAAAACCTTATTGATAACCGCTTTTTAGTACCATGTCTATGTGTACTTTTCCCTGATCATTAAAGATCAGTAGACAACCTTTTAATTAGAGTACATAAATAATACATTGGACACACTCGTATTGGTAGTGGAGATGTGCACACACAGGTGCACGCCAAATACAACCGTTTGGTGTCGGCACACGGCTTAAAATCGCGCACACTGTGCCACTGTGCACTAAAATCTGTGTGTTAGTACAATAAATAACAATTTCATACATAATGTACACCCAGTACCCAGTCAACCCGTCAACCGCCATTCCTCACACACACTAGAGAATAGATCTAAAGTAGTCGAGAGCATCACAGATAACAAGATAATATTCACACAGTTACAGTACTGGCGCGACCCGCTGATGCGATATGCTATAGCAACCGATCCCAAAGTTGATGCATCTCATAAAACCTTTCAAGGTGCTTTGCCATACGAAGACAGAGACACAATTAAATGAATACTAAATACACGGTTATAAATGCCAACTATATATCTCCCTACTTTGTTTTGTTTCTACTGTTAGCCCTTAAATGAATCGTCCTATTTCCCCTAGAGCTCATCCAAAACGCACTTCGGACAATAGTTTGGGAGATTGGGAGTGTTGTACTATAGTATACCGCAGCAGATCAAAGGGGAGGAGCCATGCACGGTACAGATATGGTACATTACAACCGTGTCACGGCCCATTAAAGTCCCAACATTTCTTCAAGTTTGTGACAGCCCAGTCCTCATCAATAGGTAAAATTAACCTATTATTAAACAATTTCTTTAAATCTAGATAAGTCCAGAAATACAGTATCTATCGATATATTATCTTCATGAATGAAGCGTAGTTAGGTGTTCATTCTCTACATTTCACTGAATGAGGATGAACACCCAGCTAATTTTACGTTTTAGACTAAAAAGACACAACTGTGAATCCATGATGCAAGTGAGTATCCTTCATATTTGATTGCCAACACATTCTGACGAGTCTAAACACTCATATTCTGCGTGAATTCACTTTCAGAGCACACATCATAATCTAATATACCTACCTAAATTTCGATCTCGTTACATTATATTCGATGTTTTTAAATCAAAGACATCACATCCATTTCACATAGCGAGCAATCAAAGAGCAACCTCAGTAGGCCCATGACAGCAATCTATTCATAGGGCACACTTCGAATTCAAGTGGTTGTTCCTAGTGGTCAGTAACGTGACCTCGTGATGACTCCATGTATATTATTTAAATCGATCATACTCTGTTGCTCGCCCTGAGCTCAACCCTGTAGGGTTAAGCACTACGCACATTACAAGAACTTGGGAACCAATATACTGAAACGGAAGCATTCAATTATGATCTTTATGTCATGGTAATTACGGTTATATATTTGAAAGACATCATAGAGTAATTTATATCTAGGGAAAGTACTACTCGCCACCCACTCCTGACCAACTCCGAACCGCCACAAGGATATAATTGAAATTCAACCGTAACTACTAAGGCATAAAGATCATAATCGTTTAATAAGATAAAGCATTTTTGACGGGAGCATTTCCGTGTCTCCAGCTGCAATCGTGCCCAGCTCGTAACCATGGCAACCTAGCGCGCGGCTACTGGCCGGGCTGCAGCTGCAACACGCCGTCACCATGGCAACCTATATGGCGGCCGGCGGCCGGGCTGGGGGCCGGGCGGCGCGGCGGCGGCAGTGCAGGCGCAGCAGCACGGCGGCGAACACGAGCGCGGCGCCCAGCGCGCCGCCCGCGGTCACCGCGTGCCCGTACACCGCGCACGACACCAGGATCGACACCGCCTGCGCACACACACCACCGTTAGTGCCAGCGAAGTACCGATCTACGACTGATTCACAGCGGTATTCAAAATGTGTACTTGGCTAAGCAAACACTAGTGTGAAGCTCTGTGATTGGTCCATATCAAATACCGCAAATAGTCAGTCTCCGTGAGTCTCCGTATTATGTCAACACTACTTTAGAGTAGGAGTGAGAGTCAGGAGGAGGTTAGCCTCCTACCAGCTGAATAGAGTATTGTAAGCAGATGTTAGAGTGAACTTCACTCAGTGAAATCTGCCTGACAAACTGCCCCTAATCTACTTAATTGAATACTCTCTCGTACTATCTTTTTTGACCAGGAACGCTTCCGTAGTTTGGTAACGTTTATTCCCACTTGAATACGTTTTAGTTATACTGATGTCAAGACGATAACTTTTAACCATCAAGTTCCTCCTTTAATTAAGAGCCTTGTTCTGTGTCAATCAAGTAAGAAAGGCTAAGGATGCTTCGCTCTCGTTTGCTATCTTAAATCCATGAAAGTGTTAGGATGTGATGGCGGCGGTACCTGTCTGAGCGTCATGATGATGGTGAAGACGACGGCGCCGAAGCGCGCGATGGTGCGGTAGATGAGCAGCTGGCCGACGGCCGAGCTGGCCGACAGCACCACGCAGTCCGCCACGAACACCGGGTGCTGCAACCCACACAACCTTATCGATCATCAATATAAAAAAAAAATCTTCCATTATTGAGTGACATATTGACAAAGTAAATTGCAAAGTTTAGTCTTGTAGAGAAAAAGGGGAGATCTAGCTCCGCCAGGCGACATTACTGCCTGAGGACCTCGACCGAAATGTTAACTTCGGACCGTTTGTATATATAGTTTGATTCTCTCTTCGATAGCGGGTGAGGATACGTTTTTGATTGGCCAGTATCAGTATGACGCGTGTGACGTACCTAGCGTATCGTTTATTGTACTTGATGCATGTGATGTTACGTTTGGTCAGCATTTATATGAGGCGCACTTATATTACTGTAGATATCGCGCCGCTACCGTCTTACGGTCCCCGCAAACTGGCTACAGCCACCGGCGGCTGTGGCGCTGTGACGCTTCTTTTACAAGTGCGATCTGGCCGACAGCCGCTTCGGCTGCATAACCCGCTCATTATTATTGGAGCTATTGGAGCGCTAAAAGAAGCGCCATAACGCCTCAACCACCGGTGGTCGCGGGCTGTGGCCAGTTTGCGGGAACCCTGACGAGCAAATCCAAACTCCAAGGTGAGGGACCTGCAGCAGCGTCCAGCGCAGGCGCGCGCGCGGCGTGGCGCCGTGGTGCGCGAGCGCGGCCGCCGTGAGCAGCGCCGAGCACAGGTTGACGGCCGCCATCATGTGCGGCGGGCGCAGCGGGTGCGCCGCGAACAGCGCCGCCTGCCACGTGGCCGTGAAGCTGTCGCTGGCCAGGTACAGCGCCAGCAGCCCCGCCCCCGCCACGCCGCCGGCGCCGCTCCCCGCCCCGCCCCCGCCCGCAGCCCCCGCGCCCGCGCCGCTGCCCAGCATGAACAGCGCCATGCCGGCCGAGATGAGCAGCGCCGTGCCGTACTCCGCCCACGAGTACTTGTTGCGCGACACCAGCGCCCCCATCAGCATCACCGGGATCACCTTGCACGACTTCGATAGCACCTGTCATCACACATTCCAAATTTAAACTTGACAAACGATAAACGGTCCCCGAATATCGCATCCAGATATGCGGGACTCGCCGAGTGCAGAGCCGATTAATCGCCGAATAACGAGTAGTGGGGATGGATGCTCGCTAATCATCGAACAACAATTGTTTGCTCGCCTCGCTCGGATTATTGTCGGTACTAGCTATTCAAACAGAGCCCGCATATGTTTATAGACATACTCACTACTTGACGAATACCAAGTCCCACATATCTGAATGCAGTTGTGTACTGACTTGTGGCATAGATAAATCTAGAAGACGAGACACTTAATCTTAAGATGATTTATAAAATAAAAAAAAACCTAATAAAGCCAAAAAAATAGCAGATGTCTTGCTCATAAATGATTCCATACAATTTTTAAAGAAAAAAAAATTTGTTCTAATTTGTATAATTTTTGCGTGCTAGCCCGTATCGCGCGTCTTCTAAACACCCGTGTGCATTGTGCGCATCATTTCACAAATAATCTATGGTCTACTTTTTGCTAGATTTTCAAATAGGCCACATTGATACATCGATATAATAGACCAATATACAACATTGACTACAAACTCATTCGATTCTCCGAACGTGTCCGACAGGCGGACGCCCAACAGACCCGCTGACCTGCGTGGGGAAGCTGACGTACTTGAGCGCCTCGTACTGGCACCAGGCGCTGACGATGTTGGACAGCGAGCAGTAGGAGAAGCGGTAGAGCGGCGCCACCACGAGCGGGCGGCGCGCCGCCAGCAGCCGCGCCACGCCCACGCCGCACGCCACCAGCCGGTTCATGAACACCAGGAACTGCGAGTCGTCGAAACGGACCACGCTGCCGTCCGGCATCACGTACTTCTGTAATGAGACCAACGGTAAAGAGACACAGCTATATTTTTTGCAGGTGGTAGGGTCTAGAGCTCACCCGGGGAAGTACCACCGCCCGCCACGGTACTTAGTACCATTCCTACCGTGTAAATTGTTTTAAGAACAATTGTGTTCCGGATAGGAAGGTGTGGAGCCGGTTACACTTTTTTAGAGGCGACCATCTCATTCGTCAGGGGTAGCAACGCATCTGTGACCGAATTAGAACGAGACTCATCGAGCCTAGTTCTGGGTCGGTCACAGTTGTCATGGGCGGCAGCGGAAGGTGGTGCTGCATGCTCGTTTGCTATCTTTAATTCCATAAAAAAAAACACAACTATATTATTTGGTAGTTGGAACCTTTCCCTCGTCGTCGCTGCTATCAACCAGACCATATTTAACTATGAAATGAGACTACAGGTTTTTTTATAAATATTAGGAAATAACTATGTTATCAATCAATAACCGTCCCTAATCAAGTCCTCTTACCAACTAAGTGTCTACCCAACTAATATTCTAACACCATTTGCTACCTGACATAACCAACCTGGTCCAAATTTGAGTCTCATTCTGTCATTTTGATTCGTTCTCCGCGTTTTTATGATCCTTTGCTTTTTATGATGCTGAAATATTAGCGACATCTGCCCCCGATTCTGCTAATTTAAAAGTGGATAAATTGGATCTCAATTGAATTGTTTGACACATTTTGTATGGGGTATGTGTCAAAAATGTGTCAAATTATTCAATCGAGCTGCAATTGAAGCATTTATAAATTAGCAGAATAAGGGCTCTGGACGAGTAATTACAGTTATCTCTACTTATCGATGTTGAAATGAGTTTTTTTTGTAAAAATTCACTAGCAGGTACAGGCTAACTAGGCTAGCATGAACTAGGTTAGCAGTGTGTCACCTGCGTCATGATCTTCTCCTGCAGCAGCCCCCAGACGAGGTAGGCGGCCATGAGGCCGGTGAAGCAGAAGGCCAGCTCGAGGCCCTCCGCGCGCGGCGACTCCTCCGCCGGCTTCGCCGCGTCCGGCAGCCGCTCGGTGTGCTCCCCGAAACACGCGTACAGGATCTTGTACAACCGTCCAGTGCTCGCTGGAACATGACCACCTTCTGGTTTATAACGGTCTACTACAGAACAGAAGCGCTCATAGCCCGGCGGCTTGCGTCCATCCTAAGCGATCGACAAAGATAAGCAACAGCGGGCGCGGTCGGTAGTCGGATGGGTGACCGCTAGTGGCAAAAATTTCTTGAGCGCTTCCGTGCTTCGGAAGTGAAGTTACTGTTTTACTATGAATTAAATGTGCTCGGTTTGGTAGTTTAATGAGTGACTGTTTGTGCCAAATTTTCTTATGCCATTCTGTTCTTGGGAGGGCACGTAAAGCCGTCGGTCCCGGTTGTTATCGATTGATAGCAGTCGTTAAGCCATGTCGGAGGCCTTCGGGCGGCTTGAAAACTTTCGACACTGGGTTAGCCACTAACCCCTCCACCAACCCGCATTGGAGCAGCGTGGTGGAGTATGCTCTAGGCCTCCTCAATAATAAGGAGAGACCCGTGCTCAGTAGTGGGCCATTAGTGGGTTGTAGCTTAGCTTTAGCTACAGAACATGGGTTTCTTCCTCAACATTCAGGTCTAAAGCTAACGTCACGGTGCTGCTCCAGTGCGGATTGTTGCAGGGGTTAGTTACCAACCCTAGTATCAGAAGATGAAAATGCCGCACAAAGAACTCTTTGTTTTGTGATATGGGCTTAACAATTGCTAACTGACGATAATGACTCGGACCGACAGCTTAACGTGCCCTCCCAAGAACAGAATGGCATAAGAAAGATTTGGCACAAACAGTCACTCATTAAACTACCAAACCTAGCACATTTAATTCATAGTAAAACAGTAACTTCACAGTAAAACAAACTGAAAATCAATCAATATAAATGCCATAAAAAACTAGTGATTAGGCCCAATGCATAACAATAGGCAAGCATTATCGCAAGTTAATATGTAAATTAGGGTCGTTATACTGAAATAGATAACAAAAATGTTACATACTTCACATTGAATAAAGTAACAATATAATAAAATATCTTACGCATTTTATCGAAATAGTTGGATTTCTTTAGGTACTTGTAAAGCACGAAGCCTGGCAGCAGGATTGTGCTGTACCCAACCAGGTTTAGCAGCAACCGGAAAATCCTTGAACAAAGAAAAACTCTGCATATAGTGACTATTCATCAGTAGGTCCAGAGGACCTCATACTCTTGATGTATATGTCCGAGTCTACTAATATCCACGTGTACAAAAATAGGTTCCAAGAGACTTATGTCAGCTAAAGAGCTTGATTGTCACAATGCACTAAATTCTGGAACTACCAGAAAAAACAGTTTAAAAATTTGCAATATTTCAATATGTACATTAAATAGGAATAAATACAAACCTCAAAGGGCTTAAGCAACAGATCAATCCAACAGCAGTGTTGCTGCTGTTGGATTGATCAAGATCAAAACCAATTAGCACCATAATTGGTACTACTCATGTAAACTTATGCATATAAAACTTTAGAACTATGAAGTTCTAACTTTTAATCATTTTAGTTTATGTGAAACTATTAATAATACTACACACTCTTATATTATTAATATTCATAAACCAAAAATTAAAAACAAAAATACTTATTGGAAGTTTTATTTAAGTAGCTTGGTTTATACTGGAGGCAAACATGTTTCGTTAGAATTTTTTTGTATTTGTTACATTACTTCTATATATCACATTTCTAAACAGCACAAGGCTAGTAGACACTAACCATGAGAAGTCGGAGTCGGTGAGGGAGCCGGTCTGCTCGTAGGCGTCCAGCAGCTGCTTGTACATGCTGCCGCAGCCCCATGTCAGCGCCGCACACCCCACCAGCACCACCCTGGACATGGAAACAACGGGGAGATAGACATCGTTCACTATTATTAAAGTACAGTAATTAATTAAGTCTACAAATGTTTTGCTGTTAGAATATTATTTTGGAGGCATGTAAAGACCTATTAAGATATTTTAATTAATATCCTCCTCCTCCAAATTAAAGTTATAAAACTAATATTTTATATATTACCAAGTAACGTAGGTCATCACTAAGACTTGAGGATCACTGAATAGTATGTGAAATATGATATTTTGCCTACTGCAACGTTACACGACTCGCAAACTGAACTAATGAGCTTGCAATAACAAGCGGAAGTATTTGGCATTCGGTCACTGTGCTGTTTTTATTGATTAAAAAGTCATAATAAATTATATCTCACCGATAATTCTGTCATAGAGTCGGCATTGCCGTGCACCCAATTATTGTTGGGTTTGCTTATCAAATGTACGTGTATTATGTTTTCTGAATGTAACTGGTGCCTAAATGTAAGACTTACCCAACAACATACTCCGGCTTAGGCATTTTTTTACTTATTATAAGGTAATTGACAATACTACTGATATGTGCGATAAATACTTATTCTATGTTAAATGCATGCTACGTTATAGTCCGCTCTCATCCAAATCTTACGATTTGAATGTTTTATTTTATGCATCACATCACAATCATCATTCACAATTTCACATCACATGTTTATTGGAAATTAATTATGGAAATTGTCATAAAAATGTTCAACCATGTCAATCGCTGTCAGGAGGCTGTCACTACCGTCGACCGTCTGTCGCAATGACGGCATTAGCATTAATGACATTGACATTTGACACTAAAATTTGCATAGATAAAATAATAAGGACACTTTTTCCACAGACAATAATAAATAGTGTTTTGAGCGTTTTGATCGCATAGTCGTCAGTCATCTGTATATTTGCGACTCTTTGCCGTTATTTTTGAAGAGACGGGGGGTGAAAAAGGTGTACAACACGCGGGCGATCATACTAATAACGAAACGACGAATATGTATAAAAAATGTCTTAGAGGGTTCAGCAAGACATAAAAACTTCGAGGTTAGGCATTCCGAACAACGAGGTAATTCAGGTAATGGCTTGCTGAAATCCTAACCCAATCGATTTGGATTGAGCGTTTGTTCGTTGTCTTCTTCAGGTAGGTCAGGTAGGCCATCGCCTTGCAAAGGACCTCAAACTATTTGTGTCGAATCCAAATATATTAGGTAGGTATATTCGTTAGCAATAGGTATTCGTTCGCAAATGTCCTGGCCATAATAAAGGTGTCAGTTACATTGTAAAATAGTTGACACGGAAAGGTCTACAAAGTGAACATAAAGCTACCGACCTTAATTAGGCATACCTACGCTGTAACCGCATAAAAACTTAAAATGACATCCAGACGATTACTTCAATGTCTTCCAACTTTTCGTCATTTGTACAACAACGAGTTTATGAATAATTGCATACCTATTTTCGAAATATTTTTTAGTTTAGCTTGTACACTAATGTTAGATACTTTACAATAGAGTGCACAATTAACAAACTTGGAACTCTAAATGTCATTCACAAATGGAATCAGCGGCAAACAGTGGATGTAATTTCTACAATGTGGTATGAAGTTGTGATGTTTGTTTTGGAGTTGTTGGCTGCTCTGTGTGCTGTTGCTCTGTGCGGGCCGTGCCTGCTGGGTTGCGCGCGGCGGCTGGTGCTGGGCGACGAGCTGCTGCAGCGCGGGGGCACCGTGGCGCACGAGGCCGAGGTGCTGGGCTGCGACGAGCCCGCCTGCCCCTACTACAAGAAGAACATGCGCCTCCTCATGGTACCCGCGATGAAGCGGCGTCAGTATGCCTCTCCGACAAGGCAATCTTGATACGTTGTGAATGATATTTACTGTCTTTGAGCTATGGTATTACACATGTTTTTTAGAGTTTTAATATCCGTTTTAATGCACATGACATGGGCCTATAGATCATTTTTATAGAAATTATTACGAATTACGCATGATTTTAGGACACTTAACCATAGTCGTTGGTATCGAAGGTACCTATCCTACCTTAGGTAGGTGGGCTCCAATAATTTATCAATGTAATATAACAACAACAATCCAAAAACCAAATCGGTCCCATTGAATGTTGGACTGGTTTGTCCAACGGAAACATTCTTCCCTGAGTGTTCACAGTAGGTATCCCCTTTTCATTAGAGTGCATCGTGGTAAGAAAAGATTGGCTTGAATGGTCCTTGAGGATCGAACTACTTCGACGGTAAACATTTCATGCAGCTACCCTCAGAATTCTGCAAGTAGTGGTGTGCACTTGAGCGGTTCGTGTAGTATGACCTGTATGACTAAACCATTAATAAATACCCAAACTCAGTCCTATCGATCATTTGATCGAACGTTCCCGAGTTTGATACCCCGCCGGTAAGCAGCATACGCAGATGTCGGGGATGATCCGAGCCTTAGGATAGATAGGACAGCTATTGGATTTGTTATTCAGATTCTTCTATTTCGCACTGAAAAGATCGACCAGCGAAGGAAATTAACAAAACTCCATTTAAATAGGCTTACTATTTTTATTAGGTTTCTTTTTAATACTATCACAGGACAGATGCGATTTTCAGAGCAACGGAAATTCCCAGTGGGAACTTCCCACACAATTGTAATTCATAAAACATACATAATAACGGAGAAAATTAATAAAGTTGTGGCTCTATATTCAGAAAACTGTGGGTTATCCCTCAGACATTAGATAACATAGGTCAACTCTGCAGATATTGAAGTCCGATAGGTACCTATAAGATATTGACATTGTATGATATAAATTAGGTATATTTTGAACTCTAGGTAAACAGTGGCAAATATAATCATGATTGAGGTTCCATCAAAGGTTTCATGCCGGTTGCTGGTCATTAGAGGATGTCATAGGTCATAGCAGTGGCTCATATTATCGGTGAGAGCAGAGCTCATATGGCAGGTGTCCTCGCTATTCGCAGGCGGTCCGTCTTCTGTCTGCCTTCGGGCACAGAACGAGCTTGTACATCTGCCATCGGTCATAGCATGGGCTCGTACCCAATCTCCTCGCTGTCGACGTCAATCTCGGGGTCCCGCTTGTACTTGGGGTCGGTGAGGAAGAGCTGGAGCTGCTCTAGGGCGGAGTCCTGGCTGGTGGAGCGCCCCGCCGGCTTGTCGCACCCGGCCTGCGAGCCCTGCTGGAGGCTGCGCCGCTTTCCCTGATAACGAAATTACACGACAAATATATATTAATAAGTAGGTGTACAGATTTTAATAACCTGATTTACCATTCAGAAATTTTCTCCCTTCTTTTTTGTAGTGGGAGATGATTGCATAGGTACCGGTAGCTTACTCCTAACTGCTAAATGCAAGTGTAAAGTGATAGCTATACTTTAAGTGATCGTTGTATGCACGCTCGTTTAACGCATCTAACACTAACAAACCAGTAATAACTAACTAAGCGTTATGTTTATTTATACCTACAGACTACAGACAGAGGATAGTACCTCGCAAACTATCACTTCCGTATTGCTAATTTTGAGTCACATCAGTATACAGTCCACCATCAGCCGAGTTCAGGTTGGTAGATTTCACAAACCGATAGAAAGTAATGCGAGCCTGCGGGTTTCCTCGATTTGTTTTTCTTCACCAAAACACGAATTACGTGACGCAGCCCTAAGAGGATCGCTGACGCCGCGGCGCCGCCAGCACGTGTATCGGTGCAGCAACCTAGATTTAGTGCAGAGTCAAAAATTGCAATATTGCATATTAGTTTTCTTTAATAATTATAACAATAAATTTGTCATTCCTATTCTAATATCGATAGGGCTTAGACTAGGCTAATATTAAGGAATTTAATTGTAATTTTTATTTTTAATTAAATTAGTTTTATTTAAATCTGGCTTTTTTTTGGAGCCTCCGAGCGCAGCTAACGTAATTCACGTAAAGAATAAACGTAAATATTTTTAGAAAATTAGGGGTCCATGCAGGAGTCGCAACGTTTAGACCGCTTGACTATCGCGACTTATATTAAAATTATCCTGCACTCAGTTCCAAAATACAGTGGCAGTGAAATATCTACTGCAATACAATCTCGTGCAGCAATTCGCTCTTCATCCTATCAGCAGTAGCTGTTGCAGCCAACATACCAAGCATAGTGCGGCGAGGGTGCAGCGTAGTCGTACCACGAACAGCAGCACCGTGACGAGCACTGTGAACGCCTGCAGCAGCGACATCTTGCCTCCAGCGACCGCCTGCCAGCCTCTAGCGGTCCCCTGCCTGCCTCCAGAGACCGCTTGCCAGCCCCCAGCGACCATCTGCCTGCCTCCAGCGACTGCCTGCTCAGTGAAACCTAGCTACATCGCCGACACGGTTTGATTTTATGAAAGCTGTTAATGAGAACTGATTATGATTGAAAAGGTTGGTAGGGTAGGACGGGGCTTAAAGGTCCGCGGGTATAAAGGTCCACCATCAATATCTAAAAAACTAGTAGAATATTGTTCGTTCTAACTACGTACGCGGAATGAAGGGGGTGCGGGAGGTGTAACCAGGCATCGCCGGCAGTCGAGCAACGTCACTAGCCGGAGATATACGACCACGTCTAAAAATTTTAACTTAAGTAAATTTTTTCATCATTATTCTTTTTAGTTTCGAGCAGTAGTTTTTTGTTTATCACCCCTAAACATAGTTTATTAGTATATGTGATTTATTTGTTTTTCACGATTTATTATTAGTTTTAGGCTAGGTTTAACGGTAATTTCGTTATAATCTCTAAAAATATTTACACGTGGTTGGGGTAAAAAGGTCCAATACGGTCTTGTTCAATTGTGACTGATTAGTGATTAAACAATTATAAGCTCAACAAAGTTAGAAATTAATAGTAAGACTGTTGCTGTTGTAATATAATGAGAAAAAATAGGTTTTGTTTGTTAAACAAATATTTTCTTTTAGAATAGAGACTATTTAAATGATATGAATCTTGGAATTATAATAAAGATTTGTTTTGCTTAAAAATTACAATACTTTTGACTTTTTGTTTTTGGAATAAAAATAAATGACTGAATTTTATTGAACCAAATATTGTTTTAATTCCATAAGATCATTTATAAATAAAAATTAATTTTGCCTCCTGCCTGTCCCTTTTTACCCCTACCATGGGGCAAAAAGGGACAGACGACAAGGTCTAAAAAAGTTGTAAAAACACATATTTCTATTATAATAATTAAACTAAAAATTGAGTTAAACATAGTCAGATAATTGTTTGTTTGACTAGTGTTATACATTTTGATATAGTGGGGTCAGATTACACAGTAGAATTCGAAATAGTCAAATTGGACCTTTAAGCCCCGCTCTACCCTAGTGAATGTTGAATATTCCTATCTCTATGGTTGAAATAAGCGCCTTATGAAAGTAAATGCCATAACTGTCAATACTTTTTTATTTTTATGTCGGAATCATAGAGATAGAAATCAATGGTCGGAATAGAAGTAGGTACGGCTTCCTTCGTCCAGTAAAGATCTTTTCACACTACATGCTCGACAATGCCGAATTATATGTCATGTAAACCTTACCGAAAGCAAGACATTATACCTCTTGGCTTTAGCCGGGTTATAATGTTCTATTGAATTTCATTATAACCCGCTGGTCAATAATGTGATTTTCACTTTCATAACTCTTATTGCTATGTGCATAAAGTCTAATTTCGCTAAACAGAATGTGCCCTCAGCGGGCGCGGCCAACTCGATTTTCGAAGACCGAAGCCGTGGCCCACTAGATTCGCACTGAGACGAACTTCATTTGTTTGTCAAATCGAGTAGGCCACGCCAGCTGAAAGAAGTTGCTATAGCCATAGCTAGTAGTACCTTTAGAAGATTCTATAAATATTTAAAAAAAATATCAAAAATGTCGAGTGATGAAAGTATTTTGACTCCAGAAGCTATTAAATTAGATGCCATAGGCATTGTCAATAATCGACTCCCAGAAACTACTCTATTGTCTCGCATAAAGTGAGAAAAGTAGAGTATACACCACCGGAATAAAACTGTTTTTTTCTTGGGCGCTTGAATCCCTCACTGCACTCAGGACTCAATCTTAATTCCCTCGCTTTGCTCGGGAATTAACTTATAACACCCTCGCTGCGCTCGGGAGTTAAATTTGGAGTCCTTCGTTACGTTCAGGATTCAATATAGCGCCCGTGACATAAAACAGTGCTTTATCCCCTTGGTGTATAATCTACTATTTTCATCCCACCTATTCGAAAAAGACGACTTGGTTCGGTCTTAAGGGGACCCAAAGTTGGTGTTTTCTATTTAGCGGGCGGGAATGAATTTTCATATAACTTTTCGTGCCCGTTAGAAATTCATGGTTTTGTTTTGAAAAATGAGTTCTTTAGTTACTTTAATTAGTTTAGTTGGTTTAGTCGGGTTAGTCGGGTTAGTCGGGTTAGTCGGGTTAGTCGGGTTAGTCGGGTTAGTCGGGTTAGTCGGGTTAGTCGGGTTAGTCGGGTTAGTCGGGTTAGTCGGGTTAGTCGGGTTAGTCGGGTTAGTCGGGTTAGTCGGGTTAGTCGGGTTAGTCGGGTTAGTCGGGTTAGTCGGGTTAGTCGGGTTAGTCGGGTTAGTCGGGTTAGTCGGGTTAGTCGGGTTAGTCGGGTTAGTCGGGTTAGTCGGGTTAGTCGGGTTAGTCGGGTTAGTCGGGTTAGTCGGGTTAGTCGGGTTAGTCGGGTTAGTCGGGTTAGTCGGGTTAGTCGGGTTAGTCGGGTTAGTCGGGTTAGTCGGGTTAGTCGGGTTAGTCGGGTTAGTCGGGTTAGTCGGGTTAGTCGGGTTAGTCGGGTTAGTCGGGTTAGTCGGGTTAGTCGGGTTAGTCGGGTTAGTCGGGTTAGTCGGGTTAGTCGGGTTAGTCGGGTTAGTCGGGTTAGTCGGGTTAGTCGGGTTAGTCGGGTTAGTCGGGTTAGTCGGGTTAGTCGGGTTAGTCGGGTTAGTCGGGTTAGTCGGGTTAGTCGGGTTAGTCGGGTTAGTCGGGTTAGTCGGGTTAGTCGGGTTAGTCGGGTTAGTCGGGTTAGTCGGGTTAGTCGGGTTAGTCGGGTTAGTCGGGTTAGTCGGGTTAGTCGGGTTAGTCGGGTTAGTCGGGTTAGTCGGGTTAGTCGGGTTAGTCGGGTTAGTCGGGTTAGTCGGGTTAGTCGGGTTAGTCGGGTTAGTCGGTTTAGTCGGTTTAGTCAGTTTAGTTAGTTTAGTGACTGTGACAGTATTATTCCTGAATTTGAGGCGCCTTTTATTTTCTCATAGGGGGGGATGAAAAGTAGAGTGTATCACTCGGGAGCAAATATTTTTGGCTCGGGCGACATACTTTGAATCCCTCGCTACGTTCAGGATTCTACTAAAGAATCCCTCGCTACGCTCGGGATTCTACTCTAGAATCCCTCACTTCGCTCTGGATTCAAAAAAGCGCCCTCGCCGAAAAAATATTACTTTGCACCCTTGTAATACAATCTACTATTGCTGCAGACGTTGCAGTTGCACTGCAACATTCTAAATAATGGGCCAAGGAAATGTGAAACATCGAAATGATTACACGTCTAAGCATAAAAGGATAATAAGTTTACGACAACAAACAAATATAGCAGGTTGACAAATAAAATATTAATCATTATGTCAAAAAAGGATGACTGTTTATATAAACATGAGCGTAGGGGTACCCAGCTCCTGACCTAGGTGGGGGCAAAGCTCCTGATTCATGCAAATGGGGCTTTCGAAGCAATTTTATAAAGGGTAACAACGGATGAGCTCCTGTTAATTCTGTACTACTTATTCAAGGCGTTTATTATTAGTTTCAATGCGTCTTTTTGCTTTATCGTGCGATGAAGATTGATGAGAGACATTAATAAAAAAGACAGAACTTCTGTAACTTGATACATTGTTGCACACAGATAAACACAATCCTATTGATACGCGTCCCGTGTATCATTTTATGAGCGAGGCAGTATCATAAAATTACCTGAGGAGTGGTACTGGCCAGTGCTGGCCGCAGTCATCAATCAGATTGCGCGGCTTCCTGCTGACACCAGCCATTGACCATTGTTAATTTGAGCACTTTCAAATAAATCTATCAGCTCTACCTATTTTATTACCTCATTAGCATTTGGTATCTACTACCTACCATTTAATCGTGAGAGGACTACTACGCTTTTAGACTTAATTATAGAAATTAAACATCTTTTGTTTAATTTTTGTCTGAAAGTTCCACAAGGAGCAGAACAGATAAAGTTGATAATCTAAGTAGGTATACGTAGTAATAGATTAGTTTCCGCACAATAGAAATTAGTTAGAAGCAAGGATAGTTAATAAAGTAGAACTATTAGATATCAGACTTCATCGCCACTTACCATCAGGTGGGATCGTTGTCAAGCATTAACTTATTTTAGTTAAAAAAATACCTACTGATAAGAAAAAGCCAGGAAAAACTCCCCTAAACTCAAACTATAACTTTTTATTCCTAGTTACAATCATTTATGTCTTTATAGATTTTAATAAAATACTTATTATTACACGTATTTTATATATTTCATATAGGTTTTTTTATGGAATTAAGTTAGCAAATTAGCAGGCAGCACCACCCTTCCGCTGTCGCCCATGACAATAGTGACCGACCCAAACCTAATTCTAGTACTAATTCGGTCACAGATGTTTTACTACACTTGAGGACTGAGAATTGTAACTGGCTGCATACCTTTGTATCCGGATAATCCGGAACAAAAATGCTGAACCGAAAAGTATCGTGGCTAACGATGATACTGCCTCGAACTCTATCTAGGCTCTACCACCTAAAAGACTTATTTTTTCGGACGTCGAATTTGTCCCTGTCCCTCACGTATCAAAACCTTTAAAGCACTTATCGATATGTTAGGTTAGTTAAGGTTTGCGCACAAAAAATAAAAACATATGTAAATTTAGGTAGGTAATTTACTAATAGTTTGCGGTATAGGAGGCGCGCTGAATACTCTTATTCGATCAAATGTCGTAAAGCAGCGGTAATAAACACCTTAATTCGACAAAAAGTGCGTTACACGACCGCTATACGACCACTTTGCGACCAAAAAGTAACTTACGCGACGGCTATACGACTTTTATAGGACTCTGAGTCGTATAAAATGGGCCTTTTCTTGGTGATACCGACGTTATAGCGACGTAACGGCGACAAGCTTATAGAACCAAAAGTTGTCGCTGGCACGTTGTGGCGACCTGTTAAATGTTTGTTGGGTTTACCTTTTGATCTTGTTAAGAGAAGCTATACTCTTTGGCAGTGATGTGGGCTTTATAGAGTTAACACTTAAATTGTAGAGTCAATCCTATAGAGTTAGGGGCTTTGCTTAGCATGTTTGTCAGCCTTGACACCTTAGTTTACATTGTTTCCGAAGTTAATTATTAACGCAAAGCATGGATCCTCTAAGGCTAAGCGAATCGAGGTCTCGTTATTAAACTACTACCTACCTACATGAAAGTGATCTGTATTATGACAGAGCGTTAAAAGCTCCGTTCGTTATCGACATCTTCATAAAACAATCGGCACTATAATCATCATAAGCAAACAATCAAGTCATGAACCATTACTCATGTTCATACCTCGCTCACTATGCGCGGCGTGTGTGGATCAACGATGGGCGCCGAGTGCACGCGCGGCCATAGCTCCCCATTGCTCATTACCATGCTAACGACACATCGATATTCAATTGGCGAACCTACATTTTGTATTGAATAAAAAAATCGATTGTCTTTGGATACGGCATTTCTAGGGTACCAGTTTACCAGGTAGTTCTATTCAATTCCTACTGAATTTTATGAAATGAACTTCAGGATCAAATTCAGAACATAGAGAGAACACAGAGACAAAAACTGCTAATAATATTTTGACTTTTGATGGTCCTATCAATACCCCTCAGCCTCATAAAATATTTTCTTCCAAATATCTCCTATATGCATAACATAACATAACCATGAAGTGTAAATGTGTGAAAAATGTAAATGTTCCCTTAAAATTATAATCCTTATATCCAGGTAATCACCTACCTAAACATGGGTTTTTATGGGTTCTCTATATTCCGTGTTGGAATGTTCTCACATGTATGTCGACTTACCTACTCGTGGTACCTATACGTGGCCATTGTACGATAATACATTCCTAGTAGATGCCACATCCATTTGCGATGGATTCTAGGTTTTAATATTTATAATTCCGTGTGAGTGTTATACTTATTGATATCTGCAGATGGTATGACTTGTTTTTGCGGTTTTTCATTCATACGTTACATTGTAAGTATTGTAACGCTGTATTGCTCGATAAGCACCTCCATTATATAATATTACTTGCACAATATGACGTATTCCATGCTTTACCTAATTGTGGTTTTTATTGTTGATTTCTAATGAGTGTTTAAATTATGTTGTGCAATTTTGCTATTTCATCATGTTAACACTTTGTCTGCATGATTAATTGTCAGTTAACGCAATTGGTTTATCCGTGCTAATTAACTGATTAAATAAATAAATTCGTTAACAATTCACATCTATTAATTTATTTGTCAAATCACGATGATTACCTATTATCCTTTGTGTTTGTGGTTGATTATTATTTCCTATTAATAAATCGTTACGTTACACATAATGATATATGCACGCAAATTACATGTAGATATTTTTCTAAAGATTTAAGATAACAAAAATGAGTTGGCAGGATTATCCTTCCACAGGCGCCCATGACTACTGTACTGTCTGACCGTCTCAGAACAAGACTAAACTTGGTGTCCAGTTAGCAGATGATATTAATAAGAACGTTAATTTGGTAGTTCATATTCGGACTGGGAAAAGGTCTATAAATGATACCTAATTAATCCTGTCAGTTTTTGTTAGTACCTAACTACCTACCTACCTTATAATGAAATTATTGTTAAGAAAAATCTCTTTTTAAAGTCTGTCACAGGTGTAGAGCTGACCCTGAGGTCCAAGTCTAAAAAAGTGTAACCTACAAGTATGAAAAATAATACAGGCCAATACCTTTTTAAAGTCTGACCTAATGCCAAATTACTATGTCATAAAGGTAATGCCGTCTAGACAGAGGGAAACCAAAGGCTCTCCGCCCTAGGATTTTGAGGGTGCAGTAGGTGCCTACAGATGTAAATAAATCGAATATCACAGACTAATCAAATCCCAAATGTATTCTACGTGATATATTTGTGTATAATGGACATTGGACAGCTTTCTGAACTCTCAAGCGGCACTACACACGGCGGGCCGCGATAAGAGCCAGGATAATATTGTCCTGATAATGGACCCCGCGCCGCCGAGAGATTTGTCTAAGGATTTATGGTGCTCCCCGACTTCCAGCATAATAGAACTTTACTGGAGCCGTTTATTATTATGATATGAATAGTTTGATTCCTTTTGTACATGGAATGTGCCAAAATTGTGTAAAGCTACCTATTCATTTTTGTATACCTACGGTATGTGCCAAACTATTCAATTTTGTATACGGAATGTGTCAAACCATAGATGTAGCATAACAAATCAATAATAAAGGAGGAGAAAAAAAAATATGGGTAACGTCCTTCAAGTCTCATTTACAACGCAATAAGTGGTTTGGCGGTGAGCTCAAACAACAGGGTGGTAACTGATAGTTAGCTAGACAAACGTCACTCTTCCCACCGGACAGAGACAGGCTATATTTATATTAAAACTAGCTGACCCAGCAGACGTCGTTCTGCAACATAACATGTCCGCCCGCAGCTTCGCCCGCGCTGCTAATTACTTCTAACGACAATATCTTAAAAACTACCCATCTGATTTATATTACTGTAAAAGGCAACTTTGATCTGCATTAAATGCCTAAACTAACTAACTAATATATTCATTTGGATAAGGATTAATATTTTAACTACAGAAAATAGTTTTGATGATGGTTTTAATTCAAAATTTTAACATAAAAGTGGTTATTGTGAGTTGTGAGTCAACCACAAGAGATAGAGACATGCTATCGCGGACTTTTTTGTAACATTTTTATAGATCTTGAATTCGCTAGTACATTTACTCAACTATATTTGTGCTAGTTTACGCGGCGTTCGCGTGGAAAGCTCTCAGTTGGCGAAACCTCATCCACATACCTATATCGCTGAATTTCTTAAATATATACGATAAATTATATACGAGTACTTAAACCTGCCTTAAGAATCATTCTTTCTATTGTTGAAAACAGTATAAAAATCTGTTTTATAGTTTTCGAGTTTATCGCGGTCAGACAGTCAGACAGACAGAAAACAGGACTTCTTTTTATAATATGTAAGGATGTAGCTACGTTTTATATTGCGTACACGAACAAAGCTAGTTTTTACAAGGTAATATTAAAATACAACTGAATTTCCCTTTTAATAAACATACACCTAAGGCACACAAAACGTGTCAATGCAATATAAGTAGTTGGGTATATCCATAATTATTGATACAACATATTTTCTTAGTATTTATTCTTGTATAGAAGTCCAGTATAGAACGCGCGGGCTGTATGGACTGCTCATAAATAATCACCTAATAATACAACATTCGTATTCCGGTAACGCGATCGCAGATTGTACTGCCACGTACCGCTGGAATAATAAAAGAATCCAAGTATGTACTCGTGCCGAGACAAAGGTGCTATAACGCAGAAAGGTACCGATCCCTAGAACAATATCAGATAACACCTTAAAATAATTGCTACGAATACCAGTAGTCCAGTAGCGCGTAGTTTACCAATTCACTTATGCAAATAGCGAGCGCGACCTTAATGAAGTAGATCGTAGAGGAACATAATGTACAGTGTGGTGACTCTAAGGCGCGCTGTATAAGGCAGGGGGCTCCTTATTGGTAAAGGAAGCGGGCAATGGACGCGGTACAGAAAAGGCAACCAATTCGCTATTGTTCGCGAAACAACTGAAGTGATGGCGCCCAAGTGGAGCTGAAACTTGTGCCAACGTACCCATCAGGGTCGGACTTGGGTGACGCCTAGGAAGAAATAATTTATTAACAAAAATCGATTAATAGTGGTTATGGGTTTCCCTACTTTTCCGAAACAGAAAAGTTGGCCTACGCCTTCCAGTCGCTCGTAAGACATTAAAAGTTTTTACACACTTCCAAAAATATAACCTAGTTTCACGTCCGACATCAAGCACACCTAGGTATCAGTTTCTGGTCGAAAATCAATGAAAACTTCAATCAGTGCTAGGAGTAGTAATGTAAGTACATTGTTAAAAATGGTTTATAACAAAACTAGTAAATCCGCCCTCGCTTCGCTTCGGGGAACCAGTCCCTTCAAAAATCTCTATAAATTTTAACAAATTATGTTATTCCGATGTCTAAGCTATATTACTGCAAAGTTTCATGAAAATCCGTTCAGTAGTTTTTGCGTGAAAGAGTAACAAACCCACACACACACTCACTCACTCACACATACATCCTTACAAACTTTCGCATTTATAATATTAGTAGGATTTGTATAATCAAAAGACTGATCTTTAAATTGTTTGTAAAGTTAAAATTCGGCCCTGACGGTCGGTATAGAAAGGGCCCGGTAGCACCAGCCAACTGGAGCGGGTGATGGACCTCCGAAGGCTGCAGCCGATTGTTGCGGGTACCTTTGGCTCCCTTTATAGGCAAACCAGGGTGAATGGTATTGTTTATTTCAATTCTTCTTATGTACCATTGGGAGTTAACAAATATGCATGGTTTTGCGCATCCGTGCCAGTGCCAGTGTTTTACCAATGAATGCGCTGTATCTGATGTTGAGCGATCGTTTCAATGTCACGTTGTACGACAGCATTATTAATTATATTTTGGAAAAATATTATTTTTAAATATTGCTTAATGGTTGCTTTGATTACAATAACAGATGGATACAAAAACATCGAAGGTATTTGTTACTAAATATCGGTCAAGTTCAAGGCAAGTCTGCGCTTCGTTGGCTTTCAGCTAAATTACGAAATAGTTAAATATTTAGTTATACGAATACAGCAGAGCGACCCAAGAGAATCGTACTAGGTAAAATCACTTCACTCATTTAGTCAGGTTTGATGAAACTCCTCAGGGATCTTAAAAGGTTAATTTTGACTGTAGAGGTTAAAACTTATGGCTTAGTTAAAACCAGCTAAAGGTTGAATTAGTTCAAAATTTAAATCCCGTCGCGTCGGTCGGTCCCAGTTAGGCACTTCATACACAACGCTATTTATGAGCTACGCGACTGCAACGCAACCCAAAATTTCGCTGTATCTGACAATGTTCACTGACAGGAGACGCGTCATAAATAGCGTTGTGTGAGAAGTGCCTTAGTGTTCAGACCCACTAGTTCTACTATAATTCCTGTCTACGCCCTACGTTTTACGACTTTCATTCTTCGACGGTCCTATCTCTTCTACAGAGAACAACAAAGATTTGGAAACCTCCGAACTTTAATTTCATTAAAATGTTATCGGACGCTCTAATTGTATAGTAATTGTTTTGGCGATAAGGCGCCAGGCGATACTCGCCGACACGGGCGCCGCAGATAATGTCGATGGGTAATTACGAGTCGAGCGGCAGATAAGGACAGATCCGTGTTCCCAAAATATAGCACCCACGTGCGCTTGGGGACGAACTACCTTCCTTGGCGTCGAAGCCTTACCACAGCACGGGCGTGGTAAGGCTTCGACGCCGGCGTGGTAAGATGGTTTTTTTATGTGGTAGGGCCTAGAGCTCACCCGGGTAAGTACCACTGCCCGCCACGGTACTTAGTACCATTCCTACGGTGTAATAATTGTTTTAAGAACAAATTGCGTTCCGGATAGGAAGGTGTGGAGCCGGTTACACTTTTTTAGAGGTGACCATCTCAGTCCTCAGGGGTAGCAACGCATCGGTGACCGAATTAGAACGAGACTCATTGAGTCTAGTTCTGGGTCGGTCACAGTTGACATGGGCGGCAGCGAAAGGTAGTGCTGCATGCTCGTTTGCTATCTTAATTCCATAAAAAAAAATGGCTTCGATCCAATTTGGAGGGACCATGCATGGCTGCAATTTTAATTCTGTAATTAAAGTTTTTTGGACAACTTACGTTTATTTTTTTTTTTTGATAGGCTGAGTAGTAGGTACTGAAGATAACCTATCTCGTGGTGAAAGAACTGAGGAATCTTTACGTTAAAACTTATACAAAATACTGACGTCCGCGCAAAATTACTGTCAGCTAAGAAGCCTGAAAAGGATAGTTTTCTAGTAAATTGTAGTACTTAATTTATTAATTGTTTTATAGCTTTGGGGGAGGCCCTAGATCTTCAGACCCCCTGACAGAACTCCGTCCTCTAACAAAGTTACTGCTTGGTAATTTTTTTTTTTTTTTTATAGCCTGAAGGGCTGACGACAAAGCGGACGAGCCACCTGATGGTAAGTGGTCATCGTCGCATATGGACACCTGCAGCACCAGGGGAGTCACCTGTGCAACGCCGGCCCGGAAGGAGAGCTCTTTTTACACCTTTCTTGAAGAACCCCATGTCATAGCGCTCCGGGAATACCTCAGAAGGAAGCTCATTCCACAGCTTGCAAGTTCGCGGCAAAAATGATCGTGAAAATCGAACTGTAGTCGTTCGCCACGGATCCAGGCGATGTGGATGAAACTTCAATCTTCGGCGAGTGGTGTAATGATGGAAGGGTGACGTTGGCACCAAATCAAACAATTCCTCGGAGCACTCACCGTTGTAAAGTCGGTAGAACACACAGAGACATCCTATATCTCTCCTAAGGCTTAGGTGTTCTAACCTGTTAGTGACTCGTGGGTCGTTGACAATTCGAACAGCACGCTTTTGTACGGCGTCAAATGAACTTATTCCGATGTTCGAGAATAAAAAATTCGTACCATTTTTGTGAAGAAAAACCGCCAAGGATCTTTTGTGTTAATTATTCTCTGTTGTCTGTATTAATTACGTTGAATGTAAGCAAAGCCTGCAAGTTCATTATCGTTGACATTGTCTCTCGGAGGACGGTCGGTATGCAGGACAATTAGGTATTTGCGAAACTTGTTGTAGGTAATTAAGTACGGGAACCTTCAACTGTTGCTGAGTTGTGTTGTATCTATTTTGAAGACACATGGAATACTTATCTTTTTTTCAAACATTGTTATTGTAAAATGGCCTGGAAACGCAGTGTAAGTTTTTTTTATGGAATTAAGATAGCAAACGAGCATGCAGCACCACCTTTCCGCTGCCGCCCATGACAACTGTGACCGACCTAGAACTAGACTCAAAGGGACTAGGATGGTTAGTCCAGTTAGTAGATGGTGTTAGAATACTTTACGAACAAATGCAATTACTAGATCGTTATGAGCGTTCATGTAATTAACAGCTTTTTACCGGACTCTCAGGGCACTCGATCGAGAGTGCATTAACACTAGGGTACTCAGAGTCGTTTAATGGTTACTTAACTCTTCCTTAGTATAGATTTAAAAAAGTTCACTCTCACAGTCAGTTAACGGAGCGTTAGTGTCCCTTAATGATCATTAAATTTAAGTAGAGTCGAACCCTTACCTAACTATGTAATGATTGATTTTGACATTTGCGTTTTGAGGTTATTGTGTTAATTTTATCAGTGAATTAATGAGAATCAGTTGCATTGTGTTTAAATATTCAAAAATGTCTGATATGAGTTACTTTAAGTTTGTGGAATATGCTAGAAGGTTTAGAGAAGTGAGACAGAGGAGGTATTTACGCGATTATTCAGACCCATTTACAAATAATAATTATTGCTTTTTACAAAAAATAACAAACTTCGACCTTGATAAGCAGAGATAACTCAAAAACTACTCGCCAGATGGCGCTCAATTCAACATGTAAGTGTAAAGTTCTCGTTACTACAAATTAATCAAGCCCAAACATTAGATAACTGCAGTAAATCGTTGAGGAGTTCCCTCGACTGTCTTTTGGCTTCATCAGATCGACTTCATGAAATGGTAGCGCTTAAATGTACTTATGATAACATGAACAAACACACTAGTCGTTCATACAATTTTCGAAAGTTTCCCTCGATTTCTCTGAGATGCCATCATCAGACCCTGGTGTCCTTATCAGCGGACCCTACTGCGCATATCTACTTTACAACAAAAAAAGAAATATCAAAATCAGCCCATAAACGACGAAAAAATCGCTGAACACGCATAAAAAAGCATATACAAGGTCTGTTCAAAAAATAACGCGACTTTTATGTTTTTTCGAAAATTATTTATTTTTTCATCAATCTTTATTTTGTGTCCTTTAAAGTAATCCCCGTTAGATATTATACACTTGTGCCAACGTTTCTTTTACTCCTCGAAACAATTTAAAAAGTCGTTTTTTGTGATCTAGTTCAGCTCCTCCTGCGATGCCGTCTTTATCTCGTCAAAGGTAGCGTAGTGTCGTCTTTTTATGGGCCTTTTCAGTTTCGAGAACAATAAAGAGTCACAAGGAGCCAATCTGGAAAATACGGTGGCTGTCGTATCATTAGAGTGGTTATTTTGGCTAAAAATCACGCACAAGTAACGATGTGTGAGTAGGCCCGTTATCGTGATGCAAAAACCAATTTTTGTTCTTCCACAAAGCCGGGCGGATTGCTTCGCGGTAATTGCGCATAACTTGCAGATAATATTCCTTATTGACAGTTCTACCCTTTGACAAGAACTCATGATGCACCACGTACTGCAATCCATACTATTTTCTTCGTTTTCATTAATGCTTTCGTCTGTTCTTGACGTGCTCGGGCGTCCGACACGTTGTTCGTTATTCACATCTTCTTGGCCCTCTCAGAACATTTTGTATCACCGATATAAACGTTGCTTGAGTCCAAGATGAGTCCAAGGTAGCTTCTCCACAAGCTATAGTCAATATTCAAAATTCGTCCGCGCGTTTTATTTCGTTTTTAACACAAAATTTAATAAGCAAAATTTTATAAAGCTTCTTTGATCCATTAAACAAGAAATGAAATACAAACAAACCTTGGAATTATTAAAATCATATTAAAATTTACTATTATGACATTGACATTTGACAATGACAACAAGTCTAATTGACAGCAGTAAGTGTTCCCATAGAAAAAAAAGTATAAATCGTTCTATTTTTGTTCAATTAAATAGCTATTTCCCATTGTATTTTAGTAGAAACTAACAGTAAAAGAACTAACTTTCAATCATATTCCAATTAATAATGAGTTTACAGTTTTATACATATTTTTTCGTTGTGAAATAAAAATTATTTTTAAGCGTGGCTACACCAATGCTTTATCGAATTGCAATCGATACGGATGCACCGCCCTACGGTTACTTAAATCTATCATTAGCAAATGAACCCTTAAATATTGTTTCTGGGATGAACTGATAATTAACAGATTTAATGGCAATTAGTTAAGTAATCATTAGGTCTAATTTAATGAACCTTTCTGAGTGCGGCAGTTAGTCCTTTTACAGTACTTAACACTACTTACTCCTGCTACTGGACATACTTATCTCCTTAAGAATAAACTTATACGTAGTGTACATGTATGTTCTTAATGACATATAAGTTACTAGCTTCTGCTCGCGGTTTCGCCCGCGTGGAATTCATTTATATTCAATCCCTATTTCAAGCGTTTAGCCTGATTTTTTTTTAAGTAGCCTATCTGTGACTCTGGGTCTTCAACTATTTTCATTCCGAATTTCATCCAAATCGGACCGGTGGTTTAGCCGTGAAAACGTCACAGACAGACTTTCGCATTTATAATATTAGTATGGATTAATTAATTAGCTTTGTTGATAAATATCTTCAGATGCTGCCATAAAATACTTATTTTTATTTCATTTAGAAGATTTTACAGTATTTTTAAACTTCAAGTACCTTAACTTATTTTCACGGCAGAAATCGATGTAGATAGAGTATCTCTATCACTCATAGATAGAGATAGTCCAAAATGCTTAATATCTTTGCTTCGTTTGTTCTAAATCGGTCACAGTTGCCATGGGTGGCAGCGGAATGGTGGTGTTGCTTGCTGATTGCTACGTTAATACCGTATAAAAAATCTCGAATATTAGTTAAAGTATGTTCAAACCATGCACTGCGAACTGCAACTGGGTTAGTTAGTAACAGGGCTATGTCAAATAGTTAAACACTTCTGTTTATTGACTCATCGTTATCGAATGTTTTCTCTCAAATGAGATCCTATTGTCCGGGATGTTGATAGAATTTCAATTCCTCGTTAGATTTATATCGGCTTATACAAATGAATAGTCCTGACATGCCGGGACACTCGTAACATAATGAGAAAGACTGGAACTATTATAAGATAAAATTGTGCTTATTTAGACGTACAGCTAAATTAATAGAGGGAAAAACTGATGCCAATTGCTGCGATCCAGCTTCATCAGCAACCAACGCGGCGCGACAAGGCTTCGGTGTGGAGGGGTACCTGTGCAATGTACATATATTATACACGATGCGATGTGCGAGCTGGCAAAATTCTCGGTCGCAGCTTTGTGTAACCTTTAACTTGACTTGAGCTAAATAAACCTGGCTGGTGAAGCGGTGCCGCTTTAAGCTGCATTCAATAAAGGCGCGGCTGTATCTCCAAGAGTAGTAGTACCTACTCTGTGCAGAAGGATGCAATCATTGACCGCAGTGTTCCAAATATTATCGTGACCCGCGCGGTTAATTTTCACGTTGCCTCATCATGACATCATGACCCACAATGTTTATAATGGGCATTATGTCATAATGACGTTATATTTTAGTGGAAATTATAAAGTTTTTAGGGCTACGGAGCTCTTGTCAGTCCGTTGAGCATAATTAGTCCGCTCGACTGCAGTAAAAAGTTCAAAGATCCTTAGAGAATAGTAGTTTGCCATAAATATTATAATTATTAATTATTGTTTCTCATCAATTTCCTTAGTAGATATAATATGTATTACTATACCTACACACCGTTTCTTGATTATTTACGTACCTAAGTATACCTACCTATAATTAGACGATTAAACGAACTTACCTGTAAGTGATGTTCAATCGTAATTGTACGAAGCTCCTTGTTCTGGAGGGTTTACACGTGTAGTTTACGTCCACGTATCGCCAAAACTATCACATATTCAAAGCTAAGAGAAAAAAAGTTTTACTCTGTGCCACTTCCCAACGTACCTGTGAACACTCTGTCAAACGTCATTAGTTTAAAGAGTCATGAACAACCCTTAAACTGGGGTATTTTTAATAAAATGTAGGGAGGGTGGGAGTCCCTCCAGAACAAGGAGCTTCGTACAATTACGATTGAACATCACTTACAGGTAAGTTCGTTTAATCGTCTAATTGTACTCCTCCTTGTTCTGGAGGGTTTACACGTGTAGGATGTTCAAAGACAGGGTTGTGAATGACAAAAAAGAAATAGGTAATAATTAATTTTAACAAGTCTTAGAGATCAACTGAACAACATTTTTAGACCTTAATTAAATGTTAATATTTAAAATGTATCACAAACCGTACTACTGAATAATGAAGAGTCATCTTGTATAAGTCTGTTATAAAACCTTGCAAATGTAGAACTGCTTGACCAGCCTGCTGTTTTTGTTATAAGGTCCATGTTCAGACCAGCTCTTTTTGCTGCAGACGTAGCTGCATGACGAGTACTTACTATGTGCAGAAAATATAGTTACATCTACTCCAGCTTCCTCTAGTGTGGACTTAATCCGTTTGCTTATAGTTTGAGTAGAAGCGGATTTATGACGCTTTTTTAAAAGTTAATAATAAATTATTAACATTGTTCCTTATACAATCAGTAGCCTCTAAACAACACTTGAATGTATTTAAAGAACATAATTATCTCTACTTTTTTATCATTTTTTTTTTTTTTTAAGTACAACATAGGTTGTAGTGAATTTTTTCTAGAAGTTGTAATCAAATCTGGAATCTTTATCTGAACACCTGTATATGTGAATTGTACATTCAATATTTTAATGAGAGAGGGGGTTTTTACTCATTACTAAGCGACAAATAATGTAGCACTAAGCCTGGGTTCCATGTAAAATTATATTTAGGGGCAGGTGGTTTTAGTCTAAAGACACCTTTGAAGAATCTTCTCAGTCTATCATCTACTCCAATTCTAGGACCCATTAAGAGGGACAAAGCAGATCTATATGTATTCAAAGAACCATAAGAAGAAACCAGTTTTAAGCTTACACTCAGAAAATTTAAAATGTAGGGGACCGATGCTGAGTAAGGATCTATTTTCTTTTGAGTGCAAAATTCCCATCATAATTTCAGTGAAGAGTCCTACTGTCTTATTGTACTTGGTGCTATGGAACTTAACATAATATTTAACGCTGATGCTGGGGTACTCCGGCTCACAAATGCTTTGCTGATAACAGTGCTGCACCCAGGGTAAGAGACTTGTGAAGAGGATGTGGCAGCCTGGAAGGGGACATAACTAAGACATAACTAAGTTCTTATTAGGTTTCAGCATGATGATGTCAAACTTAGTAAGTGCTTTAAAAATTGGAAACCAAGGTTGCGAGGGCCAGTAAGGAAAGACCAATATTCCAGTAGCCCCATCCTCCAGAGAAAAAGGTGGAAATGCATAAAAAAATAGATTGTTCCAGTTTATTGTAAAAGAATCTACTGCTACTTCTGCCTTCTTCCTCGTGATCTTTTTTTTTTTTTTTTTTTTTCAAATTGTTTAACAATAGTAGAAAATGCAGATTTTGAAAGTTCCAATTCTATATTAATATTTATAGATTCAAAAACAGCTCTATAATTATCCTTTGTATTAATGTATGAGGCAAATATCCAAATACTCCTATCTTCACACCATTTCCATATTTGTCTAGCGATGTTATTCAAGTGAGGGAACTGAATTCCTCCCATTTTATTTATGTAAGCTATCGCAGTAGTGTTATCAATCCTTAAAAGAATTTCACAGTTTGTGTAACTGTCTGCAAATCATTTTAATCCTAAAAAGGCTGTCATCAATTCAAGATAATTTATATGAGAGGATCTTTCTCTAGCAGACCAGGAGCCTGATGTAGTTTTCTGACCACATACTGCACCCCATCCAGTTGTGAAGGCGTGTGTGTGTATTCCTAATGAAAATGTTTGCCGTTTAATTACACTATATTTACTTAAAATTCACTGACCACCATGCTAATTCTGACTTGGTAACTACTGTAAGAGGCAGTTTAGCATCAAAATTGTCATTGTTTTTAAGTAGTGCCAAATACTTTTACTTCCAAACTTTACTTCCAAAAGTTTTGTGTATACTCATCCATATGGAATATTTGCAAATTGATGTTAGTGAGCCTAAAAGTTGTGAATATTCCCTTATACTACACACATGTTTTCTTTGAAAGTTGGTAATTTTGTTTAATAAAACCAATTGTTTGTCTTTAGGAAGAGATTTAAGGACATAATATGTCCTTTATTATTTCTAGAATCCAAGTTGTAACCTAGGTACCTACATACTTGTTGAGGCATTTAAATTCTTTTGTCAAAATTTACTACAAATCCTAATCTTTGGAATAGCTCTATAGCTATTTTAGTATTATTATTACATTTATTTTACAATGGTTAAAGTATAGGCTATCATCTAAATAAAATGTTACAATTATATTTTTATTCCTAAGATAGGTCATTATTGGCTTCATAACCTTGGTGAAAACATAAGGTGCTGTACACAAACCAAATGGCAAACATTTAAACTAAAAAAAATTTCCTTTGAATTTAAACCTTAGAAATTTCTTATAATCCTCAGCTATTGGTATGGAAAAAAATGCATCTTTTAAATCTATTTTGGTCATGTAACTATCTTGAAATAGAAAGCTTACTCGCTGTTCTAATGTCCTCTAGTTTAAAATGATAAGTTTAGACAAATTCATTTAGTCTTTTTAAATTTAGTATGAATCTATATGAGCCATTAGGTTTAGGTATAACAAATATGGGTGATGTAGGTATATTGCCCAGTAACATATTTGCATTTGGAGATTGCACCTAAACTCAAGTTTATTTATTATATTATTATTATTATTCCAGTATTAAAGCCTCCTGTTCTGACCACTCTTGTACAGGTGACTCATATGGCTGTGGTGTGTGCACGAAAGGGATTTTGTATCCTGATATCCAGTTAAGGACCACAGGGTCGAAGCAGATATTTTGCCATTCTTTAAAATATCTTGAAGTTTTACCGGCCTGTGTCTCTATTTGTTGTTCATTGTATGTCTGGCCTGGGCTGGTGCACGTTTGTTGTTCCTGGGAGCATTTTTTCGAGTTTGTGGCTGGCTGTGATTCTGGTGGTGTCTGTAGCGTGGTTTCTGATGAAAAAGAGGTCTGTTGCTGCTGTGATATATTACTTGTGACTTCTGTTGCTGCGCTGGCCTGCTGCCAGTGTACGCAGGTCTCTTTGGATTGATTGAGGAGATCTGATATTGTCTGCACAATCTTTACCAAACAGTAAATCATCTGTCTTTGCCTTCTACAACACCTCTCTAATAGAGTTATTAGTACCTGATAAGGCAAAGTATTTTCGGGAGTTGGTGTCCATATTGAACATATCATGTGCTATTTTCACTGCGTCGTTAATTTCTACCACCAAACTTTTTGAATTTAAATTGCCTTTTAGTATAACTTTTTGAATTTAAATTGCCTTTTAGTATATTTGTAAAGGATCTTCCCAAACAAGTCAGCAACTTGGCTGTTAAGTTTTGTCTCGTTACTATTCTTTTATCCCTTTTAAGTGATACTTCTGACAAGGTGGCCCTAATTTCTTCATTTATAATTGGAGCTGTGTCTAGAAAATTCTGTGGGGTAATTCATACATATATATATATATTTTAATATATCCTCTCGGGCCTCTTTCGACAAACCCTGTTGTATTAGTTTTTGCCACCTTTGGGCAAGCTCCTTATTGACTGGTTCTCCTAATGTGGAGATATCCGCCTTCTGGCCACAAGGCTTCTAATAACTCTGGAGGTATTTCCTCCTCCTCTTCTGGAAACAGAACATTTTTGATTGTATTGCAATATAAACATTTCATTACGTATATACCACTTGTGTCTATCCTCTTTTGTGATAGCTCAAAACAAGTTAAAAGTACTCAATTTGTCTATCCTCTGTTGTGATAGCTCTAAATTGGACATTACTTATGTCTATCCTCTGTAGTGATAGCTCTACATTGAACATTAATTATGTCTATTCTCTGTAGTAATTTCTGGAAACAGAAAATTTTTGATTGTATTGCAATATAAACATTTCATTACGTATATACCACTTGTGTCTATCCTCTTTTGTGATAGCTCAAAACAAGTTAAAAGTACTCAATTTGTCTATCCTCTGTTGTGATAGCTCTAAATTGGATATTACTTATGTCTATCCTCTGTAGTGATAGCTCTACATTGAACATTAATTATGTCTATTCTCTGTAGTAATAGCTCTAGAGTTAATATGCATGTCTATCCACCAAGGTGATAGCTCTAATTTAGTTAATATGCATTTCTATCCACTAAAGTGATAGCTTTATATTACAAAAAACAACAGAAAAATAATGAACCACAATTTCTCTTATTAATTGATACAAGTATTCAGTCTTGGATTCAAGTACATAATATTAGCAGCAATAAATGTTGTTATGAATGATAGCCTTGGCTAGGATCTCCCAAACGTTTGAAGTAGGTATCTCCAGAATCAGCCTGATTGTATTTGGTATAGTAAAGTATATATAAAGCCTATATTACTGACCTATTATATTATTTGTATCTTCGGTGACTCCAGTTCTTGACACTCTCCGGAATCTTCGTTATTTTTAGACTTTTTCGTTTTCCCATATTGTTAACTTTAAAATTAACTAATGGTGTGTAACTCAAACTCGAACCGGCACTAACACACAGATCGCACAGACCTTAGCTGCGGTTCAAAGTCCAAATTAGTAGCCCATGCTCAACCTAAACTGAGACAAAGGCACAGAACCGAAGCACCAAATCTCTCAAGTGGGCAAATGTTTACGCTAACGCGGCAGGTTACCCGATCCATGGCGGCCCTCTCTAGCCCCAGCCGCGTTAGAGTTTATAATTTTTATATTTTTATACGGTATAAGGTATATCGTATCCTTATTTTAATAACTATGCTAGCAGTTGTGAAGTTATTAAAAGCATTTTCTCTTGTAGATTGTTGTAGATACTTACTTTACACCGCTGCGCTGTTCCTTTAAATAACTTACCCAATTTGACTCTTCATACAGAAGCTTCTTCGCTCGAAACAGTGCACATTTTTATGAATAACTTGCCTAACAGGTATTTTAACTGTATTTAAATCACAATATAACACCATTCTATTGCATAAATGTGAATAGAAACATAAATAAATAAACGAAATGAAGTGGAGTGATAGTGTCGGCACACAAAAACGTAATGACGTTTGACAGAGTGTTCACAGGTACGTTGGGAAGTGGCACAGAGTAAAACTTTTTTTCTCTTAGCTTTGAATATGTGATAGTTTTGGCGATACGTGGACGTAAACTACACGTGTAAACCCTCCAGAACAAGGAGGAGTACAATTGATTTTTGAACAAAGGTAACGCCGCCACCGGTATTTTATTCTCTTCGCCCGGTAGTTGGTCGTGACCTCGTGACTTACCGTTTGGGAAACGCTGATCATTTTCATTTCTGAAAATATAATGTGTACTAGCTTCCATTTTCCAAACCGCACTGGAGCAGCGTAGTGGAGTATGCTCTAGGCCCCCTCAATAATGGGGAGAGACCCGCGTTCAGTAATGGGCCATTAATATTTATAAGCGTATTAATAATAGTGTGGAAATATAGGTAATTTGATTTCAATAACAGTCCACAGACAGTTTGTCTGAATCAAACATTTTCTAGGTTTGACCTTAACGACTATCGAGCCTAACGCCTTCCGGGTGACCTCACGACTACCGAAGCAAAAAATGATCGATATTCCAATATAAGTTTAGTATGATTACATGATGCTATATTGTGACTATTCATTATCCCTACAGAAATTGCACTATCAGATTTTACACCTCGGATGTTTCGCCCTGACCAAAGAATAAAGAACTATCAGACATGTTAATTATTGTATATTTTTTATCCATAAAACTACACTGTCACTAATAATTTCGAGATAGATTTGAAATAAAATTTAACACATTTTTTTAATTCTAAATTGTTTATTAGCCTAGTTTCCAGGGTTGTCAAACAAGCGACCTTTAGCATTGTAATAAATTATTAAAAGATTATTTCCTTCTTCCTAATTTAAATTAGTAATTTTAAATTGTACATTTGATAAAATGGTTTATAATATTCCAAATGTTATTTGCTCTTACAGTTTCCTGCAAAAAAATCCCTCATACCTTATACTACTTGGTACAACTTCCTCTCCATTAGATAAATGTTAGGCCTTTAGACGTTTGGCGAGCCTTTCGATGTCTTCGTAAGTGACAATGCCAATTAGTGCAGTTCTAAGCGACGTATATTCTATTCTACGGTAACAAAGTGGTTTGTTTGTTTGTAAGCAACGCGTGGCGGGCCGGCCGCTATGCCGCTATCAGATCAGCGCAGTTCGCGCGGAATACACTCTGGAGAGCGGCCGTCCCCACGATTGTAGCCGCCGATAACACGGTTTATGGGACTATCGAGTTCGTTGTCTAATAAAATTATAACATAAAATTAAAAAAATATAATTTCAAATATCGAAAAATAATTATACCTACGTTTTTTCGTTCCTCCAATTACACCTTTGAAACTAGGAAAGTGTTAATTTTGAAAACGGAAAATTAGTGACTGACGTGTATTCAAGAAATTGTTGTAATCGTGTCTCCTGCCCTCGGATAAACCGAGGATCATGTGAGAGGTAAATATATTATTATTTCTCATATAAAAAACAAAATGAATATTTAATTCTTCTATTTTGTATCCACATAATATATAATACCCACTATAGATAAAAGTAAAACATTTGTCACATGATCCATGATTTAAATATTAAAAGTCCCTGCATTTTTTGACATTGAAAATTAACTTAGTTTTATTAATTAGATACAATTATTACAGTAAGTACCTGATAAAGCATCAATTTAATAATTTATGATATAACCTAGGTAAGGCGCATAGAAAATAAACGCTACTTATAATTATTATAAACAATGGTTAGAAGTTAGAACCGCAAGTCGCCGGGGCAGGCTTCGCGGCCGGCGCCGCGCCGGTGACTGTGGAGCCAAAAAACGGCCTTCGTACATTCAATGTTACACACTGTAGATAATAGTTACGCGAAATAATTCTACTAGCATCGATCTGTCTTATCATTATAACTTAATATGTGATAGCGAACAGCTAAACTGATTTATTTATTAAATTTCTTGCAACAATGACTAAACACTCATACAAGTAAAGTAGGTAGGTACCTACATCACAGGAAGTGATAAAATTACAAGTTAAGTGTCACTTGTCACTTCATTTGTAGACACGTGCAAACGATAATTATAGTTAATCGAAACTTATTAGGTAGGTATGTACTATATTATTATGAACCAATTGAAACATAAAAAAATAAAAATGATCGTTTCATCACTTAGCCAAAGCTTCCATCCCTTCTGGATGTTGGCGGCGGCTGGAGCGGGATCATTGGTCATCAGGTGGAATGTCTTCTGTTGACTAAAACATAAAAAACATATAAAGACTATTAATTGTCTCAATTAATCATCATCATCATCAATGTCATCATAGTACGATATACCTAGCTTCTAATAAAAAAACTAACTTTAACATCAATAAGTGGTAAAATGGCAAGTTCATGAATTTAAAGTACGCATTATTAATAACTCGAAGTAGTCGATGTCAATTATATGGGACCACACGACAAGCACAAGCTTTCAAGTAAGAAAGAACTGTTAAAATCGTTTTACCCTGTACAAAAAAAAGAAAAAAGCGCGTAATTTTTTATATATTGTCAAAATACAAATTTCAAAATTTTATATTATTATTAACATTCATTGACTGACCCTGGATTCCAAGATTTTACAATTTTCATGCTTTGCGTACTCTACTACTGAACAGCTTCACAAATTATAACGTACAACGTAGAAGATTGTAATAATTTTATGTTATTAGGGATACTCGAAAGTGGCTGAAAGTGTGGACAGAAATATAACTGACTCAGCACAAATATTATTTTATGCCTGGTTACAGGGCTATCACCAACTCACAGGGAAAACCATAATTTCGTGTTTATCTGAACATAATATTTAAATTATTGTATAACGAGCCATGTAGGTATCATTTATCGTGGATTGTGAAACATTTATACAGGTCATCCTAGTTATTTTGAGCCGCGAATTTAATCATTTATTCATACACATCTCTAATTCTTCCAACGTTTGGTAAAGATGATTTAAAATCATTAATAATGGATGACTAGAAATAAAAGCAAATGGAAGATAGCGCCGATGCCGGCATTACATTAACGACAACCCTGGCGTTGCTCATATCTATGTATGGGCAACGATGATCACTTATCATCACGTGGTCGCTTACTCTTTCGACAGGCTATAAGAATAAACGTTGGCCACTAGTAAAAAATATAAGGTGACAGATTAACCAAATGCTCAAAAAATCGAACTACGGGATACTCTGCTAAAACGCATGTTAGCTGCTGTAGGAACAAAACAAGCAACATTAAGTCCGTTACTTCCTATCATCATTATTGCTATGAAATACTTGAATTTACATGATCAATATGCTACCCAATCTAGACCTTAATTCAAGTCTTAAAAAAGTCGTGAAAATAATTTGTCATTAACCCGGAAGTGACAGCCCTGCGCGCGAAGTGCTTGTGTAAGAGGGACCCACAGCATGTTTGTAGTAGCTTATCGAATAAATCAGAAAACGATTCTATTATTTTAGCGTTGCGTTGCGAGTTGCGACTGTTACGAGAGGTTATTGTGCACATCCAATTTTATAGTAAGTGACTGTCTCTTAATATTTCGATAAAATATATCAAAATGAATTATAATTCTAATTAAATATTTCATGTTCCGTCTGAAAAATAAAAATAAAGAAGCGAATAAGTTACGATTTCCAAAAAAATTCGATATGGTAATTTAGCGACCAAACAATATTTTCACATCCTAAACATGCAATTAAAAGGTCCATTCAAATTAGATTCAGTAAAATACTGTTAAGACCTGTGTAGATGTAGATATATTAGAGAAACAAATTCGGAAGTGTTCGGGATTCAACGCCTCTACTATGCGTCCACATTTCCCTCTACTCTCTCAGAATTATAGAAGAGGTATGATTATGTAATGGAAGTAGGTAGATTAACTCATTTATATAGGTTTTTGTATCACTATAGATTACATTACTTTTGTAAATTATTGTTTGTTGCGGTAGGAAACGTCATCGGTATATCATTCTCCTTCAAATATTCATGATCCTACTTGCGACGCCGAAGGGTGATCGTTTCGTATAAGTAGTCGAGATGGATTTTAACATTAATGCCTGTACGCTTATTACCCAGCGTCAAATAATATTATTAATAACAAGTGAATTGATTATAATAACAATGATATCATTACCATTGGGTGAAAAATGTTACCATTTAATTATTTAAATTATTTTATATTTAAAAAATAAAAATTTTTTTTCGCCATTGCCCTTTATTTAGTACATAATATTATCTACCCGATTTATCGGTGATATGTTACATTCGACAAAATGATTAGTCGGTCAAGCATAATATAGTTGAAATAAACATCTGTAAATTGGTTTTCGGTGATTTGTTATATCGGATATTGAATTAAAGCTTGGTGCTAATAAGGCATCGATCGATAGAGCAATCGATCAATGGTTTTCGCCGAAATGAAAATCGATAATTAGTGTTTCGAATTCACGTAGGCAACCCGAATTGATAGTCCTTCATTTAATAAAATATGCAAAAATGAAAAACTTCTCATGTTCCAAAGTAGAATGCCTATCAATATCAATAGAAATGAACTTTAAGTTTTAGTAGAGTTGTTTTTTCCTCGCTTACGAAAGCGATTTGCGCGTTATCGACGCGATAGCCGCTAAATTGGCGTACGATGGGATATACATTACTTAACAAGGATTAAGATGGCCATTTGTTACGTTTATCGAAGGATTTGCACGATCCCACCTCACTGATTTGTAAGGTTACTCCCATAAATTTGTAAATTCCAGATTGGTGAAATTATAATTCACTGTAAGAAATTGTGTCATTGCTAGTGTTCAAATATTATTATTCAATACATAGGTACTTGCAACAAACCTTACAAGGTATGAAACGAGAGAAGATTAAGGTAAGTGTCCCATATTTCGGTATGTTAAGCCTCCGCCGACTTTAAGATTTTTTTTTAATTTTACTACATAAGATATCAGTCTGAAAGTTTTTGTGTAATGAATATGGTCTTTTGTTAGTAATTTAAGGTATGAATTATGCAGTTTTAGTTAAAATTAAATTTTTTATTAATTTATTTGTGGACCCCTTCTTTGAACCCTATTTCGTGACAAAATTTGGCTCTGTTCCTAAATTCGTGAATTCGTGTCCCCTATTTCGTGACAACGTTTGTTAAAGTTTTTTTGGTAATTTCTAAAAATATATACAATGTGTTTCTTTTACACTTGATCAAACGAAGTGTGCGGATACTAGACAAAAAATCACCGACAAAAACATTCATTTTTTTATTTTTTTTATACACTTTCTCGAAAATAAGAGCAATTTAATTTTTTATTATTAAAAACCGTTCTTTTTGATTACTTTTTTGATTTCTTTGTCTGGGAACGGTGTATTTTCGTCAAAGTAGTCTCTTTTGAAAGCTAAGAAGTGTACCTACCTAAGCAAATAAAGTGAATAACAATATCGAACATATGCTTCGAAAAAAAACATAAACTATTTGAAATAATAAAAATAAAACTTGATTTTTATTGATGTTTGACCTCTAACTTTAAAATGGGGTCGTTAACATAGTCGTTTTTGCACGTTTTATTAAAGTTCATGATCTAATGAACAAATTCTCTAAAGTAACTATTGCTCTATCTATTTTCGTTGTTATGATATTCACCGTCAAATTGACCCTAGTTTGACGGTGAATATCATAACTTCTATCTACCTTTGGCTATCTGTGGCATCATAGCTCCCGAACGGTTGAAGCAATTTCAATTTAGTTTTCTTTGTATTAAAGGTTACTTACGGGCGCGTATTTTTAGATATGTTTGATGAAAATCGGTTGAGCCGTTTAAAAGTTGTTCCCCAAGGCGACGTATTATTTTAAAAGATATTATTTTTTACTTTTTAAATGTTTGTGTCGGGGGTTTTTTAAATTTTTAATTTAATTTTTTATTTTATACTTTTTCTATGTAAGAACATTCTGGGTTCAGTTATAAATATTCTCTTACTGTACGCTTTCATTTGAGACCCCACACGAGTATATTTGCATACATACGGCTATTCTTCCCCGCTTTCACCACCCACAACTATTAAACGGCTCAACCGATTTTCATCAAACATATTTTAAAACATGCGCCCGTAAGTTCCCTTTAATACAAAAAGAAACTAAATTGAAATCGCTTCATCCGTTCGGGAGGTATGATGCCACAAAGAGACAGAGTGAAAATTCTTCCCCACTTTCAACCCCAACAACTTTTAAACGGCTCAACCGATTTTCATCAAACATATCTAAAAATACGCGCCCGTACGTTCCCTTTAATACAAAGAAAACTAAAGTGAAATCGCTTCATCCGTTCGGGAGCTATGATGCCACAGATAGCCAAAGGTAGATAGAAGTTATGATATTCACCGTCAAACTAGGGTCAGTTTGACGGTGAATATCATAACAACGAAAATAGATAGAGCAATAGTTACTTTAGAGAATTTGTTCATTAGATCATGAACTTTAATAAAACGTGCAAAAACGACTATGTTAACGACCCCATTTTAAAGTTAGAGGTCAAACATCAATAAAAATCAAGTTTTATTTTTATTATTTCAAATAGTTTATGTTTTTTTTCGAAGCTTATGTTCGATATTGTTATTCACTTTATTTGCTTAGGTAGGTACACTTCTTAGCTTTCAAAAGAGACTACTTTGACGAAAATACACCGTTTCCAGGCAAAGAAATCAAAAAAGTAATCAAAAAGAAAGGTTTTTAATAAAAAAAAATTAAATTGCTCTTATTTTCGAGAAAGTGTATAAAAAAAATAAAAACAAAATGTTTTTGTCGGTGATTTTTTGTCTAGTATCCGCACACTTCGTTTGATCAAGTGTAAAAAAAACACATTGTATATTTAAATACTATATTTTGATAATTAATGTCTATACTATATCTATACTAATAATATAAAGCGTAAGAGTTTGTTTGTTCGTTCGTTTGAACACGCTAATCTCAGGAACTAATGGTCCGATGTGAAATATTCTTTTTGTTTTGAGGAATATAATATATTATGTATGTTGCAGGACGACATCCGCTTGTAATAATATAAAGGGGAAGGGTTGTTTTAATGCGCTAGTTAATGTCAAGAAGTACTTGGTTCGAATTCAAAACATATTTTTGTGTTGAATAGTGTATTGATTGACGAAGGCTATAATAACATCACGCTTAGAAAATATTATTAAGTAGACTCCCTCGCTTCGGGAAACTTGTTGCTCCGCTCCTTTCGGTAGTGGCGTGATGTTATATATCCTATAGCCTTCCTCAATAATTGGACTATTCAAAACAAAAAGAATTTTTTAAATTGGACCAGTTGTTCCTGAGATTAGCGCGTACAAACAAACAAACTCTTCCGTTTTATATTATTAGTATAGAAGTATAGGTAGGTGGTGCTGCCTGCTCGATTGCTACCTTATTTCTACAAAAAAGAAACCAATATAATCGCAAAAGCAGACTTTTTCACATTTGATGTTGAGTTACTATTACGTCCTGTGCGTCTTTTATAAGACTTCCGAGATCTAACATGACTGCCAAAATTTATACCTATACAAAAACACCTATACGAAAAATCAGCTTTTTAGGTATTTTTCATCCGAGGTTAATTTAATGATAGAATCTCATATAAATTAATGATATGAGATCATATATAAACCTCTGTGGTTTCCTATTGCTAATCAATACCAAATTGTTTATAAATTGTTAAAGTGATGATTAAATAAAAAAAAATATTATGCTAAAGTGACTGGAACTACTTTAAAATTATTTGTAACGAACTAACGGACAAGGAACAAAAGATAAGTCCTTTGTTTCGTGTTATTGATTTTTCGAAATTACCACACTCAAGTAATGAGATTCTTTCTAGATTATATAAATTGACTATTCAGTACACTATTTATATAATAAAATATACGAATATTGACAAAACAAATCGAATAACAAACGAAATTATGCTGCTAGTACCTATGCGAATTTAGTTCAAAATTGTAGAATTGGGTCATGTTTAAGCTCGTATTATGGATTTCCTAGTAAACAAAACATATACCGAATTTAGCTCACAAGTACTGAAATTAAATACCTTATTCGTTTTTTTCATTTATATTTCAATTTTTTCAATTATAATATATGAACACGAACAACGAATATGTATCTATAAAACCCCTAATTCGTGAATGTCACGAAATAGGAGACACCCGAAATATAAAATGACCGCTATTTCGTCAGTCTGTTTATTGCTATTTTAAAAGCATTTCAAGCTGCATGGAACTTTTTCATGAGTCAAATCAATTGTTAAGGGACATATAAAAGCACTGTTTAAGTTTTTATTTGAATGGACTTACCGTTTCTTCTCTATGAGCTTAAGAACTTTGAGCGCCTGCCTTACGGTATAGGGAAGCATATTCACCTCTCACCGACGTTTGTGGCCGATGAGACTTCCAAGCGTTTTATTTCATTGAGTTTAGTAGGTAGAATGTTGGAACTTGGTTTTTTAGACAGGTTAGGAGATAGATATTTTATTCTGATGTATAATTTTAATGTATATTATGTACGTAGCTTATTTTTTGCGCCTGAAGCAAAACTAACGAAGTAATGTACTAGCACGAAGTTGTGGCCCTTTACCTTACTTTTGTTTCACTATTATAGTTTGTAGGTACCTCTCGCTAGATGTCTTGCTACTCATACATAGTCTTTAGAAGTAATACCTGTGTAAGATATGCATTTAAATGTACTTACGATAAGTTCAACCAATAGATACATTTCCATATCAATAGATGTACAATTAGTGGGGAATACTTAGCCCCGTCCTTTCCAGATCCAGTGTACCGCAATGATAAATAGCCGCGCAGGGAGCTGCACGGAGCACACTGTCCACAGTGTCCACCCAGCTCTTGATTAATGGTCAAGTCGCAATTCGTGAAAAAAAAACAATTTTATTTAATAAACAAACCACGCTGTGACGTTCCACGTGAAAGTTCCTGTTCTGAAAAGCGTGCCTAGTAGGATAAATTAAATAATTTATATACATCGATACGTCATATCCTATGAGTTTAGAAATTATTACAAGAATTGCATAAGAAATTATTGCACATGCTGTGCCCAAAACAGTTTTTAAAGAAAATCTTATCCAGTAGAGCAAGATCGTCATATGTTTTTCAGGCGATGGTAGGTAGAGTAGTAATTTATTGCTCGCATATTTACAGATAACAGATGAGAAAGCGAATAAATGAATTCTAATTTAGGGCCGAATGCATGGAGTCCCTAAGACAGTGAAACTGATTTAAATAAATTAATAATTTTTGGTGTAAACATCATCCATAAATTAAATAATTATAAACTCTCGATCTTATTCTGTATACCATTATTAACGTGTTAATCTCCATCCTAAGCTTTGATTTCCACGGAGACATGAAATTCAATTTGTTCGCAAAAACTTTCTAAAGATATGGAACCGCTTTCCAATAAATCATAATTAGGTAATATTTGTTGTTTTTAATGTCTAGATGGAACATCGAATCCGCGCAAACGTGTCAAAAAATTGTGGCTAACTGATGGCCACAATTTTTATATCATTACGCACACATAGACAATAGACTTGTTTTATTGTTAATTATGACTTAGCTTATAAATATATATTTTTTATTTTATTTTAATTGATTAATTTTATCCAAATTACAGTTCTATTTGTAAATTTAAATTAATATTACTGTATGAATATTGATTTTTTATTTATTTATTTTAATGAGTTTATGTCCAATGTAAATATTCCATAATGTTCTGTTTAGTAACTGTTTAGTGTTTTTTTTCTTATAATTTTAAATTGTATTGTTACCGCTTACTTATATGCACGCAGTCTTTGCCTATAACTGTGATGGCACTTATGATATCACCTTTGTGTTAGAAGTTTATTGTAATTATAGTGTACATTATGTTGGCAATAAATAAATAAATAGACGAACGTGAAAAACATCGCCTGAACGCACACATGCTTGATAATTTCCTTGTTTTTTTTTGTTTTCATTGTAGGGCGACGCTCAATCTAGATATTTAAAACATCAAAGATTACAATTTATGAATGAGGTAACAGATATAAAGTAGGTATTAATTTATTTTATTACAATCCGTTCAGCCGTCTCTGAGATTAGCGTGCATAAACAGACAGATATTCAGACAAACGGACAAAATTAAAGAAAAACATTGTTTTGGGCTCTCTTGCATATTATGTAAAGGTCCACATTATGAATATTGTTTAAAATAATTATATCTGACATACAGTCAGCGCCGGTTAATTACACTTTTATTATATGCATAGTTATGGATATAGAAGATACTTATACAGGGTGTGGCGTAATGAATGGATAATACGGTACCTACGTGTAGAGGGCATCATGCCGGTTCAGATAAATAAATGTTATGTTCAGTAAAAGTCCTTCCTTTTCCGAGATATTCGACATTTTCAAAATTTTTTAAATTAATCCACCCTTCGCCATTCTTTTTGGCGCCAGGACTACAAATGAAGACATTTTTTGTAGCTGTTTTTTGGATAGTACTCCTGGATAAATGTGCTATCTAATGTCATCAAATGTTTTTATAACAAAAGCACAGATTCTTTTTAAATTAAGATTTAACACTAACTTAACGTTTTTTTCATATTTCATTCCTGACTTTTACTCTGCCGTGGATCAAGAAAAATGTGTGGTGGTTTGAATGCCAATTTCATAAAAAAAGACGTGTGGCACTCGGAGACTGCCGCGGTAAAGCTATTGCATATCATTATATATAAATTAACAAAACAAAAAATAATACTGCATTTGTGATAATAATAATAAAATACATTCATTTTATATAGAGTAATAACTCATTTTCTTTCACAATTTTTTCGTGACTTTCTTCATTAATAAATGCACTTTGTTTATTCATATTTAAAATACTTTGTAGGTACACAAATTATACGAGTACATATTATATTCACTGTTTTGCAGTGTTTCATAGGCAATATCACTGAAAGAGACGCATAATAATGACGTAAGCCTAATTGTTATACCGCCAACAGACTCACGCGAGAAGTCTCGAAGAGAAATCTTGCCGCGAATTTGCGCGAGAACCGAGAAAGCATCTACACTCATGCGACCTTCTCATTCGCATCCTCGATCGTCATCCGGAATGGTCGTCAGTGCAGCGGCTTTGGTTTTGTGTGCATTAATATACTATAATCTTGTGAATACTAAAATAAGAAATAAATTAATATAAGTACTAAAATAATAATAATAATTGGTAACCACAGACAGTAGATAATTTTAACTAGAAATGTAAATTTTAAATACAAAAACACACAACGGCCCCACTGAGACCGAACGAGAATGTGAATACGGTTCTCTTTTCTCGCCTGAGAAACCCTTTGAAGCGGGCAAAAATACCGACACCGATCCGAGCACAGGCGAGCCCGAGAACGAGACTGCGAGAAACCGATCACATTCACGCTTCTCGGGTGTTCTCGGGGGTTCTCGGCGTGAGTTTGTAGCCGCTATTAAGAATACGTACATCATAACGTCACATTATAGGTGCAAGACATTTTAATCTTTATTAGAAACGGATAATGCATTAATTTGTGCAAAGAAGATTTAAATATTCTGAACAAAAGCATAAGAACTATTTCAGTTGACAAAATAATTATTTTTAAAAAGAAAATTGACATTTGACATTTAAGTCCTACAACGATCTTTTGGCGTGTGAATGACGTGTGGGTGACAGAGACAGTGCCTTACAGTTTGCCTTGCCTGTATGGCACTGTCTCTATCACCCTCAAGTCATTAATATAGTGTCATTATTTTATGTCATGTTATTATTTTGTATGTTTTAAATCTAAATACGCGATAATTCGACTATTATGAATACATGTTGTCGATTCCAACGCCTTATTTAATCCAGATCTACATGTAATTATTCTTAAAACACCGAACCGACGGGGCGAAAATCAAATGTTTGACAGGTAAGATTTGTATGGGAAATTAAAATTTTCATTTTTTTAGTATTTTCCTCGCAATTTTTCATATTTTCTCATCGCTGCAACCTTCCCTGAACTTCCACGAATATTTCAAGACTAAAATTAGCCAAATCGGTTAAGCCGTTATAAAGTAAAAGTTAGTTAACTCAGTTAAAAGTTCTGGTATTTATCGATGTGTGGGTGCATAGACATAGTAACTATGTCTGTGTGTAGGGTGTAATAAATTTTCGTTACGAAATTTTTGCATTCGGTCCCCGCGCCCAAGGCCCGCGATAAAAGCTATGCAATAGCTTAAAAACGAGCCCATTTCACCCAGATTTATTTATCTGAACCGGCATGATGCCCTCTACACGTAGGTGCCGTATTATCCATTCATTACGCCACACCCTGTATAGTTAGATAAATTCGATGTGCTTAAAACTTTTAATTTTAAGTGAGTTTTTGAACGGTTATTTCGGAAGGCAACAATAATAATTGAGCAATTCTATCAATTTATACGGGGTCAAATACAGGAAATAATGACTTTTCATCCGATTTTGCGCAATACCTTGGGTTTTTAAAGAAAAGAAAAGGTGCCCAGTATGCAAGCGGCTCTGCCACGAGTCGAACCTCCCGGTACTCGAAGTAATCAATCATCGATCGTTTTCTTCTCGTCGACTTTACGGAGTGCTTATTTTATTAATTTATCAAAAATAATGTCCACTTCCATTTTCCTCGTTGATATTGGTTACTGTACTTGATTGTTAAGTGGCTGCTGTACTCCATTTATGGGTTATGGTAAATTGAAACCCAGCTCTTGATTAATTTTCTCTGAGTTGGCACATATTCTACTCTTGAGAGTCGTGAGAAATGGTTAGTTTTATTAATTAACCACTACTACAGTAAGATAATGGTTTCATAGTCACTTAAACCGAACATCAGCAGGGTTGCTGGCATGGAGCTGGGTGGAGTGGGAACAAAAGTTTGATGTAGACTATTGATAATATAAACAATGGTTGCAACCCGTTTGCGGCTGACTGCGGGGCTCGAGTCCCAAGTTCCTTTACTCATTTAGTAAATTTCATACAATCGGCTCACGTCGTCATGCTCTGAGCACTTTAACTTTAGAGTAGATGGTTCAGTAGTTTTACTTAAAATAATTCATAATCACAGCCTTCGACTGTAATATAAATTTACGACAAGACGTTTCCTAGAGTTATGAGTTACTCGACGTACGAGTATGAACTGGGGTCCCTTGATGAAAGCCGTTCTGTTGAAACGTCCCTGCTTCAAATATAATCGCAGCAATTAACGTAACTTACTACTAATGTGCGTTCTACTTACGAGAATATTGCGCACACTGATTCTACATTATTATACAATTAACGCTTTAATTCACGAGGCTTAGGTACCTACGCGCATGCTAAATGGAAATCTTTGACGAGAAAACTTTTGTAAAATCTACACAAACAAAAATGGGTCGCCACTTAGTATGTATGTATGTAAGTGCATCACTTCCGAATCCGGCTGCAACTAGGGGCATAATTCTTAGTTTGTTTTGTATTGGTATCTTGAGGACCAGGTTTGTGCGTAAGAGAAATTTTGCAACATCTGCCAGGAACATGTTGATCGAAGGGATCATCCAAACTATTAAAGATATCGAAATTCCACCATAGCAAATATATAAGTGATAAGCAATTACTAAGAGAATATACAAAAATTAAAGCCTAGAGTAACCCAGGTAGAATTCTAAAAGATCACTGAGTTTCCCCAAGTGAAACGAGGGCAGTATCTACCTATTACTTACATAAAATGTTGGACAATAATTTATCTTTAATTTTTTAACATCTTATAAAGTAGATGTAGGGTTTTTAGTTCTGTCCTTAACTACGGATATGAATAAATTCATTTTTAGCTGCAATTACCCATTTTTACAATACCTGCGACCTGCGTCCGTCTTCAGATATCTCAATGAATTATTAAACACATCTATAAACATATTTGTAGCTGAATCAAATTAATTAATAATAGTTAATTTAAATTCAATAGTTCTATGAGTCTATAAAAATCCGTGAGTAATCCACCGCTCCTTGCAGGGCCGGGACGATGCTCGAAACGATCGCGAATCACCGACGACAGGCCGGCGCGACGCCCCGCGACTGCCAATGAGGGCGCACTCTCTGTGTCCTCTGTGAGAACGAACAAACGCATCAACGCATCAACATGGATACCGTGTCCGAGCTGATCACCTCCACGGCCGATGTCTACAACGCATCGAGCTACCTGAGTGCGTTGCAAGTGTCGGAGAGTGCGTCCACCGCTGTCTACAACCTGACCAACTCGACATGTTTGCAAGGCCCCAGAGTGGCTAAAGGCCCGGGCGCCTTCGGGATAGTCCTGAAGGTGGTGTATGTGATCGGGATCGTGGGGAACGCGGCCGCCATCGTGGCGCTGCGCCGCGGGGAGCGCCGCGTCCGGAACAGGAAGCACTTGCTGCTGCTCACATCGCTGGCTGCCAATGATCTCGTGGCTCTGGTGAGTTTTGTATAAATCCAATTATATATGTAACTCTTCTACATGAAAATGTAAATTTAAAATTTAAGGCACTTCGTCGAAAGTGGTAAAGGGCCGATCTCCGGTGAGCTTTGTAAATGTAATTAATTATACCTACTCTAATTTTGTTTTAACCACCTGAGATCTGAATGTTAAGACAACTTACTTTAACTCTTAAGGTAAACATTTGAGAATTACTTGTACGATAATGTACGTGACCGGTCCACATTAACCTTCTCGGAGATGTGTAGAATGACTATCCCTCACTCGATCAATACGGTGGATGTGGAATATTAACTTATACCTCACATTGACGAGCATTATGTTTAGGTATGTAATGGTTTTGTTGGTCATAACAGGTATATACACTCGGGTCCCATACGCCACATTGAATGCCACTACATTGAAGTTCATTGTTTGGCAACTAACTCTTAAACGTCTCCACAGAGACATATTATCATGACATGGTAAATTGATGACCGCTATAGGCTATTCCAGTAACAAGGTAAACCCGTACTGAAACGCGGTATGCTACCAAATATAAGTACACGTATTTCTCTTTACTGGTGCGATATTAACACATATCGCCATACCCGAAAAAGCGCAAGATTCCTCTGAAGAATATTGACGACCTGACGAGAACCAAACCCATCTCCCGTAACCACGCGTGGTAATTTTAATGATCTCCTCCCCCTTGATGTATGGCTGTGTTCCCTTACCTCTGTGCTGGTGTGCAGATGGGCATGATGTGCGCGATGCTGGTGGCGGAGCACGTGCCGGGCGCGCGGCGCACGCGCACGTACTGCGCCGCGCGAGTGCTCCTGCGCGTGTTCGGCGTGGGCAGCGTGTGCATCGCCGTCACCATGGCGCTCGAGCGGTACCTCGCGCTCACCAGGCCCTTCTTCTACCAGAAGGTTAGTATGCTTTGACACCGTGACTTTCTAAAGTGTTGTTCTATCTGAAGGTTAGTAGCCACAGGTGACTTTATACCATGTCTTTGGTAAGGTATATCTGAGTCGCCGAGAATATGGAGTTCCCAGTCCCGCTAAAAACAAATTAACTACTTTTTCTCACAGTTCAGTTTAGGTGCTTAGCAAAATTTACGTCATTTTAAATTTTTGGCGTCAATGTGCGATGTACCTTAATGACAGGAGCGAAAAGCTGGCAATTGCGTGGGTTGGTATTAAAACGAATTCCATATCGAACTCGAGCTCAGGGTATGGTGGAATTTGGTAATGAATTTTACACTTCCTTCCCATGAGATAGAAACCTAGGCTGAAATTATTACTAGAATCGATATACTGGTAAAGGGTAGGACGTGGAAACAGAAATATTTTGAGTTCTACTTTCTTATGTAAATAAATGTCTGACAAAGAGATTATTCATCTGATGGCAATGTGACATCAGTAGCGCAAATGCATTATCGAGACGGGAGCGCCACATTATTTCTTGTTCTGCGATATTGTGAGCAAATTATGTTAAACCATTTCACGGTGGATTTTAATAATAAGTAATTTTGGTAAAACCCCCGAAGACCACAGCAGGGCGGACCACGAGCAAGTAGAATATTGAGGTCTTCAACGCCTGCTCTGCTTATATACGTAATGCAGACAAATCAGCACTAAGTTGGCACATCAATACAATAACCTACTACCTATGCTATACCTATTTTATCTATGTATGTTTTGTGGTATGCAATAAATAAAGAATATCGATGTATGTATCAATAAAGATATATGCGTCAGTTTCTATAACGTAGCTCTCTACAGCAAGATAAAGGTAAGCTTATTTTGTACTCGAATCTATTTTTGGTACGCAGAAGACTCTTGGATAGATCATTAGTCGTCGGAAGTACCAATAGGTTGAAATGGAAAACGTATGTAATTAGAAGTACTATAGGATTATCTCTTAACTAGCAGCAATGGATGGGTAATGGAAAACAGTCACGAAAGAAGACTAACATACAATAATGTCATCGTCAAGTTCATGTCGTTGTTACCGGAATGGCTGATAAACATGGAATAGTTACGGTATCCACCATAATAATATTATATTGTACTCGTAGTTTGCCCGGCTCATCAGAATTCAGAAGTGGTGTTTGACGCGACATTTCTCTAGCAAGTTTATTACTTTTAATGGAATTAAGGTAGCAAACACGGAGCAAACGAGCACATAAGCGCCACCCTTCTGCTACCGCCCACAGTCTGTGACGGACCTAGATCCAGACTCAATTTAGATACTAAAATGGTTAGTCCAATGGACCCATCCATCCATCAGCCTGTCTGCGTCCACTGCTGGACATAAGCCTCCCCTAATTTGCGCCAATGCCAATGGATGATGCTTGAATATTACCTAGTTGATTAAAATTAAGTAGGTATCTTTGAACCCGAAAATAGACATAGATTTAATTAGACATACAATAATTAGCTGGTGACATACAGATATGCTTAGCACCGCACTGGTTCTTAGCCGTGGACGGATAGCTTATTGCGAGCTGGTGTAGTTGTATTAGTGTTATAGATAGCGCCTACCGATACAACTAATCCCTACTCGCTACTTATCTTGGTTATTAATTTATTCCGATCCAGGCGCGCCGGCTCCCGAGCGCTCCGTTCAGATTTGCATTTAACTATAGCTTTACACGTAGTTAATGGAACATGTTTACAATTAGTTCAAAACGTTTTTTGTTGGAGCTCATATTCTACAATAAACTAGGAATGCGGTTGAACTGGCGTAGGTACTGAGTGGGCTCTGCTGTTCATAAAGTTTAAGTTAAGGAACGATAAGTTTTCTACAATTTATACTATAAGAAAGTGGGTCGTTTCTGGCTCTTTCAAATAATCCTTATCCTTGGAGATAAACAGATAAAGCAAGACATTTATTGGCATTCCACGCAGCGTTGTAAGAAACGATTAACTTCGGCATTTTCTTAATAATCATTCAAGAGACATCATAACTATCTTTGGAATTTGCCAAAATTTATAAGGTTAGTATCCATACTTTAAAGTTTATGAAAAATCTATTTATTATTTTTGTTCGCTGTCTCGAGATAAAACATTTCCCATTACTTTCCGCCGCATTGCAAGTAGCGCGGTGGCCACAGCTACAGCTCCGCTAATTACAGTAACTTGTCAGCTGATAACATCTGGTGGACATTCAAATTATCTACCACGTGCATACGGCGGAGTGGACTGGTCCCGGTGTGTGTGTGTGTGTGTGTGTGTTGTCTCGGCGTTTACATCATCATTAAGGTACAGCCCTACGCATGAAAACAATAATTGAACGTTCTAATTTAATTTCTCTTATCGTTTTGCACTGCGTTTTAATTGAACAACTGTATCTACGTGTAGCATCTCGATAACTTGATCATAGAAGGTGCTTAGGTACTGACATGTTTTATTTAAGGTTAGTTGTTAAGGGACGTACTTATAGACTTTTTTTAGTTACGCAATAACTCATTCAAGTAGGTAATTGCGTATCTATTGCCGTTACAATAATAACGGTGCCAATCAATGAGGTTCTCCCACTCTGAATATGACTTTGGCGTAAGCGACTTTGAAGTTCGGTCAAACAAAGGCACCATAATAATTTTATAAACAAATTTTCAATAAATCAACATAAAATCTTCGTTGTTCTAAGTTTTTAAGTCTTACTTATTTATAAGCTACTTCTATCTCCGCTTCCTTTGTACACTGATAAAAATATTTTCACATGAATTAATTATACGCTAATAACTTTATGAGCTTGTTAGTATAAGACTATAAGTAAATAGGTACAAAAGCGGTATTTGTTCTTATTCATGCGTAAACAATTAAAAGCTCTTTTATACCTGGAGATTATTTGTTCAGTAATGCTTACCTACCTCTAAATTCCGCCAAATTGACTTTTGAGTATTTTTTTTCATACACAACTTATTATGCCATTATCATTCAATTTATCAGAATAACTACCTAGTATTCGTATTATATTGGAGACTTGTCGTTTTGTTTGCAATAACAAGACGTTTGGTTCAGAAATCCCTCATATCGCTACAAAAGCACTGAAATAACTAATTGGTGAATTGAAGGGTGAACCGTAATAAAAAACAAATAATTTTTGCCCCTCGTTTTCACTACGAGCCAATCAGAACATTATGTAGGTCATATTGCTGGAGATACCTACAGCTGGAGATGAAACTCACCAACACAAAATATATTTAAAATTGACAGGCCAACGAATTGTTAGTGTTATGATAACTGTCTTGATTTTAACGGACATGTTAGAAACTTTATCCATCGCACTTAATAGATATAGTTTCAGTGGAGGTAATAAAGGGCTCTAATGCAGTACATGTGCCTTTATGTGTATAAGAACAACAGCTCTTAGTAGGGTAATAAAACGACAGTAACACCCACGCCCACGCTAGTTCACGAGCCAAAAATCAGAACGTTAGCTACGAGTGGGGTCCCGCGTGACCCGCGTCCCTTACATCTACATAATTATATATACTCTCATTTGTCAACCCTTCTCGATCCACAAATATTATTCGGTCCCGGGCATTGAGGTACCAGTACTTTAGTATATAGTATCTCAATGGTCCCGGGTATAGTAAATAAAAAGGGCGTTAAAAACTGCGCCACATATCGCTACGGTGCCGCGGCAATTATGCCAATTATGGTGCTAAAACAAAGCAAAATTAAATTTGATGTTTGAAATAATTGCAACGCCATAGAAAGAAAAATGGCATATTGTCTCGCTAATATGGCCATCTGCTTAATGACTTCACTGTAAACTGTAGTAGCATGATTACGTCAAGTGAAACACATGACTATCATCATCTTCACTAACTTTGCTAAGTTTGTTTTTCCTACTAAAAATCTATACTTAATGATTATTTTTTATGGATGTTGCTGATGTTGCGAAGAACTTAATAAATTCCCGTGTAATAGAATAGCAAAACCACGCCAATAATAGAGGCGTTAAGGAGCGGGATTTATGAACCTATGCTATACTTAATTCTATCGGTTACAATTTATTGGAAACCTGAAACGCAGCGGCCAGCTTGAACTTTAACTTGTTTTCGCAAATTTAGGTCAAGGCTTCATAATTCCTTTAACGGGAAAATTCTAGTGAAAAGTCGTTTTAAAAACGTTGTAGAGACATATTTTTCTACTTTCCTACCTCAAATAACTACTTGAAAAAATTTAAAACAAAATTACACAATTTCTTACGGTTAATAAATCATAACCTTTCCATAAGCATTAATTTTAAATCAAATAAAAAAAATTAATTGTCACAAAATTCGTCATAGAGCATTTGAGAAAATTTAAAGTTATCTTTGTAATGTAGTCCAAAAGCTTTCTTCTTATTATGAGAGGAACTAAGGCCATACTCATTCACGCTACTCAACTGTGGATTGGTACAGTTCATACATCTTTGGGAGTATGATAAAGAAATCACAGCTGTGCAGGTATCCTTAAGATAGTTCCTTCGACTTATCGTAGAGTTGTGAGAGAATTGCATGTTTTCCGTCCTCATTAATACGAGTGCTGATTAATAAATGGTGTAGGTACTGTCATACTGTGTTACTCGACCCAAAGTAGATTTCCATCAATAAGGTGCGTGTTGTGGAGTCAAACTGCACGGAATTTTGATGAGGTGTGTTTTCAATAACAACAATATTTTTATGGTTTTCCTTGTAACAAAAACGATTGGAGATGCCCGGGAGTGTCTGAAATTGGACGAGTCTATTATTAGGATCTGTGAAAGCTTTTACTCACTGACGTATCCGTGTAAAAGGATCTAGCTACACGCGTACGTACTACGTATGATGATCATAACCCGTTATGTTAAGCCGGTAAGCTAAGGAGGTATAGTTTATAGCAGTGGTGCCCAAACGGTCGATCGCGATCGACCGGTCGATCGCGAGAGGTTTCACGGTCGATCTTAGAAGTTAAGCCAGTACAAGATTTTATTTTCGAAAATTTATAAATTACCTACTTACTGAGCATGCATCTACATCTCGTTAATTTTCCGCCACAAGAAAAATATACTTCACTTGACCTGTATTTATTTTCTTTTCTAATAATATTTTTTATGTACAAATGTGTGTACAGACTACAGAGTAAGAAACTATGTAAAACTGTTTGATTATAATCATATTATAAATCTAATCATTAATAATTACTTATTATTACAACATAAAATAATCTATACTTATAATAAATCTGTAGAGAGGTCAATTCTGTACATTAAATATATTTCCAAAATAACTATCAGGGGGTGATTAGGGATCGATACTGATGCCAAAAATGCAATCAGTAAAATTTTTGTCTGTCTGTCTGTCTGTCTGTCTGTCTGTCTGTCTGTCTGTCTGTCTGTCTGTCGGATGTATAACCGTTATAGAAACAAAAACTACTCGACGGATTTTAACGAAACTTGGTACAATTATTTTTCATACTCCCGCGCTGGTTATAGTATACTTTTCATCACGCTACAATCAATAGGAGCAGAGCAGTGAAGGGAAATGTTGGGGAAACGGGAGAAGTTACTCCATTTTTTAAGCTTCCGTCGCGTGTGCAACCTTAATGGTTAAAGCTACACAGAAATCATGTATGACGGAAATGTTCTCCTTAAAATTATATAAAAAATATTCCACGACAGCATATGTTTATCTTTTATGGTTGACTCACAATAACACGTGTTACTCCCGATAGCTTAGCAGTTCGAAGCTTTCTGATTAAGTATACCTATATTTTATCTACTCTTACGTTTATGACACTTAAGTGGGTGAAATAAAGGGGTGAAGTTTAAACGAAATTCACGCGGGCGAAGCCGCTGGCAAAAGCTAGTAGATAATAAAAAAAAATACATAAAAATAAATCTGTCGATCTTAAACCCTTAACTTTTTCTCAAGTCGATCTTCACAGCAAAAAGTTTGGGCACTACTGGTTTATAGTGTCTCTGCAACGATACCTAATTAACAGACGCCCCAATACTTATTGCGAAAATAGTAAATCCCTAATTGAATACCATGAATCTTTCTCACCTTATTCTTCTCATAGTTCTTATTGTAAATTCATTTTTTTAACACGCTTTTATTAACTTCACCTGTATGTTTGTATGTATGTTTGTATGTAACATTTCTGTTAATATCTTCCGTGCCCCTCAGGCGTTTTGCTTCAAATTCATAACGCACCTATAAACAGTTGATCCCTAATTTTCTAGACCCTTTCCACGCAAATCTATCGCGGATTTTCCTAAAAATAGGCGTTTTTCCTAACTTCTTTAATTTCCACCTTCCCTAGCCTATAACTTCCAAGTTTATCATCCGATTTCTTCCAAACCGACTTCGTTGTGCTTGTACAACTGCCCTGCGTCGATCCCACCGCTTTTCAAGCCAATCCGACGAAAAAAGTGAAAACCGAGTCATAGTGGTAGATCTCGTACAAGTTAATTTTATTTGTAACTGACTTCTTTGGGCGCGATTTTGACCCACTTTAAACGGCCAGATTTCGTTCAAACTTTGTAGATTTATCGAGTTCCGATGACATTACACTATTTTGATAAAATTATTCCAATTTTCAATATGCAAAATAAGAATTTAATTTTTTTTACTCTCACACTAATGCCATCTACCCATTTGCTACTGCCATCTACCCATATTTACGGGCAACTAGCTATAACTCCGTATTCATATTGACTGCGTACATTACGTTTTACTAGATGGCGTTGTTCTTCTGTTTATTTGAATTCTAATTTATTACGGGAGTAATAGTCGATAGATCGATAGAGACCAAATAATAGTTTAAAATTATAAAAACAAGCTATTATAAATAAACAAAACTAAAAAGGAGAAAATAAATTATAGTTTAAAAAAACTAAAAAACACGCTTTTTATAGTTAACTGAACTAAAAAAATTGAAAATAAGTTTAAATAAATTTAAATTAAGAATACTGTTAAAAATTTCAATAAATATGAATTAATAATAGTGTAAATAAAGAAAATATTTTATTTAAAAAAAAGCGTGGGGTGCATGGTGTCATTTTGATAATATCTTAAAAAGCACCCCACGCTTTTTTTAATAAAATATTTTCTTTATTTACACTATTATTAATTCATATTTATTGAAATTTTTAACACTATTCTTAATTTAAATTTATTTAAACTTATTTTCAATTTTTTTAGTTCAGTTAACTATAAAAAGCGTGTTTTTTAGTTTTTTTAAACTATAATTCTTCTCATTATCACAAGAAAAAATATTCAGATTTTAGTGTTATCCGACTTCCGATTAGATATTAGTATTTTTCATTTTCATTTCTCCATCTAGTAACAATAGTTTATTGCAACTACGCACTCTCTCATTCCGTATTTGTGGTCGCGGGCGCAAAACACGCAAAAACAACATCATAAAAGTTGTGCGAATTTATTTTTATACAAATTGAAAGATTGAAGTGGTCGGACGATCGCCGATCAGACATAAATCTGTTCCCGTTTGGGCTCCCGCATGTTTGCGATGTTTTATGTGCCTTAGATCTACATAGATTATGTGCCTTAGTTTTGATCGTTTGTTAGTAGACACCTACGCAACTCGGAAATCTCTATTGTTATATATTTTGGACGGAAACCCATTATTATAATCTACATTAATGCCAAAAATGGGAAAAGATTTACATGTTATGTTTTCTTGATGGAAGTACCTATATATATAACGTAAACGAGCCTTCCATTTCAAGCCTCTAATCCCGCCGCCTGTCTATTGGAGCAAAATGTAAAATAAATTTTTGGTTTTGGGCAATACTAAGCCTTCCTTCAAACTAACTACCTTACTGTGCATGCCAATATATATTATCATGATATCTGCTGACTTTTCCAACCTTAAACCCACCATAAATATAAAACGAGGATTAAGACCTGGTGATAAACCAGGTGGGTGAAAAGCCTACCATCATAAGTACCAACCGTCAGGATTGAACTAGATGCTATAGAAGCCAGGGACATGCAACAGGAGACCTGACGTGATAGTACGCCCTTCTGTTATTCAGCAGGCTCTTCCACGAACAGAGGAGTAGGATGTCCTTCTACAAGAAACTGAAGAATTCTTCTACAAGAAATTTCTCTATACGAAACCTTAAACCACCCAAAGCTGCTGCGCACTCAACCGGTTTTCTGTTTCTTCTGTCAGTTTGCCAATCTGCACGGCGAGCTAGGAACTTCCGTCGCGTTGACAAATGTGTTTATAACACGATCAATTGACACACTGCGTTAATATGAAATGATTGGTCTTCAATTGGCCACGGCTATTGAACGCCGCGAAACTCTCTATTAGCTACAGACAGACACAACAATGGATTCGTGAATTACCGTGTGAGCGGCCGCATGTGTGAACTAAATAAGTAGTGCAGGTGAAAGAACTGTTACTGATAAAAAAGTGCAAACGGGATTAAATTTTTATTTGCTGATAAGTAACCTCGTAACCCGTATAAACTTTTATCACCATTCTATTCACGATCTAGTCATAAATTTTTATTAAAATGCATCGCCAGTTCTTTGAAGTAAGATGAAATTCATAAAATGCTTCATGGCTAAGTTTACCTAGCATTTACCTAGAATAGCGTAAATCTCAGGAACTACTGGTTTGATTAGCACAATTCTTATTGTTTTGGATATCGAATTATCGATGTAGGCTTTAGGCCATAACATCACGCTACAACCAATAAGAGCGGATCAACAAGTTTCCCAAGGGCGTATATTGTAACGTTTCGTTACAATAGACGCCCAATTAGACACTAGTTATATTTTCAATTATTTTAAGAAAGATGTAATGAAAACCCACAAGTACAAGAGGATATCAGATGTTATTGGTGAAATATAAAATCGGCCAAGTGCGAGTATGACTCGCGCACGAAGGGTTCCGTACCATTATGTATAAAAACGCCAATAAAATCTGTACCCCTATTATGAGTTGTTGTAGTAAACGCAAAAAACGTTACTATTGATGCTATCGTGAAAACGCTGCTTTAATAGTAAATGCGCATAACTCTATTAAATACAGTACTTGCGGTCATGTTTTACTTACAATTTGGTATTACGAGTCACAAATTTGACAGATGCTATAGTAAATTACGTTACCCGTAGTAGTTACGGCACTCACGCTATTTTCTAAGGTGAAAAGTCACTATCGAAATTAAATGTCAATAAATATTGCTGTATATTTAAACAAAATCATGGCTAGGCACTATTTTGCTTGGCAAATGATTCACGCAACCGAACGCAGAGATGAAAATAATGAAATTTTGAACTCGCGAGATCAACAAAATATTTAGCAACCTTTGATGTTTTAAATGTCTAAATTGAGCGTCGCCCTACAATGAAAACAAAAAAAAAACAAGGCAACATTATCAAGCATGTGTGCGTGCAGACGATGTTTTACCCGTTCGTCTATTGTCTATGTGTGCGTAATGTGTGCGTAATGATATTGTTAGGAGAAGAGTGACGTATTTCCTGTCAGTATGAAGCTATGAAGTCTATATAAGCGTTGGCGAGCTCAGTCTGCGGGCAATTCACGTCGAGTTCACTTGGCAAGGGGAACCACTGCTCGTTTGAATGGTTAAACTAAATATCCTGTCATTTAAATTTGCGTGTAATTAATTGTTAAATGTGATTTTTATTTTGCGTTCACTTCTAGTTGCTAAAAATATAAAAATTGTGGCTAACAGTTAGCCACAATTTTTTGACACGTTTTCGCGGATTCGATGTCCCATCTAGATATTTAAAACATGAAAGTTAGCAACACTTTGACACCACAGTTTGACACTGAATGCGACTGACGCAGAACGCTAATGTAATTAAATTGAAAAGGTACCAAACCGCCATTAATTCCACTCTTCTTTCACATTTCCTAATTTAGTCGGGTTATAGAGCATCCATAGACTTGTTTTTTTAATTTCACAAATGTTGGCTCGGTGGCCAGGGTCTCGTTCTATCCTTGTTGACATCATAATAAAAGAATGAGAGAGGTATTACTCATGGATGCCAACATAACGTAACGGAAACTGTACCGTCTCACGTCTTTACGATACCCGCTGTAGTTTCATTTCCAAAACTCATAATAGCTCATAATGTAACTACAGTATTAGACTATTCGATCGTAACCGCTAGAGGCGCTGTACGGATTCTCATACAAATTCTAAACGTTAACTGCAATAGTAACAGTTTTGACGTTTACTACAACAACTCATAATAGGGGTACTGGTCTGTTGTATGAAAGCCTCACTTAAATATTTACTTTAGATTTATGTAGCCACAAGCAACGCCATCTCTTGGACCGAAAGGTAACTAATTTATCGCTGAAGCGTCGAAGCCATATTTCGACTTAAAAATTTATTTCATTCAGTGTTTTAGTATTTGTTGTTGTAGCGGCAACAGAAATACATCATCTGTGAAAATTTCAACTGTGTAACTATTACGGTTCATGAGATACAGCCTGGTGACAGACGGACGGACGGACGGACGGACGGACGGACAGCGAAGTCTCAGTAATAGGGTCCCGTTTTACCCTTTGGGTACGGAACCCTAAAAATGAGTAGGTTGTGCAATATGGTCGAAATACCGGAGCTCGTCTTTACCCGCGAACTTTCAGTCGGGTGGGTATCCTGGTATCTTGCGGCTTCTTTTGTAAGTCTTCGCGTTCATTATTATTAAAATCCGACCGACGACGGCGACCAGCTTGCAAAGTGTGGGGAGTTTTGAATAGTTTTTACTTTTAGCATTGTTCGTTGCTGTCTTGTCTTAGTCCGTCTGGGTGAATTCACGACGGTCACGGCGAATGAGGGCTCAATTATGTGGATCTTCATTGTAGAGTCGATGTTTACGATTTAGTTGGAGAGCTCTACTTACTAGAATTTTTATAGAAGGAAGAATTTTGAATTAATTAAGTGATTGAATTTTGAATAATTTGACAGCTCAATTAAGTGGATTTTCAATGTAGAGCCGATGTTTATATCGAGTTACAAGCTACTTAGTAAAGCTCTACTTACTTCTTTTTTATGGAACGATGAATTTTGAATTACTTAAGTAGAAAGATTTCTAAATCTTTACAATATAATATTTTTTAATATAAATATGGCAAGGGCAAACTATTGATGAACTTTTCAAAACTTTAAAAGTTAAAATGATATAATTATTATATCATTGTTGTTTTGCAATATTTAGAATTAATTTAATAAAAACGATAATACAATGAAACAGCTAAGGATAAAAGATAACTTAAACTAACTTTGCACTAAGATACAAAAAAAAAGTTTTAAAATTCTAAACACGTTTATTCCTTATTATTATCGCTTGATATTGACATTTATTCGCCAACATACACTGCTTCTTTGTTTCTTTTACATCATGTTTTATGTATTGTCTAAGTATTTGTTATGCTTTGTATTTTGGTTGGCAGTTGCCTCGTCAATGCTGTTCTTTATTTATGTGTAATTCGAGTCGTAGCCATATTAGGTAATTAATTTTGTTATAACTGGACTAAATTCTAAATGGCAATAAGCAGACACTTTTCAAAACGTTTAAACCGCGCCTCTTGCAGGTCTAAAATCTAAAATATCTGGGGCTAAGATAGTGTACGAGCTATGTAGGTATGTCCTGTGCATTACCCGCGCCACATTCCAAGTGCGACCAGTTTCTATTATGTTCATTCCTTCGCAACTGTCACATCGAACATACTATATTCGTTTAAGCCTTATTTAACTTTGTTTTGATTTTTTGTGATTGAAGAATTATTATGGATTAAAAGTTTCTTATTCTTCTTCTAATTTTGTAGCAACGTTGAAGTTTCGCTAATGAAAAAAGTACCTACCTAAGGACTATAATCGCATTCACTTTTACCATGTGTATAGGAGCTCCATTTTGCTTTTTAATATTAGATCTGTAATAAAGCGAAAAATAAAACAAGTTAATGTTAAAAGATATCCCTCGTCAGTGAAGTCATTCACCTGCAGCCGCATGTAAAAATAGTAGGATATTTGAAGAATTAAATGGACATGAGTACGGTATGCTCGTGTGTACTCGTGTGAATCAAAGTTTATTCATTCTCAATTACTCCATGAAATACAATCTGTTTTGTTGCGATCCGCGGTCACGGCACACCGTCTACATATTAATAACAGCTGATATTCGTCTTGTTTGGTTTGGATTGGAAAAAGTACGGATTTATTATAATGTGCCCGAGAAATATTTACGGAAGGATCGGTAAACAAAGAAGGTGGGTAGTGAGTAGGTGTACCCATAAACCCACAAAATCAATCTATACTCGGAGACCTATCGTTGGCGAAAGATTGTAAAAATTGATGTAGGCTGTGATGTAGGTAGGTACATGTAAATAACGTGAAAGATCAGGCAGCACAGCAATAAAATAGGCACACAGTAAGATAGTATACCACAGTAAGAGCTAGATAAACTATAAGAAATAGTATGTAATCGATAAGGTAATGCAGATGCAAATGATTGGGGAGTCCATCGTTCAAAACACACAGCCATAACATATTGTGTATTGTTTCGTATACTTATTTTATGAAATTTTAATCAACTAATTAAATGCGATACGAGGGAACGCACAAAGCAGCCTTACTAATAGAGAATTTCTGTCGGTACGAGACACTATTCCTACCACTATTACGGTGGTATTCCGCCGCGGGCCGACGGCCGTTGTGGCCGTAGTTATACATAGTTACGCCGTACTGTGCTTTACGACCGACAGATTTATGTTCATGCTCTTCACGTCATTTGGACATAATTTATATCAAACATTCTTCTTTTGCTTTTATAACGCACCCACTTGTAGTTCCACTTTGCTCAAGTACAGGATCGATGTTTTCATTAAATATAAGACTGGTTGATCGTTGAATATAAGAGTGGTTATTAAAACTTCATGGAAAAGGGATGGTTGCGGTGGTAGCTTTTAAAATCAAATTGTTATACATTCTGTATAAGATAGATAAATAAAAAATTCACTCTCATCATTTTTCTCCATCGCGCCTAAAGAAGTTGTAGTATATATGTAATATTTACTTCTTTACTTCCTTTTATGTCTTCCTTATTCTTTGTCCTCTTTATCCTTCTTTAGTTCCTTCCTTATATATCCTTGCCTTTGGTTATTACTTCGTTTATTGCTTTATTACTTGTATTTTACTTTATATCTGCTGAAATTGTGAAATGTTTATATTGACTACTTTTGATAATTTATGTAATTATTCCTTTGGCTTTTCACTTCTAGGACTATTTATAAATTGTAAATGTTACCTTCTTTAATGTTTTAGTACTTATTCCTTCTTTATTTTGATGAATTCCTGTAACTTTAAATATGATTTTTTATGTTTGTTTACGTTGGTGACATAATTGTCAATGTAATTCTGATTCTGACGTCTTTGTAGTCTTTGCTTTTTAAATTTATTCTGTATGTACATATAATCTACCAACCTTTTTAGACTTACTTATTTTAAAAATTCAAAATTTGATCAGATTTGAAAGAAGAACGCCGGCCCTCGAAGATTGAAGAAATCGGGTCAATAGGGCAGTGTGGAGACAGACATTGAAGTGTTCGGAAGACTTCTTCGGGCGAGGTCTTTCAGATTCGGTGGCGTACACAGGGCCGACCCGTGTCCCTGTTTCGCGGTCGCGTGCGTATCTATCTCGTTTCACATATCGTTCCGGTCGGGCGCGTGCTTGGAGCGCCCCTGGACCTGCTGCCGTCGACTACGTCGGGAGGCTCCGCGCGCAGTGCTGTGCGCCAGGGTCGCGCTACCCTCTTGTGCGCGTGGTAGCGCACCAGCCTCTACGCCTCCCGACCACCTGATCTTATCGAGAGACACGCCGGCCTCCACCGTTCGAGTCGGTGCTTCCGACCCTCCGCCTCCGCCTGTGAGAACACTCCAGGTCGTCTCCCCTCCCTTGCTTTAAGTGACTTTCTTTTGTGACTGTTTCTTGGTTAACTCGCTTATTTTTATACAGTGTTATTGTGACTTGTGACCCACTAAGAAAGAGAAGTACATCTTTTATTCCTTTTAAAATTCTTTTTATTTCATCTTACCCTTTATAACGTTACAAAGTATAACTTCAATAATAAATAAATAAACGCTAACACATCCGCAGTAGGTTACTAGGTACCTGTGTCGCGGGTGGCATGGACTACACATATAACACATTACAATTACACCCATGACCTGAGTACAAATATTTATCTGCCACATAAATATCTGCCCCGGCCGGGAATCGAACTAGGCTACAGGGTCGTATAGATAGATAGACTGATACAAGTACAAGTTAGGTAGACTGCAACCAGCAATACCAGCAATGACGTTAGTTTAATGCTATGGTTCCGGCGCGCGTCGGGTCTGACTCTGATCAGCGCACGAGCTTTCCGCCCATTGCTGCGGAAGTTTTAAACACCGGCATGTGTTGCTACAGCTATTGGAGTTTGCAATTAATACAATCAATTTATAACATGCACAGTTTTACGTCATTCACTGTAAGCCAAGTTATGCTTATTTCACAACATACCTAAGTACATTCATAATCTAAGTTTTATTCCCCGCCACACTAACTAGGGCATTGATGAACTGGGGGCTATTATCATGAACAACCTACAAACGGCCGATAATAACGGGCTGTCGTGTGTGCTCGCATTAAGCTGTGTCGAAAACCCTCGCCTAGTTGCGAGCTTACAAATGAGTGTTTGTTCAGCGCCCCGGAGGATCTGAGGAAGCTCGAGGGCGGCTGTTTATACATAGAACCTACGCTTAGCCGTAACTGAACCGAGACTCGTTGTAATGGCGACAAAATTGTGATTATTTAAATTTCAATTATCTGAATGATTTATTTATTTTACAGTTGACTCTTATGAGAAACACTTAAAGCCAAAATAGTTTTATAATTCTATTGATAGATGCATAGCTTTCAGAAAACGGATTTGTTCCCGCAGAATTAGATACCTAAAGAATTTCCATAGATGTTTTTGTAAAAAAGGCTTTGACAATAAAAAAATAAAAGAAGCAAAATATTTGTGTCGAAACATAAAAAATCCTAAAAGAGAACCAGAGGAGAACCACAAAACCCAGTACCTACGGATAGATTATTTATTGTCTATTATCTTTCTACTTATATTATCTAATCTAATGGCGTTCTACTAATTTAAATTAGTTGCGTCGTGAACTGCAGAGGTGAAAAAAATGGATTCGCGAATCACGCAGAACAGTCCCGCTTGAGAGAGATAATGGGGAGGATAAATTGAGCAGGTGTTGCTATCTGTTGTATAGGAGGTGGAAATAATGGAAACAAGTGCCGCAATGAGGCACTACTTTATTTAGTAGGCGCTTCATATCTGCTCAGACAGTGATTGATGTTCGCGACAGAGGCGCGCCTCTTATAATAATACTAACTGTCCTGGCAGACGTTGTTCTACAATATATTTTATATACTATAGAGACTAGAGCTTTATATACCTAGGTACCTTTAAGGAATGCTCAAATATGGCTCAAATGCAACAACTTCTTCAACGGTAACAATTACCTAGCTTTCTCTATCTAACAGCTTGGCTGATCTCTCGGTAAATCTAGATAACAGCATTTTATCTAAATTACCAAGAGAATAACTCAAACAAACACAATAAATATCATAATCAGTCAAATCATTTAGGAGTTGAGATTATGTAATACTTAGATACACATTACTTATTCTAGGTATAAATACATCGAAACTACTCCTCCTAATACATATACATTACATATTTTATCTAATGCTTGTGCCAATGGCAGCAATGGCTTGTGCTTATTTACAAGTGGGTACTTAAAACAAATTACATAGATCTTTGGGTACGTATTTAATTATGAAGTGTGAATTGGATAACCACACAAAATAAAATATTGTAATACGTAAACCTACGTCTCCGCGACATAAATAAAAAGTAGACACATAAAATTATATTCCTGAGCACGTCTTGTACCAGGCTTCCAGGGTGCTGTAAGTGGATCGGAGGAGCAATAAAACGACCGACCGTCTTAGGATGATATAATTTACTGTCTCAACACATCGAGCACTAGTACAACATCCCTTTAGAAGTACAAAATCCCTTCAGAATATACTTAATTACTAGCTGACCCGGCAAACGTTGTTTTGCCAAAAAATCTAAAGGTTGAACAACCTTTATCACTCAGGGGTATGAAAAATAGATAGTAGCCGATTATCAGACCTACTGCATATGCATATAAAATTTGGTAAAAATCGGTAAAGCCGTTTCGGAGGAGTAAGGTAACTAACATTGTGACACGAGAATTTTATATATAAGAGATACTTAACAATCATACCTGCGTGCTCATGACAATAGCTCCATTAGGTAATCTTCATTGACCGACATGTGGGTTGCGCAAACGATCAGCGATCCCGATCCACTTAAGATGTAAGCGTGTCGCCCGTGACGTAGCGGCGCCTGGACATTGATAAGGAGATGGCGCCCTACGTGACGTCCAGCTATTTTGCCTGATCGTGGAGGTACACTGTAGATCTGGAGCAGCAAGACACCGGCTACGACCAGTCTCTGAGTAACCGTGATAAACGTTCGAACTTTCGAAGTTATATTTCGATACCGCAGTCCGGTAGCTTATTATATTGTTATCGTAAATGAGCTGCGTGATGGTAGGAAGTGCAAAGTTTTGCCATTTGGGTACCAATATCAATTAATAAATAAATATTTATAATGTGATATAATTGAATAGATATGTATAGGATATAATAAATAATAATAAAATATAATAATAATTAAATATATAAAGAAATGCATATTTATATAACAGGTTTACTGAATCAAATTGAATTAAATAAATAATAATAATTTGTGCTAACATTAGGTTTAAGATTCAACTAACACTATGGATTATAACCAAAAATGGAGTCCAAAATAAAGATTATTATTATTATTAATATCTATACAAATTGTTGGCAGACAATGCAGAAACAGGAAAGCATTTGATACCTAACTGATAAGATCGGGATAAAGAGTATCTCGAATTTGCAATTCTATCATCCAATACGCATACAGTAAAATATAGCAAAGAAACCCGCACTAGAAGTCGGTCGAAAGACAAAGCGTATTTACATATTAGATAATATTTCGGTTCACGGAATAATACTCGTAGTATTCGTAGGGTACACGGTTAGATGAAAAAATATTAGAGGAAAACGAAAATTCTTCTTTAGGGAACGAATGAATTGTCACATTACCACGTAGGTACCTACCATAAATAATTGAGAATTTCGTCTTTTTGCCTTCAGCAGCGATAGCATATAGCTATCAACGATACCCTCTGTCGATATCGTAACTTTTAGATTTCCTGATAGCTTTAATCCTGAATGTAAGACCGTAAAAGAAAACGTTCAGTCTATAATTTTGTCACAACCAGGCTGTATTCAGTACCAGTGGCTGTTTTACGTACTACGTGTCGTGCTTAAAATTATTAAAGATGTATGTACCTACCTACAACAGACAATTGGTTACTCAAATTGATAGCACAATGTATTCAACAACCTCAAAACTTAACATTTCGATCGAATTCATGTTGCCACAAGTCACGTAGGCCTCGAATTTCCGAGTCTTATAAGGTTAGACTAAGAAATGTAATTTCTGTATCGTGTGAATTCGTGTGTAAAATATTCTGAGTTTGTGACCATGCCAATTGAAGTTCAAATTATAGATGAGCTTAAGATTCATTGGTGCGTGGCTATAAATTACATGAGTGCTTGTTAAAGATCCTCAAAGCAATCCTTGTAAAGTAGCAGTCATTATTAATTATGATTAACTAGCGTAGGCATAAAGACGAAAGCAACGTGTTTAGTGTTGATTGATTTATAAAACCTTTTCAGTCAACCACTTAAGACGACGATTAAAACAATCCAAGCTTGAAGGCGCTTGAAGTCCATATAACCAAGGTTTATTTAGTTAGGGATACATATATAACTGAATAACAATACACCACCGATGATTTTTGAGCCGGCCACAATACTCCTTTGAGTTGTTAAAAGCCGCAAAGTTTATCATAACGTAACAGCGAATATGTTCAGACAAGGGGTCCATTTATCCATCGAGTGCGAGGTTAATAACACTGCGGCGGTGTTAAGACGCTGAGAACAGACGTGGCGGCACACTTATAAGAAAGAATGGCGTTTGTGATAGCGCAATTAATTATACTTACGTATTAATATCAAGCTCGCTTCGAATATGTACTTACAGAGGTGCACCATTGTCGAATCCGAGAAAACGCGTTCTCTCAATGTTGGCTCTGTAAGCTATGGGTAATAATTATTTTCAAAAGCGATAAGGAGCCGGTATGTACCTATTTAAAATAAAAAGTAGGCACCTATGTGTTGTATGTATGTATATATTTAGCATCGCAGATTTCAGACATCCAGGCCATATTGGTTTGGCGAAATGAGGAAAGTTGTAAGGCAGTAATCGGAAAAGTTTTCCCGCTGATGAATTGAGCATTTCATTTCACGCGACATGTCGCAGCCGCACACATCGGATGACGTGCCACTAGGTACCGAGATAATGTTATGAGTATGGAAATTAAGACAATGCGAAGGAGACAATATTATCCGTCCGATTTATCTATTGCTTATTTAAAGCTAAATCGTGAAAATAGATGTAAATTTTTCTATCTCAAAAATTCTAAAACAAAATAGATATTTTTGGACCTCATTAACCAAAACATTATATTTTGATTCTAAGCCCTCTTCAACAATGTACAACAACAATAACAAATGCTCAATTGTATAGTGGTCTAATTTGAGCAACGCCCAAAAAGTCCTCTTATTTGGGAAGAAACCCTCCAATTGCCATATCAGCAAGCCCCTGTTACAAAGCGTTACGTTGTTGCCGGCAGCAAGTGACGTACTACCTGATCCGCACGGCGCTGCTGGTGTCGTGGTGGTGGGCGGCGGCGCTGACGTGCGCGCCCGTGCTGGGCGTGGGGCTGTACTACGACGAGGCCTGCGCCGACTGCACGCGCTACCGCAACGCCGTCTCCGGCCTCCACTTCGGCTACGCTGTGTTCTACGTCATGTTCGGTGAGTTCCTTAACAACAAGTGACGTACTACCTGATCCGCACGGCGCTGCTGGTGTCGTGGTGGTGGGCGGCGGCGCTGACGTGCGCGCCCGTGCTGGGCGTGGGGCTGTACTACGACGAGGCCTGCGCCGACTGCACGCGCTACCGCAACGCCGTCTCCGGCCTCCACTTCGGCTACGCTGTGTTCTACGTCATGTTCGGTGAGTTCCTTAACAACAAGTGACGTACTACCTGATCCGCACGGCGCTGCTGGTGTCGTGGTGGTGGGCGGCGGCGCTGACGTGCGCGCCCGTGCTGGGCGTGGGGCTGTACTACGACGAGGCCTGCGCCGACTGCACGCGCTACCGCAACGCCGTCTCCGGCCTCCACTTCGGCTACGCTGTGTTCTACGTCATGTTCGGTGAGTTCCTTAACAACAAGTGACGTACTACCTGATCCGCACGGCGCTGCTGGTGTCGTGGTGGTGGGCGGCGGCGCTGACGTGCGCGCCCGTGCTGGGCGTGGGGCTGTACTACGACGAGGCCTGCGCCGACTGCACGCGCTACCGCAACGCCGTCTCCGGCCTCCACTTCGGCTACGCTGTGTTCTACGTCATGTTCGGTGAGTTCCTTAACAACAAGTGACGTACTACCTGATCCGCACGGCGCTGCTGGTGTCGTGGTGGTGGGCGGCGGCGCTGACGTGCGCGCCCGTGCTGGGCGTGGGGCTGTACTACGACGAGGCCTGCGCCGACTGCACGCGCTACCGCAACGCCGTCTCCGGCCTCCACTTCGGCTACGCTGTGTTCTACGTCATGTTCGGTGAGTTCCTTAACAACAAGTGACGTACTACCTGATCCGCACGGCGCTGCTGGTGTCGTGGTGGTGGGCGGCGGCGCTGACGTGCGCGCCCGTGCTGGGCGTGGGGCTGTACTACGACGAGGCCTGCGCCGACTGCACGCGCTACCGCAACGCCGTCTCCGGCCTCCACTTCGGCTACGCTGTGTTCTACGTCATGTTCGGTGAGTTCCTTAACAACAAGTGACGTACTACCTGATCCGCACGGCGCTGCTGGTGTCGTGGTGGTGGGCGGCGGCGCTGACGTGCGCGCCCGTGCTGGGCGTGGGGCTGTACTACGACGAGGCCTGCGCCGACTGCACGCGCTACCGCAACGCCGTCTCCGGCCTCCACTTCGGCTACGCTGTGTTCTACGTCATGTTCGGTGAGTTCCTTAACAACAAGTGACGTACTACCTGATCCGCACGGCGCTGCTGGTGTCGTGGTGGTGGGCGGCGGCGCTGACGTGCGCGCCCGTGCTGGGCGTGGGGCTGTACTACGACGAGGCCTGCGCCGACTGCACGCGCTACCGCAACGCCGTCTCCGGCCTCCACTTCGGCTACGCTGTGTTCTACGTCATGTTCGGTGAGTTCCTTAACAACAAGTGACGTACTACCTGATCCGCACGGCGCTGCTGGTGTCGTGGTGGTGGGCGGCGGCGCTGACGTGCGCGCCCGTGCTGGGCGTGGGGCTGTACTACGACGAGGCCTGCGCCGACTGCACGCGCTACCGCAACGCCGTCTCCGGCCTCCACTTCGGCTACGCTGTGTTCTACGTCATGTTCGGTGAGTTCCTTAACAACAAGTGACGTACTACCTGATCCGCACGGCGCTGCTGGTGTCGTGGTGGTGGGCGGCGGCGCTGACGTGCGCGCCCGTGCTGGGCGTGGGGCTGTACTACGACGAGGCCTGCGCCGACTGCACGCGCTACCGCAACGCCGTCTCCGGCCTCCACTTCGGCTACGCTGTGTTCTACGTCATGTTCGGTGAGTTCCTTAACAACAAGTGACGTACTACCTGATCCGCACGGCGCTGCTGGTGTCGTGGTGGTGGGCGGCGGCGCTGACGTGCGCGCCCGTGCTGGGCGTGGGGCTGTACTACGACGAGGCCTGCGCCGACTGCACGCGCTACCGCAACGCCGTCTCCGGCCTCCACTTCGGCTACGCTGTGTTCTACGTCATGTTCGGTGAGTTCCTTAACAACAAGTGACGTACTACCTGATCCGCACGGCGCTGCTGGTGTCGTGGTGGTGGGCGGCGGCGCTGACGTGCGCGCCCGTGCTGGGCGTGGGGCTGTACTACGACGAGGCCTGCGCCGACTGCACGCGCTACCGCAACGCCGTCTCCGGCCTCCACTTCGGCTACGCTGTGTTCTACGTCATGTTCGGTGAGTTCCTTAACAACAAGTGACGTACTACCTGATCCGCACGGCGCTGCTGGTGTCGTGGTGGTGGGCGGCGGCGCTGACGTGCGCGCCCGTGCTGGGCGTGGGGCTGTACTACGACGAGGCCTGCGCCGACTGCACGCGCTACCGCAACGCCGTCTCCGGCCTCCACTTCGGCTACGCTGTGTTCTACGTCATGTTCGGTGAGTTCCTTAACAACAAGTGACGTACTACCTGATCCGCACGGCGCTGCTGGTGTCGTGGTGGTGGGCGGCGGCGCTGACGTGCGCGCCCGTGCTGGGCGTGGGGCTGTACTACGACGAGGCCTGCGCCGACTGCACGCGCTACCGCAACGCCGTCTCCGGCCTCCACTTCGGCTACGCTGTGTTCTACGTCATGTTCGGTGAGTTCCTTAACAACAAGTGACGTACTACCTGATCCGCACGGCGCTGCTGGTGTCGTGGTGGTGGGCGGCGGCGCTGACGTGCGCGCCCGTGCTGGGCGTGGGGCTGTACTACGACGAGGCCTGCGCCGACTGCACGCGCTACCGCAACGCCGTCTCCGGCCTCCACTTCGGCTACGCTGTGTTCTACGTCATGTTCGGTGAGTTCCTCGTCGAAATACTTCAGTTTTCTCTGCACTGATCGGAGAAGTAAGTGCCATGAGGCACGAAATGGTTAAGCCATGGCTTATGTCTAAAATGTTATTTAATTAGCGGTGGTTAATAATTCGGCCCTCTATTCGGAGGGTCCAGGTTCGAGTCCTAGGGCACGCACCATTGACTTTTCGGAGTTTTGTGCGTTTTAAGTATTTAAATGTCACTTGCTACAAACGGTGAAGGAAAACATCGTGAGGAAACCAGCATACCAAAGAGTTCGCAAAACTTAATGGTGTGTGAAGTCCGCCAATCCGCACTTGGCCAGCGTGGTGGACTATGGCCTTAACCTTCTCGTTCTGAGAGGAGACCCGTGCCATTAGTGGGTCATAATGGGTTGAGATGATGATGATGATGATGTTACTTACTGTGTGAAAGAGCGACCGTGACTTGATTTTCGTTCGTTGACTGATTTATCTACTCAATTAAATTAAAAAGTCTCAGTATATCTATTTCCCGCATTATATCAGTGCAGAGCACATTTTGGCCAAATTAGAAAACTTGCTAATACTTATAATGTTTCGTGTTGTGTTCCACACGGCTTCCTGTGAGGAAGTTTTCGATAGAACTTTACCCGAGCCAATAGTAATCTGATAAGTATGAGTCAGTAAATAGAATAGAATTAGCTACACAAGGCTATATTAAATGAATAATCAAAACATTATTATTAAAATAATTAAAATCTTGCATTACAAAATATACCACCGCCTCCAGTTAGTACGTACCTATGGTAGTACTTAGCTTTTTGCCACCATGACGGCAGACTAAGCGGTTTTCCCACTTAGTTTATGTAGATGCGCGGATTATTTCAAACTGTTTACTAATTTATCTACCTACAGTACCGAGCGTATTAAGTTACTAGAGAGACAACGTAATAAGTGACATGTCGTGATAGATGGTTATAGGTGATCATGATGGATGCGATAAGCGATGACGTGTAGGTACATAATCATAAATATTGAATCGCGCGGCATCCGCCCGCGTGCCGCTGGTGCCGCGGGAAGAGCTTTACACGATCCAGTGTTTATTATTCCATTTCCTAGCCAATTCCAGCTAACGCGATCCAAAGCACTAGCAGCATTGTTAAAATAGCTTTCGTCACACACGTTTCATCAAATCTATAAGTATGTACTTACTTAGCCTTTCTTTTGAATTTGTTTTACGATTTATCCATTGTTCATGCCAAGGATAGGAAACAAACAGGTTTCACTTGAAGTCGGGCATACAGTACCTACAAGGGACAATCCATAAAACTTACGAATTATTCCGGTCTGATCCACACAAACGGATCCACTATAGGTTTTTTTTCCGGTCAGATCCTTTGTAACTTACGTCGCACAGTTGGTAGTGACCCTGATGCTAAGTGAATCGATTCCCCGTTGGGAGAGACATTTGACGTGACAAATAAATGATGAATTTCATGCATCGAAATCCAAGTCAGAGGTTTTGGCAGGATTGTTGACGACCTGAATGGCGCAATTGTTACCATGTCGCATCGCTATTCCAACGCTTCCGGGTCTGGGTTTGTGTATCGTCCATGGCACCCACGACATAGGGAATATATGAATAGGGAATAATGTGGGCTTGTGAACCATCCTCGCTTCGCTTCGGGAATCTCTGGATAAAAAGTAGCCTATGTGTTATTCTAAAACATAAGCTATAACACTACCAAGTTTCATCCAAATACCTACGTCTAGTAATTTTTTTCGTTAAAGAGTAACAAAAATCCATTCTCACAAACTTTCGCATTTAAAATATTATTGGTAGGAAGTACCTACACGGTAGGTACTTAGTACCATTCTACCGTGTAATACCTAATTGTTTTAAGAACAATAATTGTGTTCCGGATAGGAAGATGTGGAGCCGGTTACACTTTTTTAGAGGCGACCATCTCAGTCCTCAGGGGTAGCAACGCATCTGTGACCGAATTAGAACGAGACTCATTGAGTCTAGTTCTGGATCGGTCACAGTTGTCATGGGCGGCAGCGGAAGGTGGTGCTGCATGCTCGTTTGCTATCTTAATTCCATAAAAAAAAGTAGGATGTCGTGATTGTAACTAACGGTTTGTCACCTCACCAGGCACGTTGCTGTGCGCGATCCTGGTGTACTGCAACCTGGCGGTGATCCGCGCGCTGTACGCCATCACGGCGCCGCGCGGGGGCGCGCCCGTGGTGCGCCGCGTGTCCAAGTCCAGCTGCCGGCTGCGGCGCGCGCCGGGCTCCGCCGACGGGGCGCTCCACAACGCCGCCACCGCCGAGGAGGTCGCCTTCAGCCGCCTCATGGCCACGCTCTCCGTGCTCTTCATGATCTGCTGGCTGCCGCAGATGGTGAGTCGCGTAAGGTTCTTTGCTCTACACTCGAGAGCCTAGAGTAGCAAATACGTATATCGTTGCTTGTAACTTCAAAAAGTCAGTTAGCAATAGTGATGAAAAATATGATTGGCAAAAATAATTATGACTAAAATCAAATGGAAATACCGATTACGTCAAATTAGGTAGAGAGTGGTATATTGTCAGTGTTTCCAGTGATTATAAATAATATATTATTGGTTTAAATTTCATAAATACCTAATAATTTTATCCTCATTGCGACGATATATTTTATATTACTTTCAGTCATTCATATTACCTTGCGGTTGTGTGATACAGTGATAGATAATAACATGTCGCCCTTTTCCAATTTTCCTCGTTACCATAATATTTATATTTAAAGCAGTTTCGGGAATCCCATAAGCTATATTGAGAGAATTGATATTGGCACAGATACCGATGATGTACTCGTAGACACATCAGATGGATCGTGAATCGTGATGCGATGATCAAAGCGACAACGTATCAACGTAATCCGCGGGAATCTAGCGAGTCGGTCGCATCAGTATGCCGCCCGCGAGCGCTGCCCGAGTGTCGATGATATGGATGCGTCATTTTATGTTCATCCATTCCTGATTTAAAAACTGCGCTTCGGTCACTACTGTGCGAATACATGGTCATATGTTTGGAAAGAATACGCTGAAACTCTGTCACACAATTTATCACCTGGCACATATTATGTGTAGTAACTGTCTTACACTTAGGTATTCAAATGCCATGTTACTATAAGAGGAGCTTAAAGCCGCCGTTTTACACATCTTTCTGACAGGATGACTTTTAAATTAACTTAAGTTATTTAAGTAAGTAAGTACATTGAAAAATTTTGTATGGATTTGTGAATGAAAAGCCTATAGGTATGCCTAGAAGCCTTATTCCACATCATCCGTGGGGCTGTATCTGTTAGAAACTTCAATTACTTTGCAATTTGAAAACCTTTCCAAACACGACTTATTATGCATGCAAGCAAACATTCATAAATTCCAACAGATAGGTATTAAATACATATAATATACTAGCTGTTGCCAGCGACTTCGTCCGCGTGGTTATGAGTTACACAATTAATTAGAACATTTTATGGTTCTATCTTTTATAGTTTTTTTACACATTGTGTCCGAAAAACCCAAATATCCTACGGAACCCTATTTTTTTTTCAAGATAAAATATAGTCTATGTTACTTGTGGATAATGTAGCTTTCGAATGGTGAAAGAATTTTTAAAATCGGTCCAGTAGTTTTTGAGCCTATTCATTACAATCAAACAAACACACAAACAAAGTTATCCTCTTTATAATATTAGATTCAATAGATCGACAGACTGTACATCGTTATTTATAGTAATGCTAGTGCATCTATCAGTGATCCCGAATCTAGATCTATTTGAAGTACATTTCTGAACAACTTAACTGATTGACGTCACATCAGATGTGCGAGTAGGTACACCTACTTATAGTCAGGCAAGGTCCTAATAGATTACGTTCAAGTCGAGAAATATGGAGAATATAGTCTGCAGGGCTTGCCCGGCCAGATGGCATGATCCAGCACTTCCAGCACACGTCAGCAACACAGTTTGCGCATAAAGCTGTTTCTCGGTAGGTACATTTAAAAACTCTTAGCAAAATAAGCTACTGCGATATTCTTTTGGTCGCTATTACATTGTTTAAAATCCCGCGTTTTTATTAATGTGTGTTGTGGACAAATATGTATGTTGTCTCGTTACACTTATTTATAATCGTGCGGTCATGCGCCGATACAAATATCCGCATGTATTCCAACGTTACACGGGTGCGGGGTACCTAGTTGAAATACATTAAAATAACAATTGAGCTATCCAGCGATTGGCATGCGGCCGGCGGCGATCGCAAATATTTCATTGTGTCGCAAATGGCGAGGCATGCATTAACATCACACATAAGTTCGCACCGAACACGCCCCAACTAACAATACTTTTATTGTTTTCGACGCTGTTCGCTGCTTCAATCGGGAATCGAACCCGGAAGCGGCGCACTGCGCTTCCGCGTCCTAAATGATTTGCATGTTCAGCTTTATTGAGGTCTCGCGTTATTTTGTACAGCGATCATATTGCTGCCTTTTTTAAAACAGTAGAATACAAATAGGTAAGTTGATACAAGTGTGGGTTCGGTCCTGTAAATTGTTATTTTATCGATAGAGATAAATTAATCATTAAGCATCAAGACGGCACTAAAAATTTTAGTAATGAAAAAGCCTCATAATTAATGTATCTTCGTTTTAAGATGTAGAGTCTCCAAAACAGACAAGACCAATACGGGTTTAATTACACTGTTTACGGAAGTTGCGTGTGGACGAGTGTAGTGTGTGCGCTGCGAGTGGTATTGGACTGCAGTTCATGTTTCCCACATTATTGACTCGATTGTTATTGATAGCGGGAGAGATGCTAAATGGCGGGATACAAGGGTTGCTCCTAATCCAAATTAATTCTTCATTGGGATAGAATTTTCGTAACACTAAGCAATACAAAGAATTCTTAACAAATCAGCTAGGTATCAATGTATATCTACCTAGGTACTTAAGTAGATAATTGTAAGTACCAGTCTGGGTGGAGACTGGAGATCCAACTAGGAACTCAATCCCCAGCGGGAAGCGAGGTTGAAGAGGAATTTAATTTGACTCAGCTATGTAGTAAAAAGTTAGTCATAAAACAGTGCGTAGTAGCCAATCGACGTCTATCAATAAAAAAGTCAATCAATTAAAATTATTACTAGAGATGTGCCGATCATGACTTTGGCCGACTAGCCGACTACCCGATTAATCGGCTGCAAAGACGCCGACTAGTCGGCCTAGCCGATCACGGGTTCGGGGATTTCCGTGATGCTTCGCGCGCAATCGTGGCCGCGATTGTTTGTTAAATATAATTATGATACTTACTTACAAATTTTATTTGATTAATGTCATAGAAGACATGTTTTTTTTACTACCAAAGAATAGGTTGATTTGGTTCACATTTAAAAATAACTATGCAACACTGATTAAAAAATAAAAATATAAAATACACCAATAACTTTTTTAATTTACCTAAGTAATTCCCCCAACATACATTTTATTGAAAAATAATACATACAAAATAAGAAGCCGGATAGTCGGCGCTCTTTGCCGATTATTTGCCGACTAGTCGCCGACTATGATAGTGGCCGAATAGTCGGCTTTACCGACTAGTCGGCGACTAGTCGGCACATCTCTAATTATTACCCGATAGCCACCTACGGCTACTGTAAGGTTTGCTCCGGTTCTGAGGAGCTCATCAATTAGCGACATACTCATCGGTGGCATGCGGGGCGCTAATTAATATAAAGTTATCGACGCGGCTGGCGGCCGGTGCGCCCCCTCCGCCCTCCAGTATTTTTGTTTTAGGGCTTGTTTATTGCCCGCAATACTCTTGACTCTTGGACGTTCCTCTAATAGAATAGGCCATACAATTTGATGAATTACTTTTACGACAACATGTCACGTATCATACGATACCTAGGCGTCCTTTGACCCTCACCGTGTGGGCTGACTACACGTGGGAGGCTCGGTTTCTTTCGCAGAGCAGACTATAATGATGTAAGGAGAGCATTATTACTTTCCGGTATCATAATACTTTACAATAACTTTTAATAATCCACATCTAGCACGTGTAAAGGACTCACCCAAACCTTTTCGTATTTATGGAATTACGTTACCTTAACAAACAAATGTGTCCGAAAACGATATCATTAACGGTCTTTATTGCTCGAGCGCGCTATGTTTGGAGCCTTACATCTGTACTGATGTATGATTTGTAGTAGGTATGTACGACCTATATGGCTCGTCTGTTCCTTGGTCGGCTTTACGAGATCAAAGAACGGTGCTGATACCTAGTAAAGCAATCCATATTTATCGGACCACCGAACTGATAGCTAGTAGTTAAAGCAAGCGATTGCATTGTCAGATCACATCAGCGCTGTACCTGGCGCTGGGGCGCGCGGGCTGGTGGCGGCTGGCGACGCTCGGGCGGCTGTCGGACGCGCTCATGCTGCTCAACTACGTGCTGGACCCCGTGCTGTACGTGCTCATGCGCCAGCGCCGCCTCTCGCCCGCCGCGCTCGGCCGCGCGCTCGCCGGCTGCTTCAAGCGGGTAAGTGTGTCTGCTAGTCTTGTAGTAGTTACCTACTGCTGGTGGCGGCTGGCGACGCTCGAGCGGCTGTCGGACGCGCTCATGCTGCTCAACTACGTGCTGGACCCCGTGCTGTACGTGCTCATGCGCCAGCGCCGCCTCTCGCCCGCCGCGCTCGGCCGCGCGCTCGCCGGCTGCTTCAAGCGGGTAAGTGTGTCTGGTGTCTGGTAGTCTTGTAGTACTTACCTAGCTGGGGACCTAGTCGGAAGGTAAGATCGACGTCTAGAGGTAGATATACTGTGAAGGGACGCCGTAAGAAGGCGTGCAAGGCGTCGGAGGGCAGCACATGGACCACGGCGGGTGACCATTTCGATGGTGACCTAGCTAAACTTAATGACTGTAGATAGGATAAGCACATTTGACTTTATGTTACGAACAAGAAGCTGGCGGTTCAAGAACTTTAGAGTTCATTGATCTCTAGCGGAAATTGAACACTTAACCAAATGAAATAACTGCGTTTAAGTTAAGATTGACAACTCCATTAGAGCTCAGCTTATTGTCTTGCATCATCCTATCATAGACTGCGGGCAAAAGTTTATAATGTGTATCTACATCCAAATACTCTTCTAACCACTGTGTAATAATAGAGACGTGTGGGAAACTGGGAAGCATTGTACCTACAATGAGGGTCGCCGTTTTTGTACTCACCAGTTGGCGTCACTGGCGAGTGAGGTCCTGCTTTCAAAGCCCACCCATACATAAACAGTGACAAGTGATATTCAGACAAGTGAGAAGCGACAGTGCCACAAACTTATCTGACCCGGTGGCCAAAATTGGAACTAATGCGAATGTTATATGTTGTCAGACAAAGACAAAGACAGTAGCGCCCTTCTTACCGGGTCAGATAAGTTTGTGGCACTGACAGCCAGACCTCACTCTGCACTAGCGTCTCTAGCGGCGAATTCACACGCCTTTACCCTCATTTCATCAATATGTGATAAAATGGTGCATGCATGATAGGTTTCATGAAGCCAGTTTCATATTTATTTCCCACACACAAAATGCTGAAAAGTTACGGCAGCAAACTCTCACGTGAGCAACGTAGCTTTAATGTGAACCGTGTGGGTATTCCAGAGCCACAAAACATCGACGGAGTCGATGAAGACGTCGTGCTGCCCGCAGGAGAGCACGGTGCTGAGCGAGCACAGCTCGGCGGAGCTGCGGCCGCTGCGGCCCCCCTGCGCCACCATCGTGCGCCTCGACGACTGACCCCCGCCCCCCGGCCCGCGCCCCGGCCCGCGCCCCGGCCCGCCGCGCTGCCGGCACGGGCGGTGCGCGCGACCACCCGGCGCAACCGGAGACACTATTCATACCATCGTGGAGGTCGATAGGTTTTGATGTGTAGGTGCAGAGACTCAGTGCGCTAAGGCACTTCTCACACAACGCTATTTATTAGCTACGCGACTGCGACGCAATCTCAATGTATCTGACACTTTTGACTGACAGGAGTCGCATCGTAGACGCGTCTCCTGTCAGTGAAAAGTGTCAGATACATACAAATTTTGGATTGCGTTGCAGTCGCGTAGCTCATAGATAGCGATGTGTGAGAAGTGCCTAAGTCCACAAGGCGCGTTGTGTCAGCGTTGTGTCGACGCAAACGCTGACGTTGCGTCGTTTTGCATAGTAATAGCGAAAGTGTACATACGGTGCGGTGCGTCGCGTCGACACAACACAACGCGACGCGGCTTGTGGTTATAACTTTATAAGGCACTCGGCAATCTTCATCCTACCTTCGGCTTAAGCCTTGGTCAATCTGACAAATGACGAACTCCACTTTTATCAAGTCTCAAAATTTATTCATTTAAGTATTCATTTCCATGATCGCATAGGAGTGAAAGGAATGGTATTTATAGACTTTAAAGAGAGGCAAATGGTGCGTTCACCTAATCAAGATATTATTTAATTTTAATGGTAAGTTAAGTAAGTAAGTACCTAGGTACTAAGATTGCCGAGTAGCCGTGTATCATTGATATTTTACCTACGTAGTTACAATCGTAGCGTAAGAATTTAGTGTACAAAAATTAATTGATCTGATTTTTTTTCTAAGCGTAAAAATTGTTAATGTAAGTTTAACGCAAAGAATAATATGGTGATACAACCTTAGTGGCATAGCCACTCCCCTCCATGGAGATTTTTTTTAGATTTGATAGTGGAGCACGATAATATACCTACAATTAAGTATAAATACTTACATAATGTAAATGGGTAGATCTATGTTACAGAGAGAATCTCAACAACAGAGTAGGTACATTATTATCATTCCTCTGCCCGTTTTGTGCCGTAAATAAAACAAAAAACAAATTGGCGAGGACACAGTTTTATGCCAGCTTGCATATAAAATTCTTGTTCAAATCCATTTACCTGGTTTTTATAAGTATAATAGTTTAAAAAACCCACCGGACGATATTAAAATGGAAAAATGACAATTTTCAGCTGATATAATGTAGATATACAGGGTGGAATTTTTTAATGCCACCTGGAGTGAAAGTACTGTAAATACTGGAGATAGACAATTTTACTCTAAGGAAACATTCCTTTATTTTTAAAAATAAACAGAACTGCAGTCACAGATTTTCAAAACGGGTAAAATCCGAAAGAAATACCACCTTGTACTTTTACGGCATCGATCGATAGGATCGGGTTTTTCCCGTTGGCTCCCATTCCCGTTCTCACCCGTCCCACTAGACCCCGAAAAAACCCCGTGGCGTTCAAAAATTCCACCCTGTATAAGTAACGTAATGCAATAAAATGAAATGTATTTTTGATAAGTATTAACAATAACCGCGACCGACACGAAACAAGACTCACTCAGTATGAGTTTCGATCTAACTCTTTCACAGAGGCGTTGCTACCTTGCTACTTGCTACCCCTGAGGATTGATATGGTCGCCTCTAAAAATATAACCGGCTTTCTTTCGTTCATATTTTAAAGCTAGTCTGAAAACAAAATGTATTTTTTATAGAATAATACTTATTTGTAATGTAGATACCTAAGTATACTTTTAATTTAAATTTATGTTAAGCTTAGGCTTACACGATCATTTACTGAAGTAAGTACACATATTTAGTTAAGGTACCTACTTATAATAAAAATGTTGTTATTTAATTGTTTTGTTTATTTTTATTATTATACCTGAAGAGAACCGTTTTAGTAGCTGTACCCTCAGGGTTCTTGGTGTTCGATCAGACGTAGAATTCTCTAGTCTTTATCTTAAACAAGTTTAGAAAATATAATGTTTTATAGATAGAGATGTAAAGCAAAGAATTTGTCACAAAATATTTTGATAAGATTATTTAGTGTTATGAAAATACGCATGTAGCTATGTACTTATTTTTACCAAATTAAATGTTAAAAGCTTTATTATGTCTGTCTACAAATATATAATAGTTATGATAAGCGCTTGTTATGTCAAGTTGTACCAATTGCATTACAATTTAGTGTTAATAAAATTATATTTGATTATATTGCAATGTTATTCATTTTCTTATCCTTTCCGTGCAATAAGCTTTTAATCATTGCCTGCTTATTTTTTTACTTTAAAGAAATTATGGATACTTCAAAATGTAGACAGGTACCTATGAAAATATTGCCCAAACACCCTTAATGTTAAATGTCAAATCACAAGTTTTTACAATAGCGATTAAGCATGATTCGCGTATTAAAATTAATGTGAATTACTTTTTTACAATGGTTATCGCTAAAATAAAGACACCCATTTATTATTTCATAATTTAAAGCTTTTAAATCAAATACAGTGTTATCACAAATGTTACGAGGAAATTTAAAATTGTTAAAATTGGCTACTGCAAGTTGCAAGTACCTGAAATGTAGTAAGTAGGTATATAAGTAGAAGAGTTTATGCAGCTGGATCCGATGATTTGATGTAGGTACGTATACGTACAATAGGTAACCGTTGCGCTGCATACGTCTACCTTCATATAGAGGGTATCCTTGCCACCGGACCAGGCAGGACATTCAAGTATATTAATTCTATAAATAAGTAAGTATTTACCTAACTGAAAGAATTCAGAACCTAACACACTATTGCGTGGCGATAGAAATAATGCACATCGGTATTCAGAAAGATATAATCGGTTAGTTTCGGCTTTGTAGAGCGTTGTCCTTACTACACAGTCCTTAGCCTTACCGCCTTACCGCTGACTTGTCACTTTTCTTTCGAATTCGGTAGAAGACAGTCGCGTTCACACATAAATAAATATAGAGAGTTGTTAAAACCTCCAATGGAACATCAATATTATTATTATTTTTCAACACACTTGCTCGTAAAGTTGCTATTTTTTCTTTAGTCTTACGCCCGGAATGCGGTTTATTACACACTAGTGCGTTTTACTTTTCATTACCGCACTAGTGCTTTTCTTATTCCACTTTTTTTTTAATATCCGTAAAGAGGTTGTTACCAAAAGATTTGTTAATTTGTAAATAAATAAACTTGTTGTACTTAGTCAAAATCTGATAAGATAAGATTATACTTCATCTAATTATCTATTAAAGCATTTAAAAAATACAATATTTTAAATCATTAATTACCGTAAATTCTTATTAGAAATACATAATTATTTCGTTTAATATATTGTGGCTGAATGTTCGGTGTCTCTGGACTTAACCTGCGCGCGCATAGTTATTCAACCAAAGATACGGCGCGCGAAAAAATAAACCGCGCCATTTTGTGTTTTGTGCAAACATTTGTTCGTTTATAATTTGCTGATTTGTGACTGAAAAATGTCGATACCTAATTGTTTTTTTCCTCGCAAGTGTGTTGAAAAACGTCGTATGATACGCGTGTGCTTTGTTCATTACAGTCTTGGCTCTATTATAGCCCTCGCCTTGCGGCTCGGGCTCAATACCGCCTCGACTGTAATGACCAACTTCGCACACTTGTATCATAATGTACTATTTTGTACTTGATAGGGTGCTTTACAGCTCATAATAGATTGCACTTTTAGTGCAATGTGCGAGAGAGACAACGCTCTACATAGCCGTAATTAACCGATTATCTCTTTTCGGATACCGATGTGCATTATTTCTTACCTGGTACTGTACCTCCTCGATAACCGAGCTTTAACATGAATGCCCTGTTCATTTATAATATGATGCCAACGTTGACTGCTAATAGTGCTAATGTCACTGGCTTGTTTCATTGGTTTGATATTGGCCTTGTAGCTTGTAGGTTTTAAATAGTTTTTCAAGACAATCCAGAGCTGGCTACGAACGCTGGCGAGAATAAAGCTCCCGTCTATTTTTCTTCTATTCTAAGCCTTTGAGTGTTTACCTGCACGATATGCTACAAGAATGTACAAGTTAGTGGTACAAGTGCCTTATGTGATAGGGTTAATCCTAGTGTCCCACAACACAGGAAATCCTTGTATCCTAGTGTGGGAGCAAGTAGCGCTGTATTATGTACCATGTATTTTGTGAAATAAATAATTTTTCATTTTCGTTCTGTGGTATCATTTATCATACACGTGCATGCATACACCACAAATTAAGCATAGTACATACACCACCATACACTTGTGCATACACTGCATACTATCCATATTTTGTGCATACTTTTGTGCATACACCACATACACATTGTAACTAAGTACTCTGTGCTCCTACACTGTCTGTGGTTTGATTGTCTGACACTGACAGTAATATTTTTAGTTTAGTTTAGTTTAGTCTGTGGTGAAGAAAAAAACAGTGTTCAATTTGTATTTGTATGATAGGTACCTACATAATTAAATCGGTTAAAAAAGATTGCTGTGTAGTGAATTAACTAAATATATTTCTAATGTATTATTCGTGTTAGTTAATCTTATTTTCCAGGCGTTTGAGGGGAATAAAGAAAATTCTGCAAGATGTCTAAGTGGTGCGTCATGTTGAATTATTGTAGTGATTCTATGGAATATATTATAGGACAAACAAATGAGTGTTTTTAAACGCCGCTAGCCTAGCTGAAGTAGTATGTTTGCTGTTAGAACTTCTCCTATGTGCTCTACACTGAGATGTGCCTGGAATGGGAGATATTAGTATATTTTCCGATATCCTGCGGTGAAGTTTCGGTACAGTTGAATCAAGCAACATAATTCAAATATAGCTGAACAGTTGTGCTATGTGGCTTGCAGGCAGTCAGAGCGGAGCATCCACGAGATGCTGAAGGACACTCCTCCGCTGCGCGAGTCCAGTGACTCCATCACATCCGGCACTGAAGCCAAGTTCCCCACATCACGGTCCATGCCGTTCCCACCAGCTTATGGTAATAGCTAACCAATTACATACTTTTTTAACTACCTAATATTATAGATATTACGAACATAATATGAAGTTAGATAACAAAAATTACTTGTTGCATTTTATCTTGTTATAAGTAGTTATTTTTAGTTTGATTTTTGTGCCTGCTATTTTAGCAGGAATTTTATTTTGTATTATGCAGTTGTCCAACAACTGACGCGTCAATAACCCCAATAAGTTTTACTGTGTAGTAATAAACGTTGGGCACAATAGATCAGAGACGATCACAGTGGCCTCATGGGGATACTAGTTCCCCATGCCCTGACACTAAATAAATAATAGTAATAAGCGTGATTGTCCAGCGCCGCCGGACGTGTCGCAGAACGGCGCGGCGGGCTCCAGCACGCTGCTGCGCGCCGGCTCCACCAAGCTGGAGTCGCTGCGCAGCTGGGGAGTCTCCACCTACAAGTGCACCAAGCAGATCCTCTACGAGAAGCTCGGGAAGAGCTCCAGGACGGTCGATACTGGTGAGATACACTTCATACTATTTATTTAAACTTTATGTACTATAAAAATGTACAGATACAAAGGCGGACTTAATGCTAAAAGCATTCTCTCCCAGTCAACCTTTAGGAAGTACGAACACAACGAAAAGGCGGCATAAATATCTATAGATATATATTATACTGAAAATAGGCATTGAAACAAAAGAGAAAAAAAAGGAATACTACACATGCAATCATACTTCATGAGATATATACCACACTGCATGAGGTATAACATCACTTGCACACACTGGTCTTAATTCATACACAGTTGAATACTGAATACCAATCCCGGCAATATGTTAATTGTGTTTTCATTGTAAGTCAAAATTACCTGTTGAATGTGTTGTTCTCTAATATAAAAACAAGAAGGGTGAGGTGTATAGGTAAGAAATGCAAAACTATAGCATTAGAGAATTCTCAGGCTTCAGTATTTAATAACAAATTGCAAGTATATAAAGACAGATCAGCAATATGAGATGCTTTCAATGTTCTCCAAGCTCATTTGGTGAATTACATGTTCCATAAAGGAACATTCTTAGGCTTAAATATTTGGTAAGTCATTGTGAGTGTGTAAAGACTTCAAGATTGATTAGCAATATGAGAGGCTTTCAACAAATACGTGTACAGCAAGCTCAGTAGCTCGATTACACCTGGGCCCCTGTTGATCCCTTTGAATGCACACCAAGCTCAGTGCATTGATTGATTGCCTCGGTTTCGCAGAGCAGACTGTTATAGTTTAGCTTTTATTTTGTTTTGTTTTAGTTTATTAATCATTTGAAGTCAAAAAATTTAAATAAGATTGATTCATAAGTTAGTTTGTAAGCTTTTTAGTATTATACATATCATAGTTTCATAAATAAACAGTAAAAAGGATGCTGAAAAATCCAGATCAGCAGAGCTCATAGGCACATCTGCAGTAGGAGTGGCGGAGCATAAGTATAAAAAACAGGTTCGTGGTCCCAACATCAACCACCCGCCACTCAAGCTGCGAGTGCGCATTCAATAAAAAAAACACCTCGGTTACGTTGATTGCAGAGTTGGAGGCGCAGATCGAGATGGTCCGCGAGACGCAGCGCAAGTACGCGGGCGTGCTGCGGCTGTCGAGCGCGCTGGCGGCGCAGCTGGCGGCCGCCGCGCACACGCAGCGCGCGCTGGGCGAGGCCTTCGCCGAGCTCGCGCAGAAGTCGCCCGAGCTGCAGAACCAGTCAGTAGCTCTGCTCTCCTAGTAGCGTGAGAGTAACGCGAGACGTATGAATGGGGGACGTTCACATGTGTATCTAAGATAGTTGGCAATTTCACAGAAGTCGCCCGAGCTGCAGAACCAGTGCGTAGCTCTGCTCTCCTAGTATGAGAACCCTTGTAGCAACAGTGGACCCGATCACATATTTATCATACATGGTTAGCAATTTCACAGAAGTCGCCTGAGCTGCAGAACCAGTGCGTATCTCTCTCTCTCATTGACTACCTCTCCCAGCGGTATGAGAGGTAAACCCGTGTTGGTATCAAGAGGGGTTCCTTTTACATGTGTGTCATAGATAGTGTTGGCAATTTCACTTTCCTGTAGTTGTCATAGATGCTGGCTCAAAAAAAAAAAGACAATCACCAAACACAATGAGGAGATATTTCAACCCACATACATGGCTATGTTAACTATAGATGTAAAGTATTTTGGGTGTGAAATTGTTATATAAAAAAGTGTGTGTCAGCTACGACGCACGATTGGAGTTTACTCCTTACGACCGATAATTATGATATAAATATCGAATAGAAAATAAAAACACTAAATAAAAGATCTAGCTGTTCGTATTTAAAATGTATATTATTCATAAATGTAAACGATAAGGTTACCAATTAACCGCATCCATGTGTTTTTTGGATTCTTCTTCATTATCATCAAAAGAGGGCGACACTAATGTAGATCCGATTCCCTTGAATACCGACGTGACGGATGAGTCGGTTTGTTTAGCAAGCGTTTCAAAGATAATAACAATAATAATACCGTACGAAGCGGGTGGCATCAGGGCTGTCACGAAATTATTCAAAGTGGTACTGCGATCGACTGTCTTTGTTAATTTTGATCGATGATATTTGGCAGTAACGTAACGGTAATATAATGTTAATGATAATAGTGATGTTGTTGTGTCAGGTTCCTGTACAACGCGGACACGCAGCGGTCGCTGACGCGCAACGGCGAGACGCTGCTGGCGGCGCTGCACTTCTTCAACAGCGCGCTGCACACGCTGGTGCACCGCACCATCGAGGACTCGCTGCTCACCGTGCGCCAGTACGAGGCCGCGCGCGTCGAGTACGACGCCTACCGCTCCGAGCTGGAGGCCTCCGGCGGCAACCCGCCCGACGCGCTGCTCGCGCGCATCGAGCGCCAGCGCCGCCGCTACGAGCGCCTGCGCGACGACTCCGCCGTCAAGCTGCGCCTGCTGCACGACAACCGGGTAACGAGCACAACATTACACCTTGCTATCGAGCGCCAGCGCCGCCGCTACGAGCGCCTGCGCGACGACTCCGCCGTCAAGCTGCGCCTGCTGCACGACAACCGGGTAACGAGCACAACATTACACCTTGCTATCGAGCGCCAGCGCCGCCGCTACGAGCGCCTGCGCGACGACTCCGCCGTCAAGCTGCGCCTGCTGCACGACAACCGGGTAACGAGCACAACATTACACCTTGCTATCGAGCGCCAGCGCCGCCGCTACGAGCGCCTGCGCGACGACTCCGCCGTCAAGCTGCGCCTGCTGCACGACAACCGGGTAACGAGCACAACATTACACCTTGCTATCGAGCGCCAGCGCCGCCGCTACGAGCGCCTGCGCGACGACTCCGCCGTCAAGCTGCGCCTGCTGCACGACAACCGGGTAACGAGCACAACATTACACCTTGCTATCGAGCGCCAGCGCCGCCGCTACGAGCGCCTGCGCGACGACTCCGCCGTCAAGCTGCGCCTGCTGCACGACAACCGGGTAACGAGCACAACATTACACCTTGCTATCGAGCGCCAGCGCCGCCGCTACGAGCGCCTGCGCGACGACTCCGCCGTCAAGCTGCGCCTGCTGCACGACAACCGGGTAACGAGCACAACATTACACCTTGCTATCGAGCGCCAGCGCCGCCGCTACGAGCGCCTGCGCGACGACTCCGCCGTCAAGCTGCGCCTGCTGCACGACAACCGGGTAACGAGCACAACATTACACCTTGCTATCGAGCGCCAGCGCCGCCGCTACGAGCGCCTGCGCGACGACTCCGCCGTCAAGCTGCGCCTGCTGCACGACAACCGGGTAACGAGCACAACATTACACCTTGCTATCGAGCGCCAGCGCCGCCGCTACGAGCGCCTGCGCGACGACTCCGCCGTCAAGCTGCGCCTGCTGCACGACAACCGGGTAACGAGCACAACATTACACCTTGCTATCGAGCGCCAGCGCCGCCGCTACGAGCGCCTGCGCGACGACTCCGCCGTCAAGCTGCGCCTGCTGCACGACAACCGGGTAACGAGCACAATGTAACGTCTTGCTATGTCGCTTGAGGAAAACGTCGTGAGGAAACCTATGTGGAGGAAAAGGGAAGATCTCCCAACAGGCGATGTCATTGCCTGAGGACCGCGGACCGAATGTTAACTTCGGAACATTGTCTACATACTTAGTTAGGTTATCTTCAAACTTCGATATCAGTGCCTCTATTATGAGTTTTTAATACTATAGTTTACTATACACGCTAGCGACTATCGTTTAGAATTTGTATGAGAATCCGTACAGCGCCTCTAGCGGTTACGATACTGAACTACAATTGTCATACAAATTCTAAACGTTAACTGCAATAGTAACGTCCTTTACGTTTACTACAACAACTCATAATAGAGGCACTGTTGAACATACATCTTCTGATTAGCCAGTCTCAGTATGACGCGTATGACGTAGTGTATTATTTACTACACTACGTCATAATCGGTGCATGTTATGTTCTGCTTGGTCAGCATCTCATGTGCGGCGCGCGCTCATATTACTGTAGGTATCGCGCCTCTTCACCAGCATGTCAGAGAGTTCGCAAAACTCTCAGGGTATCTCTACCAGTATGTACTTGGCCAAGGTGGTAGACTGTGCCCTTACCCACTCATTCTAAAAAGAGACCCGTGTCCAGCAGTGGGATAGTTATGGGTTGCAATGATGATGATTTACAAAAAAACTTGTATTATAATAGAACATTATTGTCGACAGGTAAAGGTGATGAACAAGCAACTGTTGCTGTTCCACAACGCCGTGTCGGCGTACTTCAGCGGCAACAATGTGGCGCTGGAGGCCGCCGTGCGCCACTTCAGCGTGCCCGGCGCGCCCGCCAGCTCCGCCCCCGCGCCCGCAGGCCACGCCCCCGCCGCCCCCGCCGCCCCCGCGCCTGGCCCCCCGCCCGCGCCCACCCTGCCGCACAGCCCCCCGCGCACCACATAGGGCTTCGCTCCCACCCTACCTACTTTATTCGAGTAACGCAATCGTTTCTTAGTGGTTTGAGGTTTGAGTCTTATCGCAATAACGTAAAGTTTGCCAATGAGAATGAATACAGATAATGATGTACAGAATTATATTTCAAGTCAAAAATTGCCGCTACGGTTGAATTTTTAAGCACAATTGTTGGGCCTTTTGGCCCCAATTTGATGCCATCGAATTACAATAAAGTAAAAATCGAGTACATACTTAATTTTAGTATTGCTTCTCATTGACATGCAGCTTTCTTTATAAGACACGGGCGTTAAGTGACAAAGTGCTTGAAAATATATTGAATGCACCAGTGAAGAACATTCCGTCCCACCGGTGAATGGAAAACTTGACTACCCTGAAGAAATGATTACGTAGCAGTGTCAACAAGTTACCAGTCATGGTAAATATACTTAATGAGGGCGGCTCGGAGCGAGCCCCCGCCCAGTGCCAGAATGGTACTACTCAAATGGTTCACGAAATATTTTGTATCCATTTGAAAAGTAATTCTGTGCCTGCATCGTGATATATATCATTGAGACTTTATTCATTAAAATATAAATAAATCGCTTAAACCACAATTACTTTACGTAATGAAATAAGTATTATGTAGTTTAAATAATAATAGATAAACGCATTTTTGACATTAACTGTAAATATTACGATATCCTTTGGCCTACAGAAATAAGGAGGGCATCAATACACTTCCAGGATGGATATGTAACTAATATAGGAGCACAAAATTCTACATATTTACACAGTTTTTTATTCGGGTTTTGGATGTTATGATCTCACATTATTTTGCACGAACCATTGTGTAAGGATTAAACTAAAAGAGTTAATCATATTGAATACTTCCATGTGTCTCTTGTATATTAATTCAAATTACACATGGTACACGCATGTCGACAAAATTTTAATTTGATCTCTAGTCATTGGTTTTTAATGTATGTGGTGATTGAAATTTATTATTTATAGTTGATTATATGCCTGAGTTACAGGCATAATCGAAAAAATCTAGAAACTTGAATTGACTCTGCAGGCCATTCCTGAAACTTCCCACTAAATTAATTTGTTACGAAATCTCGACGCTATGTATTTTTAAAATAGGGCTAAAACCGATGACTAAAAAAAGGGATTTTTGAAAATTTTCAAGTTTATTAGTGGGAAGTTAAAAACCATAAAATAATGTAAGGTAATTTATTCAATGCACAAGTTGCATGAAGAAGAAAGATGCCAGTGTTTTTTTTTAGTTTTAGGCATTTTGATAGACCAAATACTTGATTACTCTTCCAGAGAATGTGTGACATCAAATAATAAATACTACACATTACATATTCCTGCACATAATTCAGAATGAATCAAGATTAATGCATACCTCCAATATAAGTTTATAAAAGTGAAATATTAAGGTGTGATGGCACTCACATCATCCTAATAAAAAATACATAGGGGCACAAGTCAGAGTGGCAGGTGCCCCAACTTGTAACTACCGCAAAGTGATTGGAGTATTTGGTCTATCATTTAGAAAGGAGTTAGCAAATCTTTTCAATATGAGTTTATAATATTATCGTGTATTTATTTATACCAAATAATTACTACTAAAACTCTCTTAGTATAAATGTTGATCCTATGATATTTTGAATGTTGACATTTTATTCATTTAGGAATATTATTTTCATTCCATATTATTTATTGCTTTGAATATTAATCTTGCGAGTATATAGCTAATTATTATTATTATATAACGAAGTTTATTATATAATATATTAAAGCCATAGCTTAAAATGTATCCTTACATTGTTTTGTAAAGCTTTGATAAGCTTACACCTTTATATTTGTCTGTATCTGGTGAAATATTTCTTTGTCTTATCGTTTATTGTGTTTAAATAAAAGTTTTTAGTGTGATACGAATATTTACTCAAAATTAAATTAAATTAAATAGTAGAGGTAAATATTATATTATACTAAAAATTTAATATGTGGAGCTATATAATGAAATTGCATTGCATGACATGACAATATGTAAGAGATTGTTGACGGCTTGAAAACCATAGATAGATGTGAATTTTATATACTTAGGTAAATTATGTTGTACCTAGTCAACTGCATTTAGCAACGCGCAGGAGTCGCGGCCTTCCAGCAACACTAGTTTTGTTTGTCAACCAACATTTCCAGTACAGTGGCAAAATGACATAGTTATCAGCCAGTGCAAACTATGGACTTTTATCAGTGTAACTTGTTACAGACGCAACTCATTTGCTGTGTATTTATTTACATCTTTTTCAAAGCTGCACTGAAAACTTTTATGGGAAGTTATCCTTTAATTGATTTGAGGACTCAGTGGTCTGGAAATGTCCCCATTTTTGGGCTGTATTTTTTGTGTGATTATTTTGCACATTCTGCTTTGAACAAACAAATGTTTAGATAAGTATCCGATTTCCATGCAGGTCATAAATACAACAAAAGTGCATGTATACAGCAGAAATTGTAAATGTATCCAGTGTCTAAAATATTTACCACAGAGAGACTGCCATTAATAAGCTCTGTGTAAAACATTAGTTAGACATCTCATGTTTTTATTTAGTAGATACAGGAACTCCATTGACCATGTCTGTTAGTTGAGTTGTAAGATGTGTTCTAGGAGTGTAATATAGATTGCATATTCTATATAAACTGTGGTTTTATTGCAATTGAACATGCACAAACAATACTGCATATTTTTAATGGTGTTACATAAATAAAACAACAATGTAAAGTATAATATCTGTAAAATAAATTATATTGTTCTGAAAAGCAGATGTTTATTAACAGTATCACAGCTCAGTACCCTCCGGCCGGCCGCAGCACCTGCAGGCCTCTCTGACAATGACTGATCCAAACATTCAATGTTCATGTAGTTTAAACCTTCACAGTTTCTTTATCACCATCCTCATTGCTAATTTCTTCCGCCTCTGCCTTAAACTTTTCCTGAAAAAAAGGAATATCTACATATAGAAAGAGTTAAAGTAATTACAAATCTTATTTTCTCTTTTAACTGGATGACCTGGCAGATGCTGTCTTGAAAAATATATAATAATAGACACCCTCATTTTGTTTAGGGAAACTGGTCCGCTCCTATTGATTATACAGTAATGTTTTACCCTAAATTCACTTCAATGCAAAAATATTTTTTAAATTCGAACCAGTAGTGCCCGAGTATAGAAGTACCTCCTACAACTGATAACATTAATGAGCCTTATAAATCATTAGTGCATTGAAATCTTATCAATAAAGAATAATTAGTAAATAGCTTCTAAGCCTCACCAAATCATAAATCACTTTAACGACAAGGGAGCAGCTTGGACAAGTGGCAACTTCTTCTCCAGCCAATAATTCATCCTGCAATATAAATAGATGTTTATTTTAGAAACTATTTAGCCTTTCATTTTTCCAAATTTGTTACACATTGTCAACATGTTCTAACCTTACTGATTTGAAACCGGTCTCCACATGGACAAGGATAGTAATACATTTCTTCATCATCGTCATATTCAAAGTCTTCGATTTCTATTTCGTCGTGAAATATAGTCATTTTATTTTAAAGATGCCAATTTATTTTATTGCACGCAATAACAAAACATGCTACCGTTCAATCAAAATCAAATTCGAAATTGACAATTAAATTGACTTATTTTTTTGATATTTGACGTTGGCTGACAGTTGTATTGTAAATGTCAGTCATTTATCATAGAGAATAGAGATAGGAATAGATCATGTTTTTAACCGACTTCAAAAAAGAAGGAGGTTCTCAATTCGACCATGCTTTTTTTTATGTACGTTCAGCGATTTTTTCGTCGTTTATGGGCCGATTTTGATAATTCTTTTTTTGTTGTAAAGTAGATATGCGCAGTGGAGTCCCCTGATAAAGACACCAGGATCTGATGATGGTATCACAGAGAAATCGAGGGGAACTTTCGAAAATTGTATGGACGACTAGTGTGTTTGTTCATGTTATCATAAGTACATTAAAGCGCTACTATTTCATGAAGGTCTGGAGTTGATCTGATGAAGCCGAAAGACAGTTGAGGGAACTCCTCAACGATTTACTGCAGTTATCTAGTGTTTGGGCTTGATTAATTTGTAGTGACGAGAACTTTACACTTCCATGTTGAATTGAGCGCCATCTGGCGAGTAGTTTTTGAGTTATCTCTGCGTATCAAGGTTGAAGTCGGTTATTTTTTTTTGTAAAAAGCAATTATTTATTGAGTTAAGCACAAAATTGACCATAGTGGTTCGCGGTTTACGGAAAATAGAGGAAAAAAAACACAAACAGGTGTGCACAGGTCAAGCAAGAAGTTTTAAATTTTTCTGAGGAAAAAAAACAGTAATTTACAAACGGTCTTCCAATCTCGGATGCGCTTGCCATCCGTTCCGAAGGGGGCTTCGGGTCTCAAGGGTCTCCTTTTTACCACAAAATATGGATAGTATTATCTAATTTGTGTTTTTACCCAGACTTGAACTACCTAGTTCATAACAGTAATTAGAAGTGGTACTCGCGCGACTAGAAAGTTGTTACCATAGATAATATTTTGTAGTCTGTTGGCTTCTCCTATAGATTATAGAAAATCTGTATCTGTTAAAGTGGTAGCATTGATTTCTCACGTCACGTCACTTAAGTCATGTCACAAGTCAGGTCAAGTCAAGGCACGTCATTAATTTCATTTTATTTTTGTGTGATCTAGGATGGTCGCGGTGGTCCTGCTCAAATTGTTATAAAATTTATTCAATTGTGGTGCAGTGAGTGAATCTGTGTTTAATATTTCACCGGTAGTTAGACAGACTAAATTCAATCATGTTTAGCTGGCTCAAGAAAGAGGGCGAAAAAACGGAAAGTATCGACAATGTCGTGGAAGGTCTCAAAAAGATTTACAAAACGAAACTTTTGCCGCTCGAGCTGCACTATCAGTTCCACGATTTCCACTCGCCCCAGCTAGAAGAACCGGATTTCGATGCGAAACCGATGATACTTCTCGTAGGGCAGTACTCCACCGGCAAAACGACCTTCATCAAATACCTTCTAGAGAGAGATTTTCCAGGAATTCGAATAGGGCCCGAGCCGACGACCGACAGGTTCATCGCGGTGATGTACGACGAGAAGGAAGGCGTGATCCCCGGCAACGCCCTCGTCGTCGATCCCAAGAAACAGTTCCGCCCCCTTAGCAAATTCGGCAACGCCTTCCTGAACAGGTTCCAGTGCTCGACGGTGGCGTCGCCGGTGCTGCGGGGGATCTCGATCGTGGACACGCCGGGCATCCTGTCCGGGGAGAAGCAGCGCGTGGACCGCGGGTACGACTTCACGGGCGTGCTGGAGTGGTTCGCGGAGCGCGTCGACCGCATCATCCTGCTGTTCGACGCGCACAAGCTCGACATATCCGACGAGTTCCGGAGGAGTATCGAGGCGCTCCGCGGGCACGACGACAAAATCCGCATTGTGTTGAATAAGGCCGACATGATAGACCACCAGCAGCTGATGCGTGTTTATGGCGCGCTCATGTGGTCGCTGGGCAAGGTGCTGCAGACGCCGGAGGTGGCCCGGGTCTACATCGGCTCCTTCTGGGACCAGCCCCTCCGCTACGACGTCAACAGAAGACTGTTCGAGGACGAGGAACAGGACCTCTTCCGGGATATGCAATCTTTGCCGAGGAACGCTGCTCTGCGGAAGTTAAATGACTTGATAAAGAGGGCGAGACTGGCTAAAGTTCACGCATACATTGTTAGCGAGTTAAGGAAAGAGATGCCCTCGATGTTCGGAAAGGACGGCAAGAAGAAGGAGTTAATAAAAAATCTGGGGCAAGTGTATGATCGTATTCAAAGGGAACAGCAGATATCGCCGGGAGACTTCCCAGATATTAAAAAGATGCAGGAGACGCTGGCGAACCACGACTTTACGAAGTTCCACCCCCTGAAGCCCAAGCTTCTAGAGGTGGTGGACAACATGTTGGCGACGGACATCGCACGACTCATGGACATGATCCCGCAAGAAGATGTCAATGTCGTCACAGAGCCCTTGATCAAAGGTGAGTGATGCATGTTCTTGTACCACTTTTTGTAGATATTTTCATCATTTATGACATAATTTATTGACTTGATCTCTTGGTTCAGTTAAACCCACTGACCCCCATCGGACATGGGATCAAAATTCTTTTTTTTTTAATTATTATTATGTTTGGTCTCCGATGCAACACATGGTCATATATTATAGACTTTTACTTTCAACAGACTAATTTATTAAACTTCTACAGCCATGTGCAAATTGCAATTTCACACAATTTAAGTCACTTTGCACCTTTTATGATCATATTTAAATTAGACTATCATTATAGCAGCTGTTGCATAATCTTGAAATAGCGCAAAATTGATTTTAAGATTACTCTGCATCTTATGGATGACTTGAGTTTGTAACTCGGTATTGAGGTGGCAACAAGTCCATACCAGTTCATACTGTTACTTAACACATAGACAAGGTTGAAGTTATTATACAGTAAGTGTGGCAGGTATCTACTGTTCCACTAGATATGTGGTAAGGAGTAGACTCCTTATCAACAGATATTGACCTGAATAAGCAAGCTTATCAAGCCGTGAAACTGATAACGCACAGCGCAAAATTCGTTTCTATTAGCATTTAGACAATCCCTAAAATTAGATTGTACATACGCTGACTTGGGTGACAACATAGTGTATGTTTAGGTCATCTTTTAGTGCGGATGAGTTGTTTGTTTACTGTGTCCTTTGAAGATACCTGTTAACTGTCAGGAACAAAATCATAGTATAGGTACATACATTATGTCCAATGTAATCTGCACTATGCCCATTTTATTTTGGTTTTAATGTGTTTAAAATGTATATGTTTTAAATACTAGTATACAGACATATAATACTAAGACTTAAACAAAACAAAGCTTGATATGCTCACTTCAAACTTTTTTAAAGAGGGCCATGTTATGTACTTTAGTCTTCAACACTGTCTAGTCAATGAGTAGAAAACAAATATTATTATTGTAACAATTACAGCAAAATGATGTGACCCAGATAATGGAGGGGAAAGTTAATCGAAGGTAATTGCAGATCAGAAGTGCAATTGTGATGTCTCTGTGTGTACAGTACTTAGTTCACGAGGTGTCAGTATAGTGGCGACAGGCGTGAGGCAGGTCGGTGCACTGCCACACGGCCTGCGGTGGAGCGACACAGTACAGTGTCAATTAAAACAATAGCCGAGGAAGTAAGCGGGAGGGAGGCACGCGATGCTGCGGTAAAATTATAGTACCATTGATTAGAGACAGTACAGAAAGGTCACTCCAGTCATACTTAGTACACTGGCACATTATGTGCTAGCCTGGGTTGTCCCTTATGGCTTGGCGATGTACTTAGGTTATCAGAATGCAACAAATATTAATACAATATTTTATACCCAAGTCGAATATCTTCATGTAGGTATGTTCATATGTTGTTTATTGTCAAAAATCCTTCCACTTTTTGCCCAATACACTATATCTTTTAGTCATTTTTGTCTATATTAATACCAATCTGCCACAATATCTGACAAATGACTCCATAGTTCCACTCTAATCAGAATTTTAAATATTATTTTACTTTTCAGCAGAGGAACCCTCAAGTGCTTAATGCTTATGTAGGTATGAAACAAATAAATTTTAAATGTCACTACTGCTAAAATAATTGGCTGCTCGCCAGAATAGTAGCGTGGAGTTATGTTAGGGTTGCCAACAATGTTTTATATTTTATTTTGTCTCTTTAATAAGAACTAAATATTAATTACATCTATTATATTGTACAAAAGAAATGTGCTCATATCTTCACTTCAATACAAAATTATAAAGAGTTAATCCTCTGTCCTAATTCCAATATACTTATGTATTAATTTGTGCACAAACTTTCCTAAACTGTGTTTAAAACTTAAAAAAACACTTATAGTACTTGATTTTATGAAGTGTTTATTTTGAAACGTTTTTTTTATGTGAATACTATATTTTATATTTTAATCCTCAGCATAACTGTTTTATTTCTGGTACAAACTGTTGGCAGCCCTAAGTTACATACCTACCTGGGCGTTACGCTAAGTACATACAATTGTATTCGTATCAGTAGATAGTTTGAGTTCAACTATTAAGATAGTGTGCTATACCTACATTTATAATGTCATAGTTCCACTGCATATGTAAGTAACAATGATTAATGGTACATAGGTTCTTCAAGAACTCTTCAAATTCACCTCAACAAGTATCATATTTCTCAAGTAGGTAGCGCGATTGAAGTATTGAGTCTTGTTCTAGTAAGGTCACAGGTTTTACGGGCGGCGGGCGGCGGAAGTGTGGTGGTTCATGCTCGTTTTCTACCCTAAGGGCGCGGTTCCACTGAGGCGGAGCGGAGCGGAGCTGTGCGCGATTCACCAATCACATGGCTTGAAAACCACGCGACGCACAATGAGATGTGGATTTCAAGCCATGTGATTGGTGAATCGCGCACAGCTCCGCTCCGCTCCGCCTCCGCCTCAGTGGAACCGCACCCTTATTCTTAAAATATATGCTAAAATATTCATTAATAGGTGTCAAAAAGATTAAAAACCTTGACCAAGATCCGAATTAAACGTCAGTAATCTTATTTGTTATGTAAATGCGATTCGTACGACAGACAGAAGTTGTAAAACTTGTGGCAGACACAGAGCCGCACGCGCTCCCACTTAGATCAATGATTCAGATAAAATCCGGATAATACATGTCATTTTCTCATTTAAGTATACTACTGAAGATACCACTTTTTCTAAAGCGTTATGGTGATAGAATAATTAAAGTAGAATAAGCAATATGGTTGTACACACGGTTGTACAGTTTACTGCAGGCAGCCACTAAGGGCCTAAGGCCTATTTTCGAATTCAAGTTGTTTCAGCTTTCACTGCTCGAAATCCTACGATTAAACCCTATAACTATAACTACAATCTTTCACTAGCTTTCTTATTAAAATGTTAGATAAAATAAAAATATTTCAAATTTTTTATACTTATACAGTTGAAATTTGAATATTGACAGAACTATCCGAAGATTTTGTTCTCACTCAAGATTTTTTTGTCTTTCTTCTTCTCCATTATAATAAACCATTTTTCCAATACTAAAGAAATAGCGCAATTTTATGCGCGTAACTGACGCCTATAATATATGTATAATATATGTATTTCGAGCAGAAAAAACGCAAACAGTGGATTCTTCCCGTGACCATCCCAGTGTGGTCGTTCTCCTGCCTCAATATCAGTGTCAGTCAGTAGTTAGGTACTTCCGTCGGAGAGTCACTGGCGCGGCGGTCGGGGCGAGGGCCGGTCAAGTTCAATGACAGATCCTGCGATATCATAGAATTCGTAGAATAAAATACTCTTTATTGCAACATTTACATTTGTAATTAAAGAGTCGTAGCACCAAAGGCGATCTTATCTCTTCCAGACCAAAGGTTTTCTGGAAGAGATGACAGAGGACACAATAAAGAATAAGAAAGAGGTAGGGTCCGCGGCAAATAGTTATAAAATAATTAGCATACATAGTAGGTATTCGAAATAATGAATTAGGTCTCTACAGCCCATACGATTAACGGTCATACATTGATGATACTAAAATGAGCAAATTGATAATAATTTATAGCATCATGTGGTATTCATTCTACTTTGTACTGATAAATCTAAAAAAAAATTGCTTTACTAACCAATTTCCATGTAGGAAACTACCTATTGAAGTCGACAAACGAGCAGAAAGCTGAAATTACTTCAAATACATTTCTTAAAAATTAAATTAACTTTCTAACAAAAACTTAGTTAGGATAGTGAAAATAATATTATTAAGTTGATTAGGCCACTTTTTGCAATTTACTGGGCCACTGTTATCAAGTTAGAGACCATTAACTTCTTTTTCTTCGACGTAATAAGTATGTGTTCACTTGCATAACAACAGCAAGACGAAATAGGTAAATAATTGGAGGTTTTCCTTGTGTTTTTACTGATGAAATTACATAATACGTACTTGAAGCTGTTAGTCTTAATTCCCGAATAATTGGCCGAATTAGCGCTCGTGACAGCGATTTAGAAGTCTGGGCGGAGTCATTATTCAAGTTTGAGACGCGACAATGAAAAACATGCCACGATTTACGGCACCGATCGTTAAATGTATGCTAATACATATGTATTGCTAAGTCAAGGTTTAATCGAAAATACAATAATATATGCACTAACGCTAAACGAAAGAACTGCAATAGTTTGTCATCGCAATAAAAACTTAAAAGGAAATAGTTTATTAAGTTAGATATCCTTCCTTCAATCCCCACTGGAGCAGCGTGGTGGAGTATTCTCTAGGCCAGTAGTCAATAATGAGGAGTGCTCAACAGTACACGGTTAATGGGTTGCAGCGAAGTGTGATATAGGACACTGAATTTCTAAAGTCACCCCCTGTGTAGTTTTTAGTGGCTATAAAGCTACCTTCTCGAAAATCCCACTGTTTTAAATTCCAAACATCTCTTCTGGTACGCGGTATTCATACCACTGGTTCAGTTTCGGCGCGAGCGTGCGTAAGTTGACCTCCTTTGTTCGCGACGACCTCAGCGCCCTCTACACTCATAGTTCATCTTGTCTCGTTGTAATTAACGGTATTTCTGTTGAATAATTGCGTGTTTTACATAAACGCATCTAGGTAGTGGAACTAGCGTCTTACAGCTAGTTTTTCCATGTAGCTGGCAAAGAGGTTCGCTGTCGACTTTATGTGTTATTTTACATAACTGATATTCTTGTTTTAGTTCAGCTGGTACTGTTCTCTTTTTTATCATTCTTCTTCTAAGTCATTGCACTCTTGGCAGAGTGGTCGTGGTCATTCGGTATTTGTGGCACGTCTAACAATCCGCCGCCATTCTTCCCGAATCGCTGCTCTACGCGTGCATTCGTGAACGGGGGCGTCCACAGCCGCTTTGATCTGGTCCGTCCAGCGCATAAGTGATCTGCCACGAGGCCACGAGGTTCAATTTTACCTTTTTTATCATTACCTATAGAAATATATGACAAAGAAGTCTATATTGAGACGTTGGACTCCCTAATTGTTCTTCCATTTAAAACATCATAAGCAGTATACTCTTGAGCCTTTCTTAATTAGGATAATGTGCGTTGGAAAGGGTTCAAGTTAAGTCTATAACATAAATTACCAATTTTGATTCAACTGCACTTCTGTTTAGGTAAGTACGCTGTGACCCGATTGAAATGCAAGTTGTTCTACTTTTTCTTTCATGATGGATGGTAGAAAGTGTAACTTTGCACTGTAGCCATTGTGTTATACATTTCTGGTTAAAGAGCATCACGAATTTCAGTATCAAAATTGGTTTACATTTGATACGCAGATTTTGGATTTAATTTCCTATCCTTTCAACTCGAAACGACTTTGATTGTATTGTAATAGATATCTGAATGTAGTAAATATTTAAATGAAATCATCTATAAAACATTATTGAATAGTATGACCTGGCTGTCTCTTTTAATCCATTCTTCCAATTGTGTTCTTGAGACGTCAGAATTATTTTTGAGGAAGATAAGTGTGCCTTTAATGGGTGAAGTTAAACAACACTATGTAAGCCGTAATAAAGTTAATATACCAAAACTATCGATCGACCTACAGTACCATTTGTGGTAATAATACGAATTATCACATTTATTGTTTATGCAAGCCATTAATAAGACCTTGATCGTTGTTACGTCACAACGGCGTGACGGCGCAAGACGTGATGTGTGGCCGGTTTGCGGCTACAATACGGTAAACTCATTCTCATCACTTTCTGCAGATCGTAGACCTGCCATGCCATATCGATGTTTGAGATGAGCTTTGAAGCCACTAAGAACAAAGTCGAAAACGTTCGTTGTTGGAATCGACTAAGCTGTCTTGTTTCAATTCGTTAGTAGCTTCTTATTGTTACTTTGCTCCAGTATGCACGTAGTGAAGCCGATATGGTAAAGGATGAAGCCCAATAAGGTCTACTTGTCTCCAATAAGAATGTCACACAATTTTTAATAACTTTAGTATTTCTTATCAAATTATTAAATGTTATCAACTGTGCGGTTACTACATCGCTGATATAGATAATAGCAGCTCTACTCTGTTCACATTCGATTTGGAATTCGTTGTAATGGCAACCGACAAATGCCAACTTTCCGTCCCTGTGATTATGGTTGTTTGCAAATTGAATGCCTTAAGTAAATCTTGCTTACAAGCTAAATTGAACTTTGAGCACAAGGTAATAAATTTGTTTTTAACGGGGAATGACAAGTCCAATATTCTCCGTGACTCAAGTATAGTTGTGGTCAATGCAAGGCTAGCCATACGGTTTGGTCGTGGTAAACCTTGCCACTAGACACAGGCGCTATCTAGACGATACGTGGACAATACTCGTTAGGCACTTATCGTGATATGGTATCCACTAGATACTGTATTAACGTACTTGTGTACTTGCTTTACACACTTGAAATTTGTTGAGCAGCGTTCCATAAATTCCATTTTATACGATAAGGCACATTAATAAGAAATGCTATTTTGAAGTGTGATACTATGAAGTCAGCTTTTATGTCTCCAAACTAAGGTCTGAACGCAGCTCTATCTGAGTTATAAAGATAAAAAGATTACGTTATATTATCTTTGGAAAAATCTTTTGATACAGATTCTCCGAAGTTGTCTTCTTCAGAATGAATAAAACAAACAGAGATATTTGCCACTTGTAATTACTCATTAAAACATACAGTACGATTTTCTTTTAATACTTGATCTTTCTGGACTCTAGATTAGTTTTAATAAGGTGACCAAGATGCCTGCAACTCTGATCTCAATTTCTCAATATATTGATTTTACCCGTACGCTTACTCCAGTCCGTGACCCAACATTAGATACGTTACAGATATCTTTAGCAATTCATATCATATCAGTCATCGTCATCATTGAGTCATCATCTCACCGCGGCTCATGATTCAAGCAGTGAACTGTGATCGCTGATCACGGCCCGTTGGCGGTTCATGATTGATTCATTAGCCATGTATTATTAACTGCTATTACTGCATGCGTTATGAATGTGCTCAGTCGATTATGTTTTTTATCGTGTTACTTAGTACTGAACGAAGGTGTTGGTAGTTCCTCGTTATTAGCATTCTTGTCAGCAGCTAACTAAGATGCTCTTAAAGTTGTCGTAGTTGATGTGTCATACAATTGCAGCCGATCCCTGACGTATAAGTATCGTCATCGTTGTTGATGCATTTTTTATACTGCCAATGCTCTTTGGCTCAATTTGTTGGATCACCATTGTTACCAACTGCAATACTACCATAACAAATTCAATTTTATATTGATTTTATATTTGCCCTGTTTCCTTAGTTACCATAAACGTTAGTAAAGTGTCAACATTCGCATGAGCTTCCTAGGTTTACTTACAATGACCTACAGGGGTCGTGCGTTCGGAAGTAGAATGGGTGGTGCTCGTAACTGTTCTCTATTGTGTTTCATTTGACAATTTGAGCACTCAATTTGTTCAATTCATTGGATGGCTGGCTTTGTCAACGGCCTTCGAGCGCCGTGCATTAGAACTTTCGACACCGGGTGTCCGGGTTCACTTTAAATGGCCTTCCTCCATTCGTATTGAAGCAGTGTAACATAAGACGAGCTTGGAGCTTGGACCATTTGTATAATTGTTATTTCCATAAAATTCCTGTACAATTTCCTAAGGTTTGAATGCGAGAATAATTACGGAAGAATCTCAAAATAAATGATGCCGTAAATGAAGCACATGACGTGATCAATAAACAAAGTTACCCGGAATCATTCGCTGATAACTTGTGAAGTACAGATATAAAAGTGAAGTGATTCATATTCATTGGAACGGCGCGGGCCGCTCGAGTGCCGGCCGGGCCGCTAGCTAGTCAACAGTATGTGACACTATAGCGGGCGTAATTTGTCAATTTCTCCCAACACTTTCCATATTTCCGCATCACGACGCCCGCCGGCAAAAGTTACCAAGAGCTAATTATTAATGAATTAGATATGTACACTCGGTACACTCAGTGTATGCTTGATTTATGTTGCTTCTATTGTCGGTGAACCATGACCACTTTCCATTTACTTCTTCTTCAGCCTTTCAGGTTATGAAAAAGTAGCGTTGATTGCACAATCGCACGTAGTTGGGTAGTTTTCAGTCCTGTTCGGTCTAGCGACCTGTGTGCTAGCCCTGAAACCTTCTCAAGTCCAAAGTACCTACTTATTTATTTATTTACTGCAGGTGTAATAGTTTTAACGATAGTGACCTAGCAATGTGCTGATCAAAATCCTGAACATGCAATCCAGCTATTTTGCTTCACGTCACTGTACAATTATTTACCGCTCATTTAACTAGGCCACCGTATACTCATGAGTCATGAACTCCAAACTGAAAAATGAAAGCGTCGTAACGGGCGACTGCTGATTTTCAGTTTTGTCCAATCCGCTGCATTTCTATGTTAATAGCCGACAACGAACAGACTTACTGGTATGTAGCCGTCGGATAAGGACATCAGCAACACTATAGGTATCACCGACCGATGCGCTGCCGGTCTATAATGAAAGAACAGAAGAAAGAGAAATAAAAACAGGCTCTCAAGCCCCCAGCCAGATCACGATAAGTTTTTGGCGGCGATTCGAACAAGTTGTACATTGTATACTTACTATAAATTTATTGTTATGGTGGCTGGAGTAGGCCCATTGCCACACCACACCAGCCTGTGGCGCGGCGATGGACGGCGAGCGGCCTTGGGTATTGTCGTGTTGTTCAACTGGACTCTCCATCCGCGTTGGGACACAATAGATAATAGTATTACGCGTCGGGACAATCGGTAATGAATGCTCGGCATGTTTTGTGTTTACTCGCGGTCCGAGCGTAGAATCATTAATCTATAATACATAAAAAAACATTTTGTGACATATATTATTAATCGGAAAGTTTTTGTTGCAAAAGGTTTCTGGCATAATTGAGCTATACCTATTTACTCGTACTTTTTGGATATCATGGGAATGAATTTTGGGAAATTTACACTAAACCGAATGCAATGACGCAAATATTGTTTTATAGCTTTAATTCTTGTGAATTTCATGTGATATCGTTCATGCTCTGACTGTGATAACGTTTAAACATGGTTCTTTCGATAAATGTTTGTCGCTGACTAATACCTTGGTAATCGTGCAATAAGATTATTAAATACAAGGTTGAAATTTAGTGCATAAGTTTGTACCCACTTTGTAATATTTAATCTTTGTTTTAAATATTATGTTCATTTTATGATCATGTGGTTATTATAACATCCACTTTAGATGTTAATATGACCTAACAGTAGCATTGCGGAATTCCTTTTATTAATTACCTTAAGTTTAGAAACTGTAGGTACCTCATCCTTAACCCTTAATTAATACATAAAAAATTGAACATTTTGTAGACTAGCATTCTGTTATTTTATATTAGATCAGAGATCTTTAATGAACCCCCTCGGCAAGTGGTGGAGAGAGGTTTAATAAATACCACATAAAGAAGTATATTGTTTCCTCAAGGAGGCGAACTCGTGGGCGAGGCGATGAATAGACTGCACGCCAAGCGCGGCTTCCTCACAGGTACGTGCGGGCCGGGGCAGCCTTCGTACTGAGACATGCGACTACCACCACATAACTACCACAATTGAAGTACTTAGGGTGGTTGCATTGCATAGTCAAGCTTACCGCCAGCGCGATTGATATGCGCCGATCAATGTCACTACAAATGTACGTGACGTGACGTACGGCCGCGTGGGTCTCTTTTCACTATAAAACGGTACAAGAGACTTGTAGCTCGTGACCCGCGCGTCGGTCAACCGCGCTGGCGGTAACCTTGACTATGCAATCACCCTTACAGTAGAATCGTATAGTGAATTCATGTCAACTGAATTTACCATCAGCTAAGGAATTAGGAGGGTCATGGTCATGGAGGGTCAACGAACTTTTGACTGATTAAATAAATGCAAAACTTGTTTGCATCAATTCCTATTTGAACAGCATACAGTCAAGATTTGTTTGGCTTCTTGCCAATACATACGAGTATGTATCGCGATAATTTTTCAAAATGTTAGTGCTTACTTGCACTTATTGCTGCTGTCAATTCCATGTGGTTTGACCCTTGGGCCGTGACCCAGTACAGCATCAGATCAGGTCAGACGTGTGCTCTCAGTACGATCAGCTGCATGTATGTTTGTGTCGTCGCTCACGCTGGCTTCCCTCCACCACGCCGGGCCGGGGCTAACTTTATGTTCGTCTTCTTCCCTATTACAGATATAATTAGCTAGCTCTTCAGATTACTTCTTTTACCTGAGTAGGTACGTCTCGCAGCCTTTTCTGTGCTTCACTTGCTAATATTACCTACTTTATGTAATTGTGTCTAACCTATATAATCTTGTGACCGTTATCTGGGATGTATGTCTCTAATTAGAGATATTTTCAGTCGTTATGTAAGTGGGTAAGCACAAAAAATGTTTACGTAGTAATCACTGCACCATTAACAAGAACCGTGTCATAGGCTAAGGTCGTAAACGCAGTATAGACGTGAGCATTAGTTAATTATTTATCATAATAACAGTAATCATTACAGTAATTCTAATTGTCTCTTAATAATTTCCACCTTTTTATTTAACCATTTACTTATGATGACGCAATTCATTACTTTTTCACACGTCCCACTAAAACGTGCACACAATAAAATGTGTCACACAGCACACTCAGTCAATTCAGTCGATGCAGCAATGAATTGTCCCCTTTTGAATTTTATTGACAAAATGATGAGCATGTTGATATTTGGAGCAGTGTCATCAGTGAGACGTAGTTTAGCATCAATGAGTCAGGCCCGCTCGCTGCCGGGTTTGACGGAGCATCGAAGCTGGAACGCAGAGTTGCCGGCACGCGCGGCTAATGCGGATATGTAATTTGGGACGTAGCGGATACTAACTTGCATTGTCCACTTGTCTACTTGTTTTGAGTTTAAATGGGCCTCGTTGTTTACGGCTAGTTGTTTTGACTGTATGCATATTGCATCGTGTATTGCAGAATTGTTGCGTAGTACATTTTTAAACGATGATCGTATTAATTTTTTATGATTTGTTAATCAGAGTACAGCATCAGTTATTGCATATCATGCATACATAGCTAGTTGATTTTCGCGATAAATTTTAATTACGAGTAATAGGGACAGAATGCGACGTCGTGAACACGCTTATGTAATACAGATTGAGTGAGGTGCGATTAAAGATAGTATTTGTGGAATTTCTTTCAGTAGCTGTGTATCATGAATTCGTGACATAGTAACTGGAGTTGGCGTAAATTTTCTTACAATCGTTGTTAATATATCGTTGAGTACAATATAATCGTTGATACCTGGAACAATACGGACGACGTCGACATAATCCAAGTGGGTCACCGCGCGGCGACGTACGAAGTCACGTCGAGTTTATTGTTTTGCGTCAGTTCTAAGTATTTACTATTTACCCTGCATATTATTATCATGTATCTGCTATATAATCATGTAACTTCTTCTTTAATTTACTTCAGAAAAAGGAGGTTTTCAATCCGACTGTATTCACTTGATGATTCTTTCTAGATTTAAAAGCTGATGCTGGTCGTTTTGGTCGCATTTGAATTTGAGATTTTATGAGTTTTTGAAGTTATCCCTAATAATGCTTGTTTTATTTGCTTCGACTACATGTCATGTTCTCATTTTATTACTTGTCGATGTTGAAATCTGTTTTTTGTCTCATGATTTGTTTTGTCTTGTCATGCACGGCGGGCATCTTACGTGCTTCCAGACGCCTTCCGTCTGAAATGATTTAAATTACAGCTTCGTTCTGATTCATCTCGAGCTAACTTTACCTCGTCGCTACTTTCGCTCGTCATGGACGTCGTTATTGGCTACTGTTTAATTTCTGTCATTAACCGTTTCCGTTGCGCCGTTTCGTCGGTGAATCTCTTTAGCTTTACCCCCGGTTCCGTACAAGCATAAGTGTGGCGCGTCCCGATATGGAGTGACCGTTTGCGGCGACAATGAGAGCGCAACCGATACTTTCGCCACGCGCCGCCGCCGCGCCGCCGCCGCGCCGCCCGCGGTGTTGCCACTACTTACCACTATCGCAGCTGTCTATGTATGCTTTTGTTATACTAATTCGTACGTGTTCAGTATTTTGTTTTACACTTGTATAAGTCATTAGGCGTTAACTTTATACTTTATGACTTACGTTTGTGATTTTGATTATAGACAACCAAGAAAATTCTAAACAAAATGAAAAAAAATCAAATTTTCGGAATTATAAAATTTTGTATCACATCATTTCGGTGACTCTATCAGTTCTTTGGTTTTAGTAGTTCTCGGGGTATTTATTCGTTACATACCTATTTTCTTCGACAAATATCAAATTCTACACGTGTCTCATTACAGATAGATACCATATCTATAGACGTTAGAATATTTCAACAGATTAGAAGCCATCAGTGATCGATCATAAATCATAATGTATCTGGCATTGGTAAAAGCAATAAACAACATGCTAATAAGTAATATGTTTGACATAATGTTGGTATATCTACCTTCAGTATATCAATCTTTAACTAATAAAGTTTAGATCCAAAATATATTCTCTATTTTATCGAATGGCAGAATCAGTCGCGTGTGTTAGATTAGATCGTCTCGCAACGCCAATCGGCCGCACTGAGTCTTGAGCGCTGATGTAACTCTTTACTTAACCATTTCGTTTTTACATGCTACTTGCTGAGTTATTCCTCAAGAATTTACGACGCTTCTAATTTGTAGCAAATACCTGTGAGCGAAAATTACTCGTTCAGGTCTGAACTGAATCACGTTAGAAGTCATTTATTTTCTGTTGAATAATTATTTTGAACTTCTTGATGCCCTTGTGGCAAATTTGTCCTACATTCTCATTATGTACAAGGGCCTATCGTTATTCATTTAGAATTCTTTAACAGTGCCGTAATAAAGATAATTACGAAAAGTTTCCTGAACTTTAATTTAAAGTGAGCTGAATAATTACGTCAAATTTATCATTGGTGACAGTGGCGTACCTAACCGTCCTTTCTTATCGTTAAATTTCTCTTAGTTGATGTGTTAATGCTTATCGAGAACGTTAGCAATAACTTTCATTGATCCGTACTGGCATATAGACCGGCGGTTGGTTTTTGTTGCGTGTTTGTACACGCGAGAGTTAATTGTGTCGGGGGCATTGTTCCCACGTCCGCCGTGACATCACTGCGATCAGCTCGGACACTGCGCAGCATCCATTGTGCCGGCCCAGCGACCCACTTGCCAATGACGACCATTGTTGGGGCACCCGCGCCCGCATCACTCGGGTCCCTTTGTACTCCCGCTCTGAGTCGGCCCAATCTCTATGTCATTGAATGGATCTGATGAATCAGCTCACTGTGTCAATACCGGCATAATAATGAATGCCTTAATAACATACTGACCTAACTCGTAAGCTGTTGTTTATTTTAATGATTTTGTATGGGTAATTTTAGGACTATTGCGTTTTCTTTGGTTGATATGCTCGTTTTGCTGTAATTATTTTACTATTTTATCTTTAATTATAGATATGGAAGTATCAGTAGATTTGATAAATTTACTTTACTTTACTTTAATTTGATAAATTGATTTTATTTTATTTTAATTGATCAATTTTATCCAAATTACTAATTATAATGAGTTTATGTTCAATGTTATTATTCCATAATGTCCTGTTTAGTGTTTTTATTCTTATAATTTCAAATTGCATTGTTACCGCTTCCTTATATGCATGCAGACTTTGCCTATAACTGTGATGGCACTTATCATATCACCTATGTGTTAGAAGTTTATTGTAATTATAGTGTACATTATGTTGGCAATAAATAAATAAATAAATAAATAAATTACTGCTTCCTAAGTTTCTTAACACCACACGTAATTAGGTCTATTGCAATATTTTATGTTCGCCGATATTACTTCATACGATAAAACTTTTGAAAGCCGTTCGTTATAACACAGGTGACGGTGCAGTTCGGACATCAGATATCGTACCTATAAGTACAGGTGTTATAGGTATGTGGCGGGTAGTTTATGTAACAATGCAGTGTTATAGGAGGCGAAATAACGATACTGCACCATATCGCTTCGATAGCAAGCGTGACAGTATATGTACATCTTTGCATGTCCCATGGTTGGGACATGCAAAGATGTTCTGATGTGCACTTGATATTTTGCGTGTTGAATTACTTACAAAGCACCTAGTCTAGATAGATCGGTATTTATATTGATACTCTTTATTAATTAATTGTTTGTCGATAAGGTATTCTTGATAATAAATTACTGATTCTGGTGGAACAAAAGTTAGTAGGTAGGTATTTAAATCGTAAGCAGTCATTTGTTATGTGCTTTATTTTGTTACGTGTAGCTACAAATTTCTATTGAAAATATCGTTCGGAAGTGCGATAAGAATCACTGGATCGCCTGCAGAAACCGTTCGACCACGACTGCATGTTTGTTATTTGCTCACGGCATTCACTGTGCTCCAATTTCTACGTTGCTGTTATACTGAGTGTAAATACATCCTGTGCTACATGTTAGGGGCGTGTGGAACAACGCATTGCTTTGAATATTCTTCAAACATTCGCCGAAAATAAAAATAATCTAAGTGCATGTCACTATGTCACATATTACAATCAGAGAAAATCTAAAGTAATTTCTCGAGATTCCCTTTTAAATTATGGACAATTTAATATTTATTCTTTATCCTCGGAGGTCTTTACAAATTGGACCTGTTGGTGCAGCGGTTAGCCTGTTAGCAACTTAAGGAATGTTTCATTTAATTTGATGTTTTTTATTATTTGCAAATTAAGGCTGTAGTTTAATTTAGTGATGTCAGTTAACAATGGAAGTGCAATTATATCGGCGCCTCGTGGAATGCGGGAACTATCGCTGGATCGTTGAACCGCGCCGTTGGAATCGATTCAAGTTTATAGCTAGCATGTCCTAAACGCAAACATTATTCGCTTGTCAAATCATATAACACACATCGCACCTGAAATACCTACCAGGGTTCTTAAAGAAAGTGGTTAATTTAATGACACAATTAGTATGACACATCGCGTATAAGTTCAAACGTACGTGGGATGTTCGCTGAATGAGTCGTTTACGTAGAAACTGCAACGTTCAGCCAAAAGGCCTTGGTAAATTATTACGCAGAAATATTATATGCAACACTCGAGTATATTCGATTAAGTTGGTCATTCACCGGGGATTAAATGAGAGTGAGAAAATCTAGACATTGCCAACGTCTTTGTAGACCGTAGGTAGCGATGTTCCATACAATCCACACACATAACGGTTGTAAATATTATGGCGGGATGCCGCGATAATAATCTGTGGAGGCGGGCGACGCGTGGACGTGTCGGGAATGCGCGCGTGCACGAATGCTCGAAGGACCAGCAATGCCGTAATATTGACAAACAATGGAACCATCTCGCTCTCCTTTCGCGGACCGCGTGCCCTTCATACTAAAACTTTTAACCTTACCATTGCAGGCTTCATCGATTTTGACCTTAAAGTTTTGGCTTATAATAATGCCTCACTTACCTCCCATTCTTATACCCGTTGTACATTGTAATAGGATTATACAATAAATAAATAACTTACAGTTTTAAGTTTTATGAACAAGAATTGATTCGCTGTCGTTATTTACTAGTATAGTAGTACAATTGTTTTGAAATGTAACTTACTAGCAGAAAGGTAGGTACATAGCCTGTGTCGAAATGTACAAGGTCGTATTGATTTAAGTATATTAGAAAACTCTAGGTCTAGGTGAGCGCTAAAAAACTGTTTTAAAATTTAATATTTTAAATGCAATAAACAAAAATCAACGCAAACGTCGAATATAAATGCAAGCGTCTGCGAGTAATTTTTATTGTGTATTCTTCATGTCATCTTTAACTGTTTAATTTAATGGATATTATATTTATCTGCACTTTGTTTACCGGAACGTCATACATAATTAGTGTTATTAACGAGCTAGTGTTATTGTTGCCGTGACCTTCGTCTGCTCATTCGCTCCTAGATGGTTCACCTTGGTGGCTTACTCTATACTTGCAATATTATTATGTTCGGTCCTTTTCCTGCTAGACATTAATTTATATTATACATTTCTAGTCGTCACACCAGGTTATCGTCAAAGGCAACGAAAGTTGGCTCCTGCTTGATTGTAGGGCTGAAGTTATGCTTGCTAACTACCACCCTCTAGCTTCAGCTATTCGCCATACGATGTTCAGGCTAGGAGCTTGAAGACCAATATTTCCCATTTCCCCTTTCTTCTTTTTTTGTCGACAAATCACCGGTTATGACTTTGGTAGCTCTAATGCCCATGTTGACAGCGACCACTTTACATTTCATTAGCTTTATCTGTTCGTTTGTAGGTTACCAACATAAATGTTTTATTATGTGTATAGTATTGCGTTGTAATTGGAGAATACCGTGTAATCCAGCAGCCCACGAAGCCTAACGAGCTGGGTGCAACTTTCCATCCGTTTACCCGCGGCCAACGATTGTAAAACAAATGGCGGCACTTCCGCGACCACACGCCATTTCACTCGCCACGCCGGCCACGTGCGGCGCCTCCCAACGACCCCGCACTATTGGACTGATAGAATTGATTGAATTGATTGTTGTTTTTTTAATATTATTGAAGCTCGTTTAATATGGTGAAATTCTCTTAACCCGGTGGCTTGCATCAGCCTTAAATGGTCCTCAAAGTTGAGCAACTGCGGGTGTCCGCCCGCGATAAAAATTTCTTGAGTGCTTCCGTGCTTCAAGCATTTCAAGTCGTCGGTTCCGGTTGTTATCAATAAGTAGCCTTTCCAATTTTCCTTTCCAGTGCTTGGGTTGGCCGTTAATCCCTCCACCAATCCGCTCTAGAGCAACATTATGGGGCATGCTCTAGGCCTCCGCAATGATGAGGAAACCCGTGCACAGTAGTGGGTCATTTATGGGCTGAAGCCAATATAATGGAATAATTTTATAAGCTTCCAGCACCGTTGGTCACGCTTCATGCATCAACTTAGAACAGAGATCATTAGAGGCAAATTTATGTTTCGAACATCACGTTCCACGCTTAGCAACTTGTTTCAATTTATGTAAGTAAATAACTGTGAGTATCGGTATAGTAGGTACCTTTGGTTTCCACCTCGTCAATCCGCTATAAAGAGTAGGGTTTAAGTATCATCCTAGTTATGTTGAGGCACTAAATGTCATTACATTATTCAGAAAGCATGTGTAAATCTGACAGTATGTAAGCAGGTAAGCACTGCTGATCAAATTCTGAATGCATCTATAGAATCACATGATCGATATCTTGAAAAATACCGGACTAGTTTCATTTTGATATATTCGAATTGACTCATATTTCACTTTTTATTCTCTGTTTTTTAAAACACAACACGGTAGTGAGCTATTACTTGATCTTTAACGAGTGCCCCATATTTTTATTTTTCACTTGGAGTTCCGTAAAATATAGATACCTTACCTATATTACATTACGTCCGAGCATTCCCAGTCAATAGAGATAAACAGTTTTAGAAGACGTATCGATTTTACTATTTTTAGGGCTGTTCGAAAGGAATTCAATGTTCTCGTCGTTCGGACGTTTATTGTACAACTTGTAGATGATATAATGGTGGCTATCAATTTTTATAGCTCGTTTTATGCTTTCTAAATCAATCCTACCATTCTTATCCTGCCATAAATACTAGACTACATTTATTAGATTTTATATTGTTATGATCTACAGTTGTAGTATCAATAACTTTATTATAACTCAATTATAGAATAACAGCTACAAAATTGCAAATAATAAGTTTACTTTGATTGTGCTTGTAAAAATACCGATTATTAAAACTTCAGCTTATTGATTAATAAAGTATTACTTATCTTGATAACCATGATTTCTCCAAGGTAAAACATGTCAGCATTATTTTAGCGTTTATTCAAACCTTTATAAATTTACTGTTAAGGAACCGTACGCTGAAAACAACAAAGTCACAAGTGTCTCTGAGCGAATATAAATAAATCACTGTCCTTGTGTACGCGCCAAGGCCACTGCAAGTGGTCCGAGCGGCGATTATGGCAGAAGCCGCAATTGTGGCGTGGGCCGGGCAGCCGGGCACGGATGCGCATCCTCCTTAGCGGCGATACCTGTATCCTGCAGCGCTGGACCTTGCCATATAATTCCCAATTTCGTCCAGAAGGAAATTCGCCTCGCCTCGGCTCCAATTCGCGATATTAGCACCTCTCAATTAGGTGTCGCCTTAGATCAATTTGACAATTTCAAGTCGGAGGCCGTTATATTATGATAACAATCATATTTTGCGAGTTTGCTTTCAAAAATTTAGCTAAGATTTTTATAAACGTACCTACTAGCTTCTGCCCGCGGCTTCGCCCGCGTTGAATTCATTTATATCGCGAAAGGGTATTTTAATACAAACTTTCATCCCCTATTTCAAACCTTTAGGGGTTGATTTTTGAAAAAAAGTAACTATGTGTGACTCTGGGTCTTCAACTATTTTCATTCCGAATTTCATCCAAATCGGACGGGTGGTTTAGCCGTGAAAACGTCACAGACAGACTTTCGCATTTATAATAATGTATAAGTATAGATACTGACCCTAAGTGACTTGGGTATTATTGTAATGGTCAGGAAATTTTATTCTTTAGTTGTCTACTGGTATGATTAATCGTATTTGTCTGATACGGTTACTTCTCTTAATAAACACCATCGATCTCGTAACGTATTGTTTTAATACAATGAATCATTATTATAAGTATAACATGTTGCATAAGCTGTGTCACAATGCTCGCATTTTTGTCGTAAGTATCAAAGTATGGTCTTTCGTCAACAGTTTCATTAAAAGCTGCTCTGGCACCTACTTTGTTTTTAATGACTTAAGTACTTTCATTATACAAAATAAAACGTTTTAGATTATCTGTAATTATGAATGGAAAACTTTGCATGTTGCAGTAAATATAAGTGAAGTGGCAGTAGTAAGGGGAGTGAGTGCAGTGAGAGATAAGCGGTAGCCAAGTATCCGTCTGGACGTAAATGACTCACTAATTCAATAACCGTACGTCCCCGCGACCGCAGCAGCCACTTCAAATGTTATGAATCATTCATTTCCAATTAATTTACGTGTCAATATATTGCAAGCGATAATTCCTTAATTATAAGACGCATGATTAAATATTCCTACTTAAAAATACACTTCCTGTATTTCTCTCCTTCTTCTCTCCGTCTTCTCCTGTAGGCTTATTTCATGATAAAATTATTTTATTGTCCTTATGACGTCCCTGGTTAAGTGGGAAATCAAAATTAAAACGACATGACATTTTTTTGTTTATCGTCAAAGCTTTTATGATCTTAGAGCTATTCTTGTTCCTTTAATACAGGACTTGGACGTTAGCAGAGAGAACTTGCGTGAACCGCATTCAAAAGGAGGGCCGTGCGAACATTCATTGAATTTATGATGAAATAGAGTACAGCAGTCTACATTACCGACCACACTTTATACTACTGTATCATATGTATAATGTAGAGTTCTAGACAACTTTTCTCACTTGTTTTAGAAATTGAATTTATTGTAATTTTTTATTTAACACGAGGTTGTGTTTCGGGAGTTTTAAGACGCAGGTATCAACGACGTATGAGTAATCCTCGTATAAATAACTTATGAAAGTATTGACGCACACATAATCAGCTGTATCTCTGGTATACTCATAATTCCTTACTAATAAACACTGTATAAAGTTATTCCACGTTTAAAATTATTTGTCCCTGTCATATGATTCTCTGAAGTCAAAGGTAAGAAAGAGACAAAAAAAATTAAACACTGAATAACTTTATACAGCGTTTATTAGTAAGACAGTTAGCATTTTAATTACTTGAAAACTTTACTGATCTGCTGCATACATCTTTGTTTCCACGTAATGTATGTACGACGATGATCTGCATGGAAAAAAAATTCTTTTCTCCATATATGGCATATGGCGTTTTTATTCTACTTATCTTTGCGTGTTGTCCATAGTAGCGACAACACAAGGTATCTCAGTGTCGGCTTAGCGCACATTATTCTGACATAATGTGGACACGTCACGATGCAAGGTGGCCCAAGCTGTTCACTGGCCGGCGGCCGCGGGGCGTTCCCGCTGCGTCCACACTTTCACTGCTGCGATCTAGATCGCTCGTTGCACCATTACATAACCCGTCCATTGCCGACGTCCGTACATAATATATGTATCATTCGACACTAATCGCGCTTTACATGTCTCCACGATTTGTCTCATGGTTTAGACCAATAGCACCCCACGTGATGTAGGTACCGGGACGTTATTGTGTAGCGGATAGTCTTTTGTGTACTTTGTCTAAATTCTAAATTCATGGATATCCAAATTGACTTTCCTTGGTGAAATAAACGTTACCTTTACACATTTAGGTACATAGTAGAATGTAAAGATGTTTAGTATTTAGTAATCTTTATTGTAAACAATGTCCAACATCGCAACAATATACATATTTTTAAACATGTTTTTACTTTTAACTTGTCTCGGATAATTTTGTGTACATTTTAGACGGTTTCCAGACTCATCAGTTTTTAAAACAATTCTCTATTTCTATTATAGTTAGCTAAGCCCGTTTTAAGTCAGATTGTCAATGTGTAATTTTCACGACAGATAACGTGTCCAGCGAGTATACGGACCGAAGGAGAATTGAGAGCGGATAACGCAATCGGCGTGCAATTTGTGTGTGCGATGTGTGTGTTACAGTGTGTTCCGTGTTCCGACGCGCTCGTGCATCGCAATCATTAGGTATCGCTCGCATAATTACTGCGTTAATTGGAGACACCAGAACATAATACGAGACAAGATTCGCTTTTTAAACTGTCTTCAATACGATCAGCTTTTTTGAAAATGTTTCGAACTTATTTTGAGCTATATTTGCTCTTGTTTCTATTGTATGAGGTGTCAGATAAATTGTGTCAAACTTATTGTGACTCGATTTGCTCTTGATTCTATTGCATGTGTTGTCAGATTTGTCAGCTAGCATGATCTAACAATTTATTGCCTCACGCCTATAATTATGAAAACGGTAAATTATAGAGATAAGAACAAGGAAAACCGTACTCGATTCCCGTTCCCGTTCGGCGAATTCCTGATTAAATAATCAGATTAATTGCAACGGAGGCATAAGTGGATTAGGCCGACGGCGCCCGCGCCGCGCCGTGCGCTGCGCCTGCCCCGATTACCACTTGACTCAATTTTAGATTTATGCGGGACAGCCCACATCGTAGTGTCAGTAATGTTTACCCCTGTTGTTGATCGCCGCTTAATCTCCATTCGTATTGTAGTTACGCATCGTTTATCAGTCATAAGCCAAACAAATGCGATCATTGCGTACATCTTACACGACAGGAATGTGCTGACCAGAAGTTTACGATCACATGACGTCTTTATTACCTACAATCGTCTCAGGTTAACAAATTGCACGTATTACTCAATTTTCGAATGAAATAATTTCGTACTACACAACCAGGCTGTTACAAATCGTGCGACATTGGTTCGCGTGAAATGCGATATGGCTAATAATTCACGTGATAACTCCGCATTCTGTTGTAGTTTATTGCCGTGGTCCGGAAGGTCGTCACAAATTAAAATGATGACAGTCGTAATGTGTCTACGCCTCTGGACCTCAATAAACACAACCTGCCACAGAATTCATACTTTATCTTTACTGAGTTTTTATTTTGGTTTCCTTAAGTTAATCAAAATTCAGAAACGAGGAAACAACGCAAAGCTTCCAGATAGTAAAATATGTCACGTCAAAAGTATCACAATAACAACAGAATTACCGATGTGTTGATGACCAAAACGCCCCAGAGAAATATGCTTATTACTGCATCTGATCTCTGACACTGCATTGATTTGACTCGAGAATGTTGAAATCTCCAACTACAATTTTGCGACGCTTATCGATCAGCCTAAGTCCTTTGAAATAAACTGAGTAAATATTTATATTACAAACAAGTTAACTCTAGATAACCCTTAAAAGGTTTACCTATACGCATAATATGCCAATAACCTGTGGAATGAAAGGTCGGCGTGACTTTTTCTATTTAATGTAAGTACGCTTTATTGAATTAAACTTCACTTGATAGAGAGCCGGCTTCGGCACCCCGAGCCGACAGCACCAATCGCTCACGATGCCCGTCACGTAACGCGAAAGTTTCGATCGCATCCATAAACAAATTTAACGGTTCATTATTCAGCGCCGCGCTCTATTTACCGGTCAAAGGAAACATCATAATCGTTTCCTTACGAGTAATTATCGATGAACTTCTTATCGGCGCTGCGGCGCTAATCCACTCGCAAAAACTCGGAGCGCTCCGACCACCGTGACGCGGCCTTCTCCTCCACTGACCTACATTCGATTCATTGTTCTGAAAGCGTTCGATCGATCCATGATCCAATGATCATCACTGAAAAACAACGCATCTCGAGACAACGGACGACGTGTCATTCCGACTATCTACCTTACGAGGTTGCAATAGAGGTGACGAGATTCGTTCCGGTAGACGAGTACGCTCCTAATAGCCTTAAATGAGAGTCAAATAAATATTGACATGAAACAATTCGAGCAACGAAGCGAGCAGTGCAGCGGGCAGCGGCAGGCGACCTTGCGGGCGTGATAGACGGCGCGCTCCATGACGCCCCGGAGCAATTTGCGTCGTGTCTCACTATTGTGCCCACACTGCCCACACTGCCCACTCCGCTCGCCTCCCAATTGATAGGTGACCGCTAAGTCTCGGCTGCTGTTGTTGTTAGATAAGAGACTGTTTCCCTCTAATCGTTTTCTTCTTCAGTGTTTTCAAGCCATTTGCAGCTTACTCACTGTCTTATAGGACTGGTCTCTTCTAGCAAATGAGGAGTTATAACAAGCTCTACACCACCTGTTCTCACATCTAATTGGTCATGTGTTCCAATGTGGAAATATGAAGAAATTCATCTTACTGTAAAGTCTTTCTACACGTTTGCATCAAGGTCTGAGGATTTCAAAAGTTTGTCGTGTGCTGTGAGGATATCTATCTTCTCAAGCACAAGTTGACGTCTGATCGTCTTATGGTTAGAGACTATACGATAATCAGAATCTATTGACTGAAAGTTGAAAGATTCTTAATCTCATTCTTTCAGTTGTTGTGAGTTGTATATTTGAATGTTGTGACTTTCGTAATGGACCTTATTAGTTGGATATCGATAAAATGAACGGTCAATTGTAACGATAGTTTTAAGTATCGATTACTTAGCTAAATGGAACTGCATTGACCCTAATTCCGTGTCACGGACCACGGCCTCTCATCAATGAAACACTATTGAGATTAACGACAATTTTATAAAGTATCAAATTCCAGGTTATGTTTGCAATCGCCCGTGCTCCTTATGCCATCGGGAGTTAAAGGATCATTCAATTTAAATTGATTGGGCTAATGTCATTTCATTGAAATTCATAATTCTGTGAATGCAATTAGCCCTCGCGTTGATTCCACGAATTCGCGTTGGAACAGCGCGGTACCTATAGTACGCTTCGGGCTGGCAATTATGAGAAGATAGCCTGTGCCCTTCGTTATGTTGCTAGTACATTGAACATATTAGGAAATTATTATGTTATATTTCCTTTGATCGGTAATAGTTTTGCTGATCGCAGCATATTCAAGTTTACTCTTAGAATCAATGTTATACCTGACTGTCTCCTACATAATTTGTTGTTGTTTATAACTTGCATATCGAGTCCATCTGACACTTGCAATGATGTAAGTTTGTGGTAACCTTTCTTAAAATTTCATGTACAATGTTTTGTGTTGAACGTTGTGGGTTGGGTGGCATTCCCAGTATAGCAATTTTACAATACAAGTTGTTTGGATCTTAAACACGTACGCTCTCGTAGCAACAACCACTTCACTGCTCTATAGCTTTTGATGTTACCATGCAGTTTTGTCCTACTGCGATTTAGCAAAAACAGTTTGTAAAATATGCATGGGTATCTTTAGTAAGCAGACTCTCACGCTGTGATAGAATACTAGAGCCCAGCGGTGAGACTTATGACTCATGACTGTGGGAGCCAGGCATTCTACATTCATCAAGCAAGGTTTACGATAATTACCATTAATCCCTCTCATTGTGCGTGGATGTCTGAGATCAGTAGTACAGATAATAGTACATACTTACTTCGTCCCAGAATCTCACATATTATCCTCCCCGAAGACGTAAATAAGGTCTATTTTATAGTATGGAAACAACTTAGAAATTCAAGTCGCAATACATAGCTGTAAGCCGCAGTGTCGAACCGAGGTTACGAGATTTGTTTGTTTGGAATACTGAGCGATGTAGTTTAATTTAAGTAATCGACTATTGTGACTGAATCATGTGACATCAATACATCATACTAGTTGTCAAGGAGTATGTAGGTGACTTCACCTAATACCCAAGTCGATCGACGTAGGCCGACCGCGATAGATTGAACGGCTTTCGTTTCATCCACAGTCCATTGTCCACACGGTCCAGAAATTACATCATAGTAACTGTTACGTTAGCGGTCATGCGGCCTTTCGTGAAGTTGGGCAAACTCAGTATCAGAATTATTTCTTTTTTTTTTAACTCAAGCTCTTACATGATGTAAGAAAATTCTATTCGTACACCATGTTTTTACCTTTGAATTTCCCATAAACGCAAGGCCGTTTGTTTTTAAACGTTTACAATTAAATAGGTATGCTAGAAATTGTATGTCAGACAAACATAAAAACTCAGTCATTGACACCTTGACCTTTGCCTGTAAGGTTAATTTATTATACCTATACTTACGTGTGTAGTTGCTGAACTTCGAACCATATCGTTCTCAGTAAGCATAAAAACATAATTAAAATTATAAATAGATGAGTTATAAAAAAACCTAATGGAAGTGGAATACATCGTGCGGAGCCAGGTAAAAAACAAGACCAGCTTCGTTTTGGTACAAAACTATCAAAAAACTTAATTTTATTATGATTGTAATGTAATTTTTAAAAGACTCACTCACTGAAATCATTTTTTTCACGGCTATTACATCAATGATATTTCTATCGACCATGCCAGGTTCATCGAGACACCAAGTTGTTGTGACATGAATACACTGAAGTAACTCCTTCTACATACTATCTTTTATTCTCCCTGATTTCTTGGTCGAGTACGCATCGTTGATGCCTCTGGTGTTTCTGATTTTCACAAGCTACTACTTAATTATAATGATCATAACAACATCAGTTTCTTGTTTCTCGGCTGTTATCATCATTAAGATCCAGTCAAAGCCTCTTATTAATGTGACTGATTGACCTCATTCCAGGTGGCGCGTTCGAAGGCGTAGAAGACCAGGTGTCCCCGTTCGGGTACGGGCGCGGCGAGGGCGTGGACGCGGGCCACGGCGACCCCGAGTGGATCTGCAGCAAGGAGAAGCCGGGCTACGACGTCATCTTCAACTCGCTCAACCCCATCGACGGGAAGGTCACCGGCGCCGGTACGCTCCTCCCAGTATCTCGATATCTCCCGCGGCCGCCCCGCCACACGCTAGTACTCGACACCGCGCTCCGAGCGCTGCTTGCCACCGCCACCAGCTGCGAGCGGCTCGCAGACCTCTGTAGGGACATCAAACTCAAGGACGACCAAAAACCGGACGACGGCTTCGACAAAATCGCAGACACCTTGACTGCGGCGACCCACAACTGCGGCATCCTCTCTCAGGTCCTCCTCACCGAGTGTACCTTTAACCTAAATCGGATATCCTCGGCGGTGCCCATTCGGGCGCTCAAACAACCCTTAGAGTCGCCGCCGGAATCCGAAGGTGACGTAGGAGACCCCGAAGAGGCGGACTCAGACCGAGAGTCTGAGTCCTCAGGCGCTTTCAACCTGACGATTCCCGTCGAGCCGTCGTCGTCAGTTTTCCGCTCGATCCTAATTTCTATAAAGTTTATTTTCCTTCTCACGCTCAATGTGATAACGATGGCGATAACCGCTGAATTTTTGTTCATCGGCACGGTGTACTCTCTCACCGGGGAGATGTTCTTAGAATTCAATGTCGCAAAGTCTGCTGACTCTTGGTTCGACCGAGCGAAGATGCTGGCCTTCGGTCCCGAGGAGGAAACCATTCGGATATACTCCCTGTTTCAATTGCTGTATCCTCACTATGTCGTCAGCCTCTTGAAGTATATCACGAACAGTGTTGAGAGCCGGTTGCTAGGGTAGACATCTGACATCGGGTCTATACAATAATGGTGTGGTCTGTTTTGCTCGTCCTTGTGTTTGATGTTTAGAATAAGATTTAGAGTGTAGGAGTAAATGAATCTCGGAGTGTTTAAATTATTAAATGTGGTAATATCGTGACAATTAACAGTATTATAGGGACACTAAATAACACGAATAGTCAACGTAAAATTGTTAAAACTACATATTTAAAACTATATATATTATTTATATTAATTTATATATGTTTTGTTTTAAATGTTTATTTTTACTAATATCTTAAATATTAAATAAAAGACGACATTTAACTACTTCGAAAATATAATAACTTATCTATAACATAATGGAAATTATATCCGCTTGAATTTGCTAGCTCTTTTTAAAGAGTAGGATGGCTTAGGCTAATCGTACTTATTATAATCGGGTCCGCAGTAAGGTTTTGTTTATGTTCACCCAAAGTGATTGTCCACGAACGCGGATTCACAATGCGGATATGCATGGAAGTCGTTCGCCTATAAAATTATATAGTTCCACACGTCGCTTAAATCCGCGCCGGGTCTAGCTGAGTGTCGTCTTATGACGGAATAGCATTGTCAGTGCGAGTTTATGAGCGTACCACCGATCCGTGATCTCATTACACTATAATGTGGATGTCTACCTACTAATCAAAAGTGAGTCTTCTAATGAATCTTCTAATGAGTTAGTGTGTACCCAGACAACATAGACCACATCCCACTATCGGGATTGTTGCCCAGTATTACTTTTGTCATGGCGTTTATCTAAATATTTTCAAGTAATAACAATTAATCATTCTCACTTAACATCGAACAAATACATAATTTCCAAGTCAGTACCACTAATAATATTTTTAACAACCGATTTGTATATATTATCTTCTTCGATGAAAACATGTTCCATCATTTAACGGCAGTTTCCAATATTCTATCCATCCGTAATGTACTGCAAGTTCCATCAATTCGTCCTGGATTAGCGTCAGTAGCGTGGCAGAGTAAGCTTTAGGGTGCGGTTCCACTGAGGCGGAGCGGAGCGGAGCTGTGCTCGATTCACCAATCACATGCCTTGAAATCCCAGCTCACTGTGCCTCGTGTGAATTACAAGGCATGTGATTGGGGAATCGCGCACAGCTCCGCTCCGCTCCGCCTCAGTGGAACCGCACCCTTAGGCCTCCTTAATAATGAGGACAGACCCGTGCTCAGTAGTGGGTCACATTGATGGGTTTCAAGCCAAATATTTTTGGGCGCCTGTATCGTAGTAAATGCAACGTAATGTAGTATCAGAGATAATGGATAGATAGAATATTGAAAAGAGCCAAAACCCGAAGGTCCCAAGTTTCAACGCTCAGCACAATTCACTCAACGCTGCAAGCGTCAGCGTCGGGCGTCTAAAACAAATGTATGTATTCAATCACTTATGGCCACGAAATTGCGCCTGAAATTGTAGCGATATTATTCGAATTTATTTGCGATTAGACATTGACATGACGCTTGTAGCGAAAGAAAATTGCGAGGCGTGTGTTGTGACCCGATAATCGGGTAGTCGCGGAGCAGAGCTAGCGTTGCACGTAGTTGACGGGCGTTTGTTCAACAGCGGCGAAAACGGAGATGGTGAAGTCGAAGCTGCCCAACTCGGTGCTGGGCAAGATCTGGAAGCTGTCGGACATCGACAAGGACGGGTTCCTGGACGCGGACGAGTTCGCGCTCGCGATGCACCTCATCCGCGTGAAGACGGACGGCTTCGACCTGCCCGCCGACCTGCCGCCGCACCTCGTGCCGCCCTCCAAGCGGAACTGACCTCGCCCCGCGCTCCCCACCCCGCGCCGCCCGCGCCGCGCTCACGTCGCGTTACCAAGATTATTCAGGTCTGCAGTTGATACACTTGTTCGGTTTCAGTTTTGGTACATGTTACAAAGGCTTGCCTAAAATTGCATTCGTAAGAATAAACATTCCAAGTTGGTATAAGTAAAGTCATAGAAGCAATAGGTGAATAGTTTGTTAGTTTTGCTGTACAACAAGCTATTTTAATAACAAAATTTAAATTCGTCCTGCTTACCTGTTGCATATTTCATCTTCATGTTTTTTCATTTTGTCATTCGAATCAAACAGCAGATTTACAAGAAAACGAACGAAATTGAACCATATAAGTATAAACGAACTTTTTAGTACTGTATTACAATATGTATAACTAGCGATCTGTAATAATCCTGTGAACAAAATCTCCGCTAGATGTCGCTACTTGCAACTATGGTTTGTATGTGTAATTCTGCAACTATTGTAATGTTTGCAAGTATAGCATGAGGTTTTTAGTTGCAAGTAACGCTTCTTGATAGACGTGAGTTTTCGTAGTAAGGAAGGTAATGAAGGCTCGTGCGACGCGAGTGCGGGCATCTGCGTCAGTTTGCACCAAGACGTTTAGATATCGCTGGAGTTGGTTTTAAATCAATGGCATAAAGTTACGGGGGAATCGCCAATCGGGATATCATCCGAGCTGCATTATATTGAAGTTGTTGTGATAATTTACTTTGTTTGAACGTCTTGATGCAGGCCGAATGCGAGTGCCGGTAATATTAGCACAATGACATAATAATTTGATGTGAGTTCAACATTGTACAGTAACATTCAGATTTGAATCGAATCGAACTGTATATAGAGTGACCGACTGACGTATCAACGCACAGCCTAAACCGCTGCCGTCAGAATTTGAACCGATAAACATAATTGTGTGTAATTTTCTTTTGAAGTTAGGCTGTGAGTACAAGGTTTTCATTTTCTAAATTGTATCGCATGTGGCGGTGGCGCCACGCCGCGGGTGGCGAGCGAACTAACGGAACGCGAACCGGCGCCGACACACACTTTAGTTGATATATCAATAATTAAGTTTAAAATTGCATGAATGTGTGTTTTACTACACTGATTTTATAGTCATATTATTGTTTTAGAGACACTGTTCTGGGCATTGGAATAACACCAACAAGTTTTGTTTTTGCGCCCCAAGTTATTGTCCATAGAGCTTCAATTCGACCGCTGTTTGTTATAAAAATTACGACAAAAAACAAGAGTTAGCTGTAATTTTATGACCTACTCGGAAGCGACTATAAAGTCAGTCTTGGTAAATTCGCTGCCCGTTCGAAGTTCTTATTTCCATCAGTAATCACGATAGGTGTTTGGCAACCCCTACGCGAATAACTTGTATTTCCCTTTCTACACGCCGCGGGCACTTGCAATACAAAATTATTAAATTTCTATTATATTTAGATTTAATTGAATGATTCAGAATGGTTTGTTATGAGAAGTGCGGTGGTGCCGTGGGCGGCGAGTGTAGCTTTACTTAATTTATTCAGCGATGTTGTTTGGTGCTGCAGAGTTTACATAATACATAATATTTATCGATTTGTTATCGTTACATTATTGTCACTCGTCGATTTATTTTAAGTACATTTTTCTTAATTTGCAATTTAGTAGTTTCTATTTTTTAAATGAAGAAAATATATTTAAAAGTCATTTATTTTTTTAGTATTCGATGTATGCTTTTTCATTGACATTTTATTAGTAATAATTTTATTTAATAAGACGTTCCTATTAGTGATGTCCGGGCTTTATTTAAAAAAATATTCGAATCACTAAAATATTAATCCGACTGTGAGCTTGACAGCTGACAGTTGACAGCTGTCAACAGCCACGGAGATACAACGCGACGGAGTACTCGCTTGCTGTTCGTACTTATATCGTAATACAACTATCAAATTCCGTTTGCTCGATGACATTTTCTGCGTTTTCAAGTACAGCATTTATTATATAGACCCTTCACCCTTCACAGTGCCTTTGCTGCAGTGATGTATCGTAAGCAATGAGGCTCCGCGAGTGTAGTGGAAAGCTTACATCGTTATTCTGAGAGAGTTATATGTAAATACGGAATTTTGTATGTGTTACATTTTTTTGGAATGTATTTTCGCGCTTTGTTCAGCGGCGGCCGGGGGGGGGGGGGCGGCCGGTGGACGAAGGGCGCATTTTTACCTTTGCTACTGTGTGTACATAAAGATATTAAATGTATTTATCATAAATTATACACAGAGTGTAATTAATATAGTTAAGAAAGCATAATCGTTGGTTTCTTTATTTTCAATACCTCCTTTTCTTATTGTCATAAAGGGCTCCTGTAAATAATTTTTTATCTGTAATAAATTATTAAGCTCCAGTAATTTTAATATTTACAAAATTTGATATGAAGTAATTTTTACTTGTCTGACTAATATCTAATATCGTCCACCTACGAGATGAGATATTGTTATAACGTGTTTGTGTTTCGGTTGCATCATCTAAGAGAAGAAGCTAAATAGGTAAAGGTAATTCTATAGATTCTTGGATAGCAACCCAGAAAAAGTGAAAACATCAAAAATGATACGTTAACGCTAATGACCGCTACGTTAACACCGGACCGTCCGCGGCGATAACATCAACAATCCTGCTACACTGGTCCTCATTAAAGGATTCCACACCTCGCAACGGCTAGCCAGTAGTAACCAGGTTAGATTACATGTTTATTTACTATCACGTGAAATTGTGCTCCTTTACATTTATTACGATTTTGTGCTAAGCAATTATCGTAGTATTCGGACACCCATTAAACACAGGCACGCCGAACATAGTTAACTCTTATTGCTCTTGTCAAATCCTATTTAAAAAAATTAAGTTCATAGCGGTTTTTATGATCGCCATGTAGGTACTAGTTGGTTGTTGAAGGAGCCGCAACGTAGTTGAAAGAAAACAAAACGGTAGATGAGATGCGGCAAAGTATGAACAAAGGTGATAATGGCAACACTATGTCAAGTTTACATCAGTGCATCAAACCCTCGCGGAGGAATGATCATTCCTCCGAGATCAAACTATCTATGTAGTCTATGGTAGGTAAAAGCAATCTGTGTCATATTTGTCTATGATTTGTTATGGCGCGTCCGCACACGCTTGGCATAAACTATAAAGGTCTGCATACACTGGCACTTTATACTTAAAATTTAAAATGATTGGTAGAATGATAAAGATGGTAATAATATTATGTACATAATACTTATTTTTACTTACTGTAGCTATCTGTTCACGGATACCTATCTCCGTTTCTGGCTAGATTTTAACCATTCTTTTTTATTGAATAACTATTTATTTACTTACAATCTGCTTTATCATAGGGGACAGTAAAAATTACATCAACGTCGGTTCAGTAGTTTTAAGCCTTTTTATAAATTTAACAAAGCTGAGTTGCTTGGGGGCTAAGCCCCTCCGTCAAACAGACCTACATAACTGAAACGAAAGAAAAGTTGCTCAGAACTGGCCAACCAGTCTATCGCTTTACCGCCAAGCAGATCCGGCTTTTTCGACGATCTGGTTTGCCGGCACGAGGTCAGGATCAGTAGGTATTCTAGACCGACGCAATTATACTGCAGCCCTTGGAGATGCTCACGTAAGTTACCTACATCGAAATGTTCTTGCTCGCACGAATTACCAAAGTATACCTATAACCACTATAGGTACGTCAATGCGTACGCGCCACGCATCTGCTGCGCAGTTTGATCTGGAAAATCTGGGAACATGTGCATTGTGCGTCACACATTACAAAACTTTCCTCTTGCCTGAAGTTTCTGATCTTATAGTTGGTCAACATGGGCCACTAAGGCTTTTCTTTTTCTCTGGATTTGTCGTTTTAAAAGAAAAACAAAATCTGATAACTACTTATGTTAGGTCCACTATACAGTTGGAATGATTAAATTATATTGCACTTGTAAGTATTCCGGTATGTGGTATCTACTACGAGACATGGTGGACTAGCTCTCTCTTTTCCTAAATGTTTAGTTAGAGACAAGCTTGGCAATCGCAACAGCTAGTGGTGAGCAGAATTAACAGTTAAACTTAAAACAGGAAGGATGTTTACTAAATAAAAACTACTATTAAATATATTTATTTAATTTAATAATAAAACCAATATTATTTATTACCTAAGAAATGCCTGCAATAATAGCATAGAAATACTTACCTGCAGACAAATTTATATTAATTTCTGGTTTATTAAAATTTACATAATTATTTTTAGATAGATACATACAGTTCACTTATACTGCACCCCAGACACAATCTTTAATGGTTTATTAAATTAGGGTACAGAAATAAATATAAACTATATATATAAATATATACCATAGAAAATGCGTCATTGGAACATTTCATATTTTAATAAAATTCAAATCTGACTGTGGCTGTACTTTGCCAACAACAGATTATTTGGAAAATAAAATAAAATCTTTATGCAAAGGAAAAAACATTCCTATAAGACAAATAAAAATCATATTGACATGCACTTACATATCCTCGGGCCTCTTCTTTGTGGCTAGTAGGGTTAATAACGAGTTATATATAAATTATACGATAATAAATTGATTGAGCTTAAATTGTATAATAAGAAAACAAAATATCTATTTTAGTACCAGTCGTCCACACCATGTAAGCACACATCGGGCAAGGTTTAATTATTGAGAGTGGGCACTCGTGTTTGAATAATGGTATCTTATACATAAGTTTTGAAGATTTATTGAGCAGGCGGGGGATTTGGGGGATTGGGGGGCCCATCGGGGCCGGGGGGCCGCACCTGCCGGCGCAGGCTCTCCACCAGGTCGGGGTTGGCGCTCTGCATGTGCTGCGCCAGCGCCTGCCCCGCCTGGATGAGCGCGTCCATGCCGCCCGCGCCCGGGCCCAGGTTGTTGGTCAGGTTGGTGGCGCCCATCAGCCCCGAGATGATGCTCTGCATGTTGGGGTCCGTGAGCATCTCGGAGGCCATGTTCAGCAGCTGCGGGTTCTGCAGCAGGTTGCCGAGGTCCATCTGCGCGGGCGCGCCGCTCGCCGCCAGCTTCTCCTCGGCGAGCTTCAGGTTCTGCTTGTAGGACTCGTTGTCGGGCTCGAGCTGCGCGGCGCGCGCGAAGGCGGCGCGCGCCTCGCGGTGGCGCTCCAGCGCCGTGAGCGCGATGCCGAGCCGCCCGTGCGCCTTGCCGTAGTCGGGCTGCAGCGCCAGCGCCGCCGTGCAGTCCGCCACGGCCGCCTCGTTCTGCCCCAGCTTGAACTGCGCGGCGGCGCGATTGCAGAAGTACACGGCGTTCCGCGGGTCGATCTCGATCGCGCGCGTGTACTTCTCGAGCGCCTCGCGGTGCTTCTCAGCCTTCATGAGCTCGTTCCCCTCGTTCTTGAGCTTCTCGGCCTCGGCCTTGCTGGCGGCCAGCCCGCCGCGCTGCTGCCGCACGAGCTGCGCCAGGTCCAGGCCGCGCGCCAGCTCGTCGGGCGCCAGGTCGTACGCGGCGCGGATGCACTGCACGCTCACTTCCAGGCTCTCCTTGGCGTCGGCGCTCAGCGTGCTCCCCTCGAGCTGTTGATTCAGGAAGTTCACTATACTCGCCGCAACGATTTTCGCCTCGTCTGCCATGTTGTCCGGTTGAGATCGATTGATGGACGTAAAACTGAACGAACTTTAGTACTTATAATGTTTTATCTACTTTCAGTAAATTAGTGATTCGCAATATACTGGAAATTATTTAATAAGATGAAACGCAACAGTGTCATGCTCATGACAAATGATTTTAAGATAATGAATGACATTTGTGTCACAAATTGGTTGCGTTCCGTAACTCGACCAAAACGCCCAAAACGTTCAAGTTTCTATGAAAAAGTGTCGTTTTGGGCGTTTTGGTCGAGTTACGGAACGCGGCCATTGTGACATTTAAAATGCATCAATTATGACTATGATTATGACAGGTATAGTAAACCCAACTTAAGACTGAAACGAAAGAGGCGCTGTCGGACGCATTTGACATTCATTTGACCAATCATTGCACACTAGTAACTGACAGATGAATGAACACAACGTACTTATGAATGACTTTTCGTTAGTTCCAATTTTTGCCATTTCAGAGTTAAGTTGGGCGGACTGTATCTTTTTGCGTCTTTTATTTTAGCTTGTCATTTTTTGTCACTGACAGTTTTATTCGGCAGAATATTGTCTATGTCTATAATTTTCATTCTAGATATTGAGCATTGATCTATAGTCCCTACTATCACAAAATACAATAGTGGGGGGCCTTACATTATATACAATTTGCAGAGTGCTTACTGAGCTAGCGTGCTAAAATCGCATAGTGTAAAGGCAGTTAGCCAGTTAGTGACCCAGTCTAGTGCGATCGAACGGGCTCTGCACGCTAGCTCGTCTTGTGCTAGCGCACAGAGCTAGCTAGCGCTAGCGCCCTAGATTGCATGGTGTAAAGGGATCTAGCGCGCTTAACGCTCGCTGTGCGCGGTTCAGTGTTGCTAGATTAGGCGAAATATCGCCATTTAGGCTATCTCAGGCTACCTACAAAATAGAAAGGGGCGATATGGGCTACTTCACGAGAAATCATTACATAATAATATTGTATGCAGTTCTTTTGCCAAGTCAGCTTCTTTCAACATGCAAGGAGAAAACTATCTTCTTCTTCTATCCGGACTGTCTATTATGTCGGAGACACTTTTCAGGATGGTGGTACAATGCTCCGATCATCAGGTTAAAGGTGAAAAATAAAACACAGTGGGCGTTCCAACGTTTCATAGTGATTAAAATTAGGTTTCAGGTTACACAGTCCGATTTAATTTGATTAAAGCTTTTAGGTTAAGTTAAAACGTGTCACAACGGAAATACACTTAGAGAAACGTTATACCATCGGGCATAGGTACAACGCAGTATAGGATTTTATTACAGAGAACACTAGTTAACTTAATGCGACCGTTCAGCTCGACGTCTGCTCGAGAAGTGCAAAGTGCTCCCTGTTCGTAGGTGACTGCACACAGGTGCCCTCTGTTGAGTTCTCCCCTCTTTGATATGCCTATGCCATCGAGTGACGTTTACAATTCGCACAGAGTTGCCATTTAAATTACAGTTCCGGATTTACGTTTTATTCAAAGTGTAATTATTCATTTAGTTTGATTTAAATCTTATTTTATTTCCGTCTCCGACATATTAATAATCCCAAAGTGAGCAATATCATCTATTTCCAGCCATAATACAAGTAAGGAGTTCCTTAATTTCCTGGAAGTGTATAAGTAAATAGTAAGCTCTTGCTGATGACGAATTTAAAAAACATGTCTTAGGCACGTCGCGTTGTAATCATAAAAATATGTAAAATGTGCTTTAGGTGACGTAATTTTTTTAGAAACCATTATACGATGTAAATAGAAAAAATAGAAAAAACCTCCGACTGTTTATTTGGTTACTACGTTAACTAAAAGCCTGGATGTAAGGTTTGGCGAATCGATCTTTTTACATTGAACTATGTTAGCCGTGACAAATGAAACAAAATTAGTTAACAGACTGATGAATGAACGTGACAAAAATGAAACCATTAGCACGTAAATAAAATTTGATTGTCAAGCCCAAAACGTGTTCCCTTATCAGCTGTTCGGCTATATATACTCTCACCCCCCACCCTCTTCACCTGATTGAAGAGGTTACAATCAATTACGCGATTTAGGCTACTCGGCACGCAAAATTGAGCGAAGTGAGTTCGCTGATGTCTGGCAACCCTGCCGAAATGAAGAAATGACAGTAATGGTAGCCAGTAATAATAGCTAGTGCAGTGTAATGAGTAATGACACTAGTTAATGCACTAAGTTAGCGCTCTGCAAATTGTATAATGTAAAGCCCCCATTAGGTCTGCTTATTTTATTTATTATAAGTCTGTGTTGTAACTGGTTGTAACCAAGGAGTTTGAACTCTTTATGGAAGGGAAGGGAATGGATAGTTTTTGAGCAACGCGGGTGAAGCTGCGGGCGGCATATTTTACAATAATTATGTTGCAGAACGACGTCTGCCGGGTCGTTGTGTATATTTTTTGATTGCACATAAAGTTAAACAATAGATGTTGAAGTAAATTGTTAGGAATTTCAATGTGCATTTAAATTCCCGCCTATTTTTTTCAAGCCCATACTTTGTAATTTCATATCAACGCTTGATTTTAATTACTCTTTGTTACACATGTAAAATATTGCATTGCAATTTTGCTTATCGGTGTCCAATAAGAATCCGACTCCTTATTTACAACCTGACCAATTAGCCTTACAATGAATACAGAAATGAGACTTGTAATAAAATGATAGTACAGTGCCACAAACTTGTCTGACCCGGTGGCCAAAATTGGAACTAATGCAAATGTTATAACTGTTGTCAGGCAAAGATAAAGACAGTAGGTAGCGCTTCCCTTACCGGGTCAGATAAGTATAATTTTTATGCTCATGTGTGTGACAGTGCTCGTCATGTTGTAATATAAGGAATGTGATAATTATTCGACGGCCTAGTAAGACACTGGATAGAGACTCTCCACGTCGAAGGATTATGAATAAAGCACAAATATATTTATAAAAATATTTAATTTTGGTAATAAATAACTTATAATAAGAACTAGGTAATAATACAGTATTAGCAGAGCCGCGTTTATGGTCGTGTCGTGCCGTGACGCAGTCAAACATGTACCGATCACAACACGACACACGACCCATTAAATAAATGTTAGCGAGCCCAGTGTCCATAACAAAAGTATGAAACGGATGTTATAGCTTCTGTGAAGCAAAAAGCAAAGCACTTTCATATTATATTCATACATTAATTATTTAATGTTGTACCTACATTCATTAAGAACTTAGAGCAGCTAAGTGCGACGTTTAGTATTCCTTAAATCTGTAGTTCTATTTACGAATCGCTCGCTTGGCATGGAAGTAATTTTCGTTTCAAGTTGACAAGTTTAGTGTGCATTAATTAGAAAGGAGTCTATTCGAATATAATTATCACTCGCACTAAACTTCATGCCAATTTTAACTGCACGCAGTACGGCATTTTGGTGGTCACAGCTGCACCTCGGCCCAGTGCGGGTGGTCGGCGGGCGTGTTGTGCAGCAGGCAGTCCCAGTCGCGCAGGCGGCGCGCGGGCGGCGCGCGCGCGTACTGGTCGCGGGGCAGCGCGCGCCCGCCGCCGCCGCCGCCGTCCGCGCCGCCGCACAGCGCGCCGCCCAGCCACGCCGTCACGTTGTCGTGGCACGGCGCCGTGTGGAACTTGAATGTGCGCGCGTGTAGACGCTCGCTACGGAACGGGAAAACACGGTTATCAGTAGGCGTATTATGAAATAAGGCGTTGTCTCTGTCACCCGCACGTTGTGAACGTGAACTGTCCGGAATTAAGAGTTCATAATAAGACGCCAGAATATCTTTATGTTCCATAGGTAACGTTCTTTAGTCCTTAATACTATCGAGACTTTCTGAAAATTGATAGTGTGTGTAATTATAAATTCAAGCCATAACAATGTCATTATATTCTGTTTGACAAGAGGTATCGTTCATTCTATACTCTGTTTGAATTCAATTTGGAATTCATTATAATTACATGGCACATAAATACCAGCGTTCCGCCAATGCGATTAAGGTACATTTAAGATTGATGGCGTCATCTAAAAATGTCCTCAGTAAATTTTTGCTGACAAGCTAAACTAAACTGAACTATGAGCCTTGGTAATAAAGTCGTTATTACCGGGGCGGGACAGCCGGAGGCCGGATGCAGGCGGCACGTACTGACGTACCTGTAGGGCGGCTGCGTGGCGAGGTGCCTGAGCTCGGCGGCGAGGCGCGCGCGCAGGCCGGGCAGCGCCGCGCCGCCGCCCGTCACCAGGATGCTTTCCGCAAGCGCGCGCCGCGCGTCGATCGGACACTGCGCCACAAACAACGTATTGTCACACATTTTATACTAATATAATACAGTAAAACTATAAATATTGCGCGCTCGAGCAACCCACACATACATACCGTTCACAGACTCGACTCGGTGTAGGACCACTTTGAACCACTATCGAACAATATTTCGTGCATAGTTTAGTGGTAAGGCGTTTACCAATCACCCCCACAAGTACCTATCAGTTGTCTATAACTATACATACCTACAGTCTTTAATCTCAATTGTTTACAACTAATATAATTAATCATTGGATAACTTTTATTGTAGTGTTCCTCCATCAGACCCGTTTATAGTCCTTCGAGCCGATCACTCACTCCTTCAAATTATTACAAGAATTATCAAATCGATTGCTAAGCATGAAAAAATTAAGTAATGTAGCACCTACTGACCTGCAATATGCACTGCAGGATGATATCGGGCAGGGAAGCGCACTCGTTGTCTCTCGCGAACAGGATCTCGGCCATTTTGACGCGGGTCCGGCCCGACACCTTGACGGCGCCGTCGGCTAGCGGGTACTTGGCGTCCCGGGGCAGGGCGGCGGTCGCCGGGTCGGTGGGCGCTTCGCCCTCCTCTATAGCCGCCCACTGCAGCGCGCGCTCGCGGGACGCCACGAAGCACATTCGAACTGCAAGTATTGTTATCTTTATTCATTTTAACACTCGTATTAGCTTGATTTGGACGTATGTAAGTAACAGAATTATTCAGTATTATCTCAACAATTTGAAGAAATTTGACTGATTAAAAAAAATTGCATGTAGGTAAAGCAATTATTTCATTATGAATCTGCATTACTATTATTGAGTAATGGCAAAGAACTATTCAAGAAACTATTCAATGGCAAGGAACTATTCAAACTATAACCACAAATTTAATCGGACACAGAACATAGTTCAATAGAAGTTTAACATGGTTCTTATTAGTGCTGGTGATCAATGTAGGTATGTGTACATGACTCGGGCGTGGAATGTTTGGAACTTTACAATAATTACTGGTGTCCGTTCGCGTACGATCTGGAGTTCGTTACAACGGCACGCAAGTGCTAGCTTTCCGCCTATGTAATTAAGGTATATTTCAGATCGACAGCGGGACCTAAAAATGTCTTAAGTACAATTTCCTTCCAAGCTAAATTACACCATGAGCATCGGTAACAAGGTCGGTCGTGGCTCACCCTTGATGTCCTCGAGCACGTCGGGCGGCAGGAGCAGGTGGGCGCCGTTGTCGAGCGCCAGCAGCCGCGCCAGCTCGGCTTTACAAGCTAAATTACACCATGAGCAGCGGTAACAAGGTCGGTCGTGGCTCACCCTTGATGTCCTCGAGCACGTCGGGCGGCAGGAGCAGGTGGGCGCCGTTGTCGAGCGCCAGCAGCCGCGCCAGCTCGGCTTTACAAGCTAAATTACACCATGAGCAGCGGTAACAAGGTCGGTTGTGGCTCACCCTTGATGTCCTCGAGCACGTCGGGCGGCAGCAGCAGGTGGGCGCCGTTGTCGAGCGCCAGCAGCCGCGCCAGCTCGGCGTGCAGCGCGCGCGCGCCCAGCGGCTGCGCCTGCAGCGCCTGCAGCACCGGCACGCCGTGCACCACTGGGGACGTGGTGGGTGGGGGGTGAGCGATTGGCTACCTTGTTGCTTTGTGTATAGCTACTTACCACCTACAAATTTCATATTTTGGGCTTAATGTCACTGAACATACGACTATTTTATTTAAAATTTATTTTTGAATAACAAAAAGTTCAAGTTCCAAAAAACGCACACAGTAGAACCTTGTTTCAATTCGTGAAGTTGCGTTTTAGCTATAAACAGGATTTCTTTATAAAATGCATACATACAAGGCTGCACAGTCGACGTATAAAAATAACCCGGTAGCCGGTGGTGTAACGTGATACGGTAAACAGTAGCTGAGTAGTGGTAAACAGCAGTCACTGATGCTTGAGTAACTGTGGTTTGGGCAGGAAGATAACATGATCTAACCATTAGATTCTAACGTGTCTCTTTCATTGTAAGAACGAACAGTATTAATTGGGCTACACTTTATGACCCCTCAAACTAAGTGAAGCGTGGTGCGCAGTACATATTTGTGTATCCTTCCCTAAACCTACATCAGGTGACGCGTCTGCTCGTAGCTTAAGCTATAACTTAAAACCCCTGCATGCATCACAGCACACGATTAACACCAGTGTAGTTTTCTTGTATACCGTTAGCAAGATTTTGTTATACAAAAACTTACACATAGTGCGTAAGACCGACAACATAGGTTAAGACTTATGTTGTAAAAAAAAACAATGTAGTTTGGAGAGGCCTATATTATGGAGCTAGTGAAGTAGAAGTGGGTACCTGCGACGACCTCTGCCTCGGCGGCGCCGAGCGCGACCACCAGCACGACGGGCGCGCCCAGCGGCAGCGCGCACAGCCGCGCGCTGTCCGCCCACAGCACGCCCGACACCTGCCCCCACACACACACACACACTTAGGCTGGAAACAGTGCTAGACCGACGGCCAGCGTAGCAATATCTATGCAAGTGTATGAATGCGCACACAGCTACGCTGACGGTCCGCGCGTCATTAGGTTTTTGAGTGTGAATGTTGCCTAAAAAAGATTTAAGTATGTGCTATAATAATATAGTTCATTATATTTCATATAAATTGTATCTGGTATGTGTACTTAGTACCAAATTTGTAAAAAAAAATATACAAAGGCAGGTGCCATTCCATTTGTTTTCCTGATTTTTAATTGGTCCAAAATAATAATAAAGGTTATCATTATAGACAGCCCCAAAGAGAAGTTGATAGTGTCTTTGCCCGAGATGTCATTTTCACTATTGCAGCCTTGTGTACTGGACTGGCCAAAGCAAATATACTAAAACCATGAACTGACCTCATAGTGTGTGAAGAGCACCTTGGCCAGTGTTTCCCGGAACAGTGTGGGCGTGAGCAGCGACTCCACCACCACCACCTTGCGCTCCTTGGGGTTCACCAGCACATACCTGGAACATTTCATGTTATCATCAGTTCCTTCTCCAAATATATAAGTAGGTACATAACCAGTTATTTCAACTTCAATAAGGATAAAATTAAATGATACTCAAGTGTCTTTTAGCTTCTCCAAATTGTTGTTATACAATCTTACCTTAATGCAAATGACTTTTAAATATATTATGCCAAAAATGGCTTTTACTGTTATTTAATTTTTCACCAAACCATATTAGACAAAGAACTTGTACATTGATGAAAATTGATTGAGAATACCCTTAGCTGGGCCAAATTAATTAAGATTATTAGTACCTGAAATACAGCAAGTGCAGCATGTGCACCAAGTTGTCATACAGCTCCTCTGCCGTGGAGTAGTCATGGACACGCTTGAACCGGCGCTCCGTCGTGCACCAGTACTCCGACTTGATTATGCAGCGCGGTGCTGCCTCTCCCGTAAAGCCAAACCTAGTGAGTGGATGTGACGGAATTTTCATTTACACATAATAAACTGCTCTTTCTAACATCCTAAATGTTCAAATCCAATGCAAGCTCACTACTGGGCACTTTACTTGAAATAAAATCTCCTAGAATATGTAAAAAAAATAACACCTATAACATTAACGTGCTTTAGATTCATGCACAAGGTTACAGTGATGAAGTTTTCACACTTTTAAATACTAAGAAGCGGAAAGTCGCCTACTAAAAACTAAAAACATTGGGTCCAATTATTTTATTACACGTTTTTACGATAGTTTGTGCAAAAGTAGGTAAACGGTGCACCACTCTGTTTATAAGATGTTACTATATTAAGTTACAAATGAGATGTATGAGTAATAGTTGCGGTGAGTTGTTCTTACTTTGTGTACTCGGTGCCGAGGTCCAAAACAACGGCTTGTTTCTCTTGTATTAGAGCTATCCCTTCGTAAAGCGCCATTGTTCGTGTCTTATAACATTACGCGAGAATAAGCGATAGGCTGAAATGATATAAAATCAGAACTTCTATAAAATAAACTAAATTGAATACAGCACACACAGCAGGTATTCTAATTTCTGTACAGTAATAATACAGTTTATAACTTAACACTAACAGTTCTGTTATGCGGTTAGGTTATGCTGTCAGATTGACACATTGACAGTGTCAGATGTCAGTCTGTCAGTCCTGTCAAAAAGAAAACGTCTGATCTTAACTATAGATCAATGCATAATACAGAATAGCGTAGGCACCTTATATCTATGGGTTTACGTGATAACGTCATAAAGAAACATGAATGAAAACTACTAGTACTGCCACCTATCTATTGGTAACTGCCACCTTTCTATTAATGCAATGAGGGTCGCCGTTTTTGTGCTTTGGCGCCACCGGCGAGGTGAGGTCCTGCTGTCAAAGCCCGCCCATACCTACATAAACAGTGACAAATGACATTCAGACAAGCGAAAAGTGACAGACAGACCTCACTTTTCACTACCTAGCGCCTCTAGCGGAAAATTCACACGCGGTTACCCCCATTCCATTATTAACGCTTAATACGCCATCTGCGTTAAAATGCAAGGTCAGGCGTGTTGTGACACTTTTTCGAACATGCAGCCGGTGTTCACCGATTTTTAAGACGTTATCACGTCAAAAATATTAGGTTGTATCAATTAAGTAAAATAAAGTCTGCCAATCTGCACTTGGCAAGCGTGGTGGATTATGGCCTTAACCTTCTCATTCTGAGAAGAGAGCACGGCTCAATAGTGGGCCATGATGGGTTGAGATGACGATGATGATGATGATCAATTTTATTAAAACATCGTACTTATAATAATGTTTACTTTAGTCTACAAGTCCATCCATGTCATGAACTCCTGATGTTATAGTCCTACAAGCATCTTTTGGCGAGTGGATGACGTGTGGGTGACAGAGACAGCGCCTTACAGGTAAAGCAAACTGTGAGGCATAGTGTGAGGCGCTGTCTCTGTCATCCACACGTCATCAACGCGCCAATAGATTCTTGGACTGTACTTCAGTGTCAAATGTCAAATAGCCTTTTTTACAGTTTTTTTTTCTTTTATAATGCCCATTGATCTATAAGGACTCTAAGTATATTCCTATATCTATGATTCCTATCTCTTTTTTTTTTTTTTTTTTTTTTTTTTTATGGAATTAAGATAGCAAACGAGCATGCAGTACCACCCTTCCCCTGCCGCCCATAACAACTGTGACCGACCTAGAACTAGACTCAAAGGGACTAGGATGGTTAGTCCAGTTAGTAGATGGTGTTAGAATATTAGTTGGTTAGTTTGTTAATAAGTGCGAGGACAGGGTATGTTAGTGATAATTAGTCCTGTTAGTTAATGTTAGTAATAGTCCAGTTAGTTATTGTTAGTAGTTACAGGTAAAGCAAACTGTGAGGCATAGTGTGAGGCGCTGTCTCTGTCATCCACACGTCATCAACGCGCCAATAGATTCTTGGACTGTACTTCAGTGTCAAATGTCAAATAGCCTTTTTTACAGTTTTTTTTTCTTTTATAATGCCCATTGATCTATAAGGACTCTAAGTATATTCCTATATCTATGATTCCTATCTCTATGATAATGCCATATTTATGACACTGTCATTATTAGGAAAATTATGTAAATAAAAAATATCTCATTTTTGGTATTTTATCAGTTAATATTTTTGTATAATTATATTATATGTTTAACTATCATTAATTATTTTATCGAGGTAACATTTTCTTGTTATTATGTTCGTGGTAATTAATTATTACGGTACCTTTGAGTACTTAGCTAGTTGTATAGATTGTGGTGATCACGGCTGAACTGGTCTGCATGTACATAACTACCTGGATTTAAATAACTAGTCATTCATAATGATTGATCGATACTGCCTTCATAAATACCCACTGTTTATAAGTAATCTGTAATCCAGTCACTTACATGACATCCCATTTATTTAAGTACATGCTTAATGTACTCATTTTTCTAGGTTGTGCTATCAACGTCGGATGAATAACTCGTAATATGAGGATAGCCCGGAAAACTGTGGGGATATCGAGAGTTGCTGTGGGCTCAAGTAACTTTCCTCGTCTAGGTGTCAATAAAGTTCCTCCAGAAGCATTCCCGCCACGGGTGTGTGCGACGGGCGTGTTGTCAGCGCCGGCGCCGGTGTCCGCGACGCGGTTATCTACAGGCACATCACTAGCGACCTCTCGCCGGCGATGTTACGTCGGCTGTGCTGCTAAGCTGTTAGACTCGTTCCTCATTCATTATTTGTAGTGATGAGCGATGTCGTAAAAATTATGAAGTGATTGGATTTTGTAACGTTACGTGTCGTAGTATTAAAGATTGGTATTAAATCCTAGAGTTTTGTGTTTCAGTCACAATTAGATTTATATCGATAATGAATTAAAAAAATATAATATATATTCGATATTAAAGGATATTAATATTAGGTAGGTGAATGTTATAATTTTTTATTTTTCATAATTCATAATTAGGGGTCATGGTTACGTCAATGTCATTCTCAAATTAATTATTAAACGGTACGCTTCCCATCCTTTAATCCCTACCATAAACATGCAAGCATAGTATAAGCAAGCATCAAAACGCGCGGCGTAAGCCGCGCGAGTGCCTCCGCCGCAGCGCAAGCGGCACCTATGTAGTGTGTCAAAAATAGTTGCGTTTTCGCGCTCGTTCCGTTAAATATACAATTATCTGTGGCGCTCGTCGAGTTGTTAACGACTACCGCTCCGCTGAAGGACTACCCGTGCCGTGGTTCTTCCCAATTTAATTTAAAACTTCCGCTTTGGGCACTGCGCCCCATCCATAATGCTTCGCTAACCAAAAGTTTGGTTGTGCCTTCCGCGAGTGCATCAAAACGGTGTGGTGTAACTGTAAACTAGGACGTTTGACCGAGAAGCACGTGCCGACCTGCGTGGTCGCTGGGTTCCCGAAGGACACAGGAGGGAGTGCTCCTAGCTGCGCTCTGGCGAGGTTTGTGCTGCATGTTCCTTCTGTCCCTTCAATCCTAACCGTTTTAGTTGTGCGTACCGCAAATTAATACAGTCCACTCATTTTGTCGAAGAAAATAATTATTGGCGCGACCAGGTCAGATTTACAAAAATGCCAACTTCCATAACTACTTTTCAAATACATATTTTATGCGAACTTTTAGCAGGTTCCTTCGGGGCATGCCTGATGTGGCTCGGCATGTCCACTCAGGCTTTCAGTAAGGATACTCTATTTTACACATAGCTACTACATCAATAATCACTTTTATATAATGTAGGCAGTATCTACTTACAGTAGGTACTTTTTACTCGGTAATGGAATACGTAGAAATAAAACACACGTTACTTACTAATCTTTTTATTTTACACAATTTCCGCTATAATACATATTTACAAACGTAAAAACGAATCGAAAAGTCACATTATAAAAAAGCTTGAGCAGAGCGGCGCCGCCGCCTACACCGGCCTACACCGCCACCGCGGGCGTGGCGCGGCTCCCACTCCCCACTTAAGTGCACACAACATTACATTACATTACATTTACACACATCCTCTTGACAACAACGATACAGGGAGAGCTGTAGGAGCTGCACCGGAAGCATAACACGACTCCTGTTCTAATATCTTCATAAATAAATAAATTGTTGTAACTATAATAGGATTCGTATTGTACTAAGTTTGTATTTAAAAATTGCTTTCACCCATTTTATTTCCATACGTCTGACTACCTACTCTACGTTTATCGCTTTTGTGTTTATTTTATAAAAGTATTAAAAAATATGAATCGATTTTATCGTCTCTTCAATCAAATTTATGTACGCGATGGTGTGGCTGCACGTAAATAAATTTGACGAAGAATCGAAAACGTTATAATTATAACGCGTCACGCGTCACGTTATCACGATCGCGAGCGCTGCCGGGGAGCGCCGCGAGTCCCTTACCTAACTTATAAATTACCTTAGATCGCTGAAATACAATTGGTTCAGTTTTGTGACGTGCAAGTTTGAAGTTTGAAATAACCTCGTGCTTCATGTTTGCCGAGAGAGCACTGAAATAATTTTTAGGTCGACCCTGGCGCGGTGTTTCACAACATTTCGTGTTCAGTCAAGTAATGAGAGTGTCGGCCGCGTCACGGCGGGCGGCCGGCGGGCGCCGCGCTCGCGACGCTTCGCCGTAAAGAGGAACCGACAACAGATTTTAGGACTCGAATAAACGCGAGGCGGCGGCGCCCGGCCGGCCGCGGCCTCCGATATCGTTCTAAGCGCGAGCGCATTAAATGATGGAGGTGATCAGTCGCGCCTTGAAGTTGACTATCCTCTCGGAGGTCTGCGCTATGCGGAGGATGAGGTCCTGGATGAGGTTGGCGATGCCCCTGTTGGCGATGATGAACAGCCGGGTGATGGGCCCGGGCACGCCCTCGGTGAGGTTGTCGCCCTTGGCGGCGCCGGCGTCGTCGCCCTCCGCCGCGGCGCCCGCGTCGCCCGCCGACCCGGACGACGAGCCGGCCACCAGCTGCAAACGTCATCACACGTGTTACAGATCAGCCACTCTCCACGGAGACCACTCGCAATATGGAATGATGTCAAGCCTTTTACAATCGTTTGAAATACGGTAGCGAGTGGATCTCGTAATATGATTTAGAAACAGAAAAGCCACAGATAACGATGACACAAGCAAACGTTAATTTATACTTTATTTACATTATAATTGGGCAATTGAAAAAATACATCCCAACTTGGCAAACGCTACACAAAACGAGACTACTGCAACAGATGGAGTTATTAGGTAACGTGGTCTGTAGGCAAAAGTTAGATCTATCAACGTGCAAAACTAAATAAATGGTTCTACGTGAACTAAGTGGTTAAGTTAAAGCTGTTAAAGGCGGCGAGGAGGACGAATATGTACACGTGTTAGACACTAAACGCTGCGAGACAAGACTACGACATCGGCATCAGTGACCGGCGGCGCTCCGGCGACGATCTACGGGACTACGTTGCTACGGCTACGGGGAGTACTTGTGGGTCGTTGGGGTCCAGGGTGGCCGAGTGGGAGGCCGTGAGCCCCACGTTGAGCGAGTCGGTGCCGGCGAACAGGCGGAAGGCCGAGCCCGCCGCGCGCGCCATCGCCTCCGCCGGACGCTGCAACATCACTACCTCACTCGACATGTATCCCACACCTCCTCGACCTCGATTAGCTCCGCGATCCAACTGCTTCCTGATGTGGCGACATCGCCCACGCGTCACATGGTGACGTCACGAAGCCTGAATCGCGCTATCGAAGTTCTCTACATCGCTCGACATAGGTATCTCTCCCGAATCGGTCGTATTGCTGAACCGCTTTCCAATGAATATTTACTTCAGATCTTCAAGTCAGTATTATGATTGATATGTTAAGTGATATGTAATTAAGTAGATAAATTTAATGTAAGTATTATGAAGGTTTAATGAGAAATTAATATATGAGAAGTGAATATAAATGAAGGTAAGTTTCAAGCAGAGAGAAAATGTGGGAAAGAGAAATCATGTTTGTTGGTGGGAGGTGTACGCACCCTGACGATGTCGAAGAGGAAGTTGCCGGAGCCGCCGCCAGAGGCTGACGCGGACCCTCCGAAGCCCAGGAACCTGCAACACATTAAACACAACTTTATTATCAGTAATTAGGTACTGTAGCCAGAATATATAGAACTATCGAAAAGTAGGCTACACTGTGGTTGGAGACCGAATTCTTTATAATTGCATTCTATAGATACAAATGCTAGCTTTCCGTCTCTGTATTAAAGTACATACATTGCAGGTTGACAGCGAGAGTTTAGAATGCCCTCAGTTTTCGCTTACAAGCTACCTAAATGAAATAAAATAAAGAAGCTGTATCAGCACAATTAGTAAATTTGTTTTAGTGTGAAGTAGTAATTCCATAATCCCGGCGACTCAGATATAATGTTTAAAATTGCATTCGGTGGCGTGCCTTATTTAGATCACCTTGTGGCAGAACTTATTAGGTACGAGGCCTTCGTGGGAATATTGAAGGACTTTTTGTAGACGTGAGGGCGATCATGTATCTAATTGATACGGCCGCTGATTATAATATTAATTCATAAAATGTAATTCAAAATCGCCTAGGCAGATCCCTAATTAGATTAAAAATAAAACAATTAATAAATAAAAATAAAAATAAATAAATTAAAATATTTCGGAATAATTACTGTTGCATAACTACTAACAGTAGAAAATGCTTTCTAAATTATTCAAAAATAATGTTATAGATATTTGTAACTTCTATTGTTTTAGTGCCATCTTATTTTGTTTATTTTAATCAGGTCAAGGAAGAGATTGATGGCAAAAGAGTTATTTTTAAATATGTATGCAAGTTTTACATTCTGAAATAAAATTGCGGTGATACATAATTATATTATGTGTATCATTTTAAAATAAATAAACATACGCGGATTTTTTTAATATATTTTCAGAGATCATAGTGAAGGTTACAGTATATTAATCCTATAAAAACTTAATGATAAATTATATTATTCATCGATACAAATCGTCATCTTGTTTTTACAAAGGGAAAATTGGCGATCGCAGTAGGTAAGTATTGATCAGTGAAGTTGTCTGTACATAGTAGTTAGTTGGCTAACGTGTAGCACATAATAGAAATCGCACGATAGATCCGACGCAATGCTGTTTTTGGTACCTAATTGAAATCATATCGTGCGAACTGAAAAGCGTTGCAAAAACCAACAGCACTCTCCGAGTATTGTTGGCGGTGATGCAATACATAGCTTGTCGATAGGTGCCTACCGACGATTGCTAATATCTAAAGAATTTAATTTTTAAATGTCAGCTTCATAACACCGTTCACACTTTATATTTTGAAATATTTCGATGAATTTCATAACAAATCTATGGTGAAAGTGTAAGCGACGGTATCGTGACCTGTAACGACCGTTTCCATCTTCTATGTATCTTTTCATGAAACATAGAAACGGTTAAAGTGCAATGTTAAAGGTCATAAATGAATAGCGCTCACCTCTTGTTCCTGTTCTCCTCACTGTCGTCGGCGTCGTCGAGCGTGATCTCGTCGATGGTGGCGGAGTTGGTCTGCGCGGCCGTCTGCTGGTCATCGGCCGCCTGGCCCTCGCCGAACGCCACGCGGACCTCGGCCTGCTGCGACTCCGCGCCCGACAGCAGCTGGTTCTCTTCGGCTATCGCGTTCTGGAATACAACAGCGCTGTCAGTACTAGGCTTTGACACAGGCTAAGTGAAAATGAGATGGTCGGTGGCGATGCGATGCGATGGGGTGACGTGACGTGACGATGAAGACGCGCGGTCTGCGCGCGTCCGCTCTGCCGCTCTCTGGCAGGCTGATGGTGCGCGATAAGGTCGCTCATACCGGCAGGAAGTACAGCGCCCGCCGGCGGCGCGCGGGCTCGTCGTCGCTGCTGGTGCTGCTGGCGGTGGTGGTGGTGGTGGGCGGTTCCGTGGTGGACCGCGTCGTGGGCTCACTCTCGTCCTCATCGTCGTCGTCGTCGTCGTCGTCGTCGTCGTCGTCGTCTAACTCCACCGTCCCGCCCCCTTCGTTCTTTCCTTGGCTGTTTCGATTCCCTAAGAAGGCTCGCAGGAATAGCGGACCGAAGGTCTTCAGGACCTGGCTGGTGATCTCCTGTACCTTCTGTTCGATTATCTAGAACACACACCGCCCGGGGTACCGTAATGGCCACTCAAAAATATTTGATGTTAACATATCCTGCAAAAGAATTAGGCTGCGATCAATCAGCTAGGTGCTTCAGCATGGAAAGGTATTTAGGGAATTGCTTTGCGAGCGTTGCTGCTAACTATTGGATGGCTAGAAGCTCCGAAGCTGACGGTATGATTTCATTATGTATAGGTTTCTGGGAATCGGGAATTACTAATGCATTTGGATACAGGTAAAGCAAGAATAATTTGTTCAACGTTCATAAAATATCAACGAGTAATTAGCGGTTTAGTCGATAAAGATTCATTACAAGGTAAAGTTTTTTATCGGCTAACAATAATGTAGTGCTATTCTTATAAAGAGGTTTGCATACTAAGAATGGCTAGGGTAAAATAACTACATCCTAAGTTATAAATATCGAGGCCTTGATATGTATATCTACATAATATTAAATCTTTTCGTTTGCACATGTTACAGTCTGTCTTCTCTGCAATATATTTAGGAAGGTAGTACAAAAGATGACGTGCAAATTAATGTATGCAATACAATAACCATTTATAAGAACCGTGTGTTCTGTGCCGTCCCTGACATAGATGGTCTGAGTGCCGGCGTGGGTTTGTCTGATGAGACTGTAACACATGCAGCGAGGTGGTGACCCCGGGGGGTGGTGACCCCGGGAGGTGGTAGCGTGGTTACCTGCGTGAGCGTGGGGAACAGCTGGCGCAGGATGCCGATGGTGCGCTTGTTGCGCTCGCTCAGCTCGGAGCCAGGGGCGCCCAGGTTCAGCGTCGCTAGGGTTTCCTGCAAACGTAAAGGGATGTGTTTTTAATTATAACCAAAGAAGTGGTGATAGATAATGATTTGAATGTGTGACTCTAACAGCTTCGACTCCTGCGTTCACTTATAAAGTTACGTTCATATCAGAAACTTTCATTCCTCACGTTATAGACCTTGCACGGTCTTTATGGACCCAGTGGTGTAATAGTTATGAGTTACGAGGAAGAAGAATCACATTGAGAAATCTATCTGGAAGTGCTCAAAATAATAGCAACATAAATGGGCACATGGTAACATTGGCACATCATTAGATAGGTAGGTTACGGTTACGTCAACTATTTTGGTTGAAGATAACACGAATTCGCAGTTGCAAACGAAAGGTTAAAGAGCACGTGACAGTAATTTTTTCGAAACAATGGAGTTCAAGGGTCGACGAATATCTGTCGTTTACAATCATCATTCCCATTGTGAAACACGGCGACCAATTACATAGTGTGTAATTGTTTTATAAGGAGAGGTATGTAGGTGCCGCGGGGCACGCGATACCTCCATTTGCACTGCGCAGTCGCCTGTGACCGTTTGGCTCACAGCCGCTCCGTGCCGAAATTTCGAGGGCCTTGCAACTGCTGACAAAACCATTCGCCTCACCGTGGACAAGGGATTTCATGTTTTTATGCACGAAGCGTGTGGTAAGATGCGCCTCGAGAGTAGTTTTCTCTGCGAGTAATAACTTGTCGCAATTGACCGAATAGTTAGGTTTAGTTGGACGTTTTATAGCAATCGTAAGCCAATTACCGATAAATGAAAAAGATAACCTATTGTATTGTTATATTTGCGTATAAAGTTAATCGAAGACAATGTAAATGAGCATTAATTTGTGTAAAGCGGCGTACACGTTAGCTGGCACGCCTGCTTGAGCATTGGGGCCAGCGTGTTGCCAAACCAGCTCTTGGTGGAATTTCGTCTTGATCTCAGCACTAGGACATTACTCCGGGTGTGCTACTTAATACACGATTTATTCACGTTCTAAATACAAGGTAAATAATCTAAGGACTCGAAGGAGATAATTGTTGGAGATATGATGTTATTGTATCTACTGACATTGAGCATTGACATTGAGCACGAGCCCCTGACAGAAGGCAAGTGGTCGCTATCGCCCATAGTCGTCAGTTATATCAGATGATTCACTGATGAATTCTCAATAAAAAGGGACAAAACAAATGATTCTCAAATATTAGAACTTGCTACTTTTTTGGGCGAGAATCAATTTGAATAATCTATAATGTTGTCTCTCTTCTGCCTTCAACTGCTTAAAAAATAAATGGATGAGAGGAATTTATATGAAAGTAAACTAAGTCAATAAAGTATATCCGTGAGAACGATTGCAACGAGACCTATTGCAACCTCTAACATCCATAATATAATATTACTAATGTTATAAAGTTACCCTTGAACGATCGTATTTAAACCGGAAGGTTCGCTGAATAAATTTAATTGGTTTAAAAGTCTGACAATGAAATTAATGTTTTTTCTTCAAGCGGACTAAAAGATATTGAACTGTTTGTTGTTAACAACGAAATTGTCTCAGAGCAGTTCAAATTATTTTGGAGATATACGATGAAGTAAGAAACTGGTAAATAAGTATTCAGTGGTCAGTCGTGTTGTCAAATGTGTGCTTACCGTAACTGTTGTCGTACCGAAAGAAGACCCGACGCCATCAGTGGGACAGTTTTTGGGCTGTGACGGTCGAATTGTTAACTACTTATTGAAGAAAATCAGTTGGTCGTAACGGTGGTTAATGAAAGTTGTTTATAATAATTTCATTTGAATAAAAGGAAGTGAGGTAACCTCACGAAATGAATTGTACAAGTTTGTACATTTTCTTTTACCAACAACGATGATCTCTACAGACCGATCAATTGTAACCTAAAGTTTTTTAAAAAGCCTTTTCTGAAAGGAGTTTACCTATACATGTTGTTTATTAAGAGCAAATTCTCCTCAAAACATGTAATTATGATGTCGTTATAAATAACAAATACGCTGCCGTGTATCACACAAAGGCTATGATAGAAGAACCGACTACGGGCCCATCGATACTATTTACCACCGAGAGCGTCACGGAATATGCTCCCGATCAGGCAACGCAGAGATCCATGACCTGCAGTGTGTCGGTGACGTCAAGACGTGTGAAAGCCATTATGCTATAATGTATCTTTGGCAAAGGGAGATCTCCCGCCAGGCGAGACGACATGCCTGGGGGGCGGCCGAGGCCCCGAGTGAATGTACTCGAGGTGTGGTATATATGCGGGCGATCGAAAATTCTTCGATAGCGTGATTCAGGCTTCGGTGACGTTACCGTGTGACGTGTGTGCGATGTCGCCACATACCTTTGCACTGGCAGCGGGGGCGATGATTTCAATGATCTCTGGTGTGTTGTCGTCGGCGGCGGCGGCCGCGGGGTCGGGCTGCGCTGCCGGCTCGGGCTGCGCTGCCGGCTCGGGCTGCGCTGCCGGCTCGGGCGCGGGCGCGGCGGCCGCCAGCGCTAGTAACGCTATGAAGTATACTGCACTCCTCATCATTGTGGCGGTTAGTTCTGATCACTGGTCTAGCGTCGTGGCTTGTCTCGTCTCACCTGCAAGGAAATACATCGTCAATATTCATTCATTCATTATTTAGATAATATCTAATGTGTTAAGCGTAAGCAGTATCAACTCCGTTCAGTGTATGAGTTCGAATACAGAATCATCAGTTCTCAGTAATGTAGAACGACGTAGAGAATAGTAGAACGATGTGCCCTCTTGATAACCGTCAGCCATTGCTAACACAAAACAATAAATCTTTGAGGTAATTTAATTCACGCTTAATTTCTCAAAATACTCGCACATCTAACAATTTATCAGAAATAGGTACAAATTGTACTCAGGAGGCTAAGTAATGATGTAACAAGTAATGATGTAATTGGGTAATGGACCTTTAACCCTAGCGGAGTCGGTGGGCGCAGGCAACTCGCGGCTCGCTGGCATTTGAACGGTTATCTAATGCGGATTGTTTTTGTTGTTCATCGATAGTATAACATTGTTTAACATTACGGTGGCGGGCGTAATGTGATGCGTGCAGCGAGCGAGCCAGCGAGCCAGCGCCGATCTAATGTATGTAGTTTGCACAATTCCATTGCGTCACTAGCACGCGTCTTTACTTTCGTATCTTCAGTACAAGTTACTAGTAGTAAGTATTCTAGAATATGAACAATCCGATTACTTAACTAGAAGATCGGGCTTCTGCTTGGAACTTCTTAGGTCTGAATAGTTAAGCTTAGAATCGATTTTTTAAAGTATGAGAATCCGGAAGTATTAGTCTAAGTTTAGAACCGCTTACTATATCCATATAATTATGTATCTTCGTCCAACCTATCGTTCTATCGGTTTAAGTTGTTGATAGGCGGATAATACCTAATTGTTTTATTTATTATTTTGAGTTCATACGTCACGCCATCCAGTTGTAGTTACGTACATAAAATAAGTCAGTATTTCCCAACAATAATAAACGTATTTAAATTAAGTGTCTCAAGATCGCGCTGTGGTTCCAAAAAATGTCAATACAAGCTGCAAGTGAAATTAAGGACAGAACGTAACCTTCGTAGTGTTTGTTGCATATTTACTTAATATCGTAAAATGTACGCTCTCGCTACAGAATTAAAGTCACCGTTATTGTATACCCAACCTTTGTAAAAGCCAAGGTTTATCTCGTTTGTTGATGAAGTACGGGTATGTCCAGCCAGCGTAATTCCTGCTGTAATTATATAATTGTCGCGTCGACATTTTTAACTGCGACACCTCACTCGTGCGAACATCAATGCCATAGTATGCAAGAAAAAAACAATAGAATTTTAATAGACTACATACTTTATATCCATAATACTAATGCTGATGCTGATGCGCGTGAAATAATTTCAAATTTACTTTGTATAAGTAAACGGACTTATATTTTTTACATCACTCTGTCTTCATATAGTGGTTGCAAGTTTGCGATTTGGCTCTGGATGATACTGTTATCAGAATAGCATTCGTAGACGGACGCTTTTATAGCCAATTGATAATGAGTACTTTGTCAATAACTGCGTAGAGTTGATTTTAGAGTTCCGTACCTTGAAAGGAAAAAAACAGAACCCTTATAGGATTAATTTTTAGTTACATCATGTAATAACAAAATTCTTAATAATTTCCATAATTATGATTCGATTGTTCTTATGAGTGAACTTTTACTTATACATACTCTTATACCTACAGTTATATACGGAATCCTCCGTGGGCGAGTCCGACTCGCACTTGGTAAGAAGAGTGTAACACTCAACAACAAGCAATAATTTAATAAAAACAGTGACCACATGGCGCAATACTGGCGTCGTTGTACACGAAATACACATTACTGTTTAGAGTCAGCGAGTATTGCAGTAGACCACTCAGTGCATTTTATGTTGCAGCTCATAGCGTCGGTACAAAAGTCAACTCGCCAATCTGCAAATGTCAAAATGTTCAGGAAGGGTAGGATTTTAATATAAAAAGTATGTATCGTTGTAAATCAGGGATTTCTTAAAATCAATTCAAGTTAATGAATATGTATACTATTGCCACAGATACAATATTTTGCCACAATATGGGTTGTGTAAAAAATATTGATGTCTAATGTATGTATGTCAAAACTGCCAAAATTACACTTTGGCTAGTTGACTTTTGTACCGACGATAGTCTCTATAAAAACGTTTGCAAAACACAGCCTCGTCCAATGACGGATTGTATAAAGTTATAAAGTAAAATGACTAATCATTTCATATGATTTTTTTGATATGATTTGTATACCTACAAACTTATGAACTTACGTAAAAACTTTAAACGTTTCTCTACTGGTTTTCGTGCTACCTTGTTTAGATTACGTTAAAGGTATTATTGTATTCATGCGAACATCACCAGAAGTGTGTAATTAAGTCCAATTAAATCCAATTGTATCATTGGATAACGTTTTCTATTACTTTCTTTATAGCTTCTCACTGTTGTAACTTCGAAGGTATCACTTTGTAGCTAATTCATCTGTTCATTTCTTTCAATACCGCCATGCTGCAAGGCTTTATAAAACTTTTAACGAGTCGTAATATTCGTATGTATGTTTTCTTAGAAAAAACCGAATGACGTTATGGGTACCGAATGCAGGTCGATAAATATCGGCGTCGGTATGTAATCACTGTAATGCAAACTAATTAAATATTAAAAATAGCACGAAGTGAGAGGTTCGGAATGTTCGGATATTTCGAGTTATTCCACGGCGGCCGCGGCCGGCCACGTAATCCGCGCAGGGCTGCCACTTACAGGTAATATAGGAAATTACCTTCACATTAGTTTAATAACTTTTTACAAAAAATAACCGAATTCAAAATCGATAAGTAAAGATAACTCAAAAACTACCCGTCAGATGTCGCTCAATGGACGACAACAATGATTATATAATTTAACTAAATAGCTTGTACATTATTCAGTTTACTATCGACACGAGACTATTACGATATTGAAAGATTCCATAGTAGGCACGAAATACTAGCTTTATTCTCTTTTTCGCACGTCTGAGCGGCTCGATTCTATCAATACCAAGACTCTATATTACCCCTCCTGTTTTCATCGCGTATATATTGCGAGAATCTGTACTGTCCGCTGTAGAGGGTAATTCTCTTGAACCTCGTGGGGTCACGATTACGTCTACCCGAAATATCAACACATAACCACTTGCTCTTAAATGGCATTATGTTATATAACGACTGGTCTGAAGTAATAGTGGTTCCTGGAATTTCCATGTGCAAAGTTTTGAAATACGTATACTTAAGTACTTTTTAAAAGACTAGAATATCAGCCCTTGGTCATTAGTACCTATTTTTTTATATACATGCGTTCGAGATTTTTGTCCTATCACTGTGGAAATACGATTTGAAGGTTTATCGTTCAAGAATATTTGAGATGCAAGGTATGTGATTTTAAACTTATATAAGTACGAATGGGGTATTGCATGACTTTCGAGTGTGAAACCGACACACAGTCATAATCGACCTTGCCACTATTTTTTACCTCCTTTAATGAGCATTCACTAAAAGTATGAAATGTATCACATGACCTTGGTTTGATTGAAACATGTACGGGACCTCGTGTAAAATGAACATTTTCTACTGAAAAAGTACAAAAATCTTAGTATATTTCAACGGTTAGTACACCGGCGCAGCGACAAACGTTGCTCTCGTCTTGTCAAATTTATTGAAATTTTCCGCCCGATTGCATCGCCTGGGAGTTGTTGAAACAAAAGTCAATTTTTATTGCGTTTAAATGTTTCCGGAACTGATTCAGTGTACATTTACAATGTACTATTAGCTAGGCTGTGTTACAGAACTACAACCCAAAATATATTTGTTAGCAAAATTATTTGAGTTTTGATCGTCTAAAGACAGGAAGTAGAACTGTCAATGGAATACTATAATGGGTAGTTATATAATTCGATATAGTACAATGAGACATTTATAATATTATCTAAATAAGTAACTCTTTCATGGTAAGCCACGACGTTTATCGCAAAAGCTAAAGTTTGAGTATCGCAGCTCTATATACTGCACGGATAGAGAATGGCGTAACAAAAGTGTTTGGGTGCTATACTTTTAATCTATCTTCCGTTTTAAGAAGCGAAGAAGTAATAAAATGTTAATTACAAAACCTGTGCGCCTTCTACAAAAACTTGCTAAGTGCGTTATTAGGGTTCCGTACCCAAAGGGTAAAACGGGACCCTATTACTGAGACTTCGCTGCCCGTCCGTCCGTCCGTCCGTCCGTCCGTCTGTCACCAGACTGTATCTCATGAACCGTAATGGTTACACAGTTGAAATTTTCACGGATGATGTATTTCTGTTGCCGCTACAACAACAAATACTAAAAAACAGAATAAAATAAATATTTAAGTGGGCGCCCATACGATATGCTATAGTTTAGTTACCTTTCGGTCCAAGAGATGGCGTTGTGCGTAATATGTGGCTACAATAAAACAATTAAATATTTAAGTGAGCCTTTCATACAACAGACCAAATTTTTTTGGCGTTTTTATACATAATGGTACGGAACTCTTCGTGCGCAAGCCGACTCGCACTTGGCCGGTTTTATTATTTTATATTTCAAAAGTAAGGTCGACCACCCATGACCTCTATAGCCCACAGGTTTCCGACTGACGTGAGTTAAGTAACGCAGTAGGCTTCGCTCCGAGCGTGTCTCATGCTCTGATCGCACCATTTATATGCGAGCGGTATTCTGAACATGTCAGCAAGATATCAAACGTGTAGACATTAGACTCCCTTGTGAAACCACAAGCGGTAAAGGTATGGTTCACCGGACGGAGCAACGATCGTGAGTTGACGGACTTCGTAGGTTTGACGGCGGCTAAGCTACATTCACTGGCCCCTCGCAGGACGTTTAAAGATTGGCGGTAGCTTGGTTTAGCTCTGGTGTAAAGGCACCCTGATTCATTGAGTCGCTTGCTAGAGTTGCACTAAGTTTCAAGAACTACTATATTAATTTTTTCTCTATGAACTAATATGAAATATTTTAAGATTACATGAGATACATTAACATATTTAAGTTTGTATCGCATCACCAAAGGGTTTTTGGGGTAAAGAAACGATCCCGCATTTTTGTAATTGTAGTCCATAGTCGACTAATATAATATAATATTCGGGAGTTACGGAACAAATGGGTACTATATCGTAATCCGTTTTTATTTAATCAAATGTAAAATGGCAATTTTTTAAATTTAAATTTAATTTTATAATCGATAGAAGAAGCATTTACAAATGAAAGAAATGTAGCAAAAATATTATCTTTTATTATTTTCTTTATAGCAGTCCAAATATGTGAGGTTGTGGGAGAAACAAAGACGTTATAATAATCTTGCGTTCGTTTTTTTGTAACGTTCTATGTACTTGTACTATAAAATTACAGTATTTTATTATTACTGATGTTTTTGCTCTCATAATTGGATTTATTAGAGCCAGAACAATGGCTTTTTATTGTCATTATAACAATACATTGGAATAGTTTAGTTCATTTTGCGACATTGATTATAAACTTAATTAATTGTTCTTTGTAAAAACATACGCAAGACATAAATTTGTAACTAAGCGTGTGTGGGGTTAAGTGCATTATTTTGTTGTTATTATTATAGCAAACCGCTTAATGTCAACTGCAGTCCGCGGATATGACTGTACAATTAATATCAATATGTTAAGTAATAATATTTTCGGGTAAGTTGTTTGTTTATTTGTGGCGGGTGCGGCTGGCGAGCGGCTACATTATTTGGTTGTTGGCGCGCTCTTCCGGTTTGAAAGGCGACCGCCGCTATTCGGCTTCTATAATTAGATGACTTATACAATACATTTTTAGTTTCATTTATTTTGCGATTATTGCAATCTAATCATTTATTGCACAGCGTGTATTACGGCATTCTACAAAACTTAATAACTTCATTAAAGTTTATTCAAAACGTAACAATAACTTAAACAAAACACAATTATCGAATTAAATCGCGGCCGCAACACTCATTGTATTACACTCACTAACGGATATCATTAATTATTGGTTAACTACATATATTTTATAGCCGTAATATATTCGCAATATTATAGTTTGTTATACTTTATTATGTAGGTAAATTAATTAAACTAAGCTATTTGTACTCAGTATTATTCAACATTTCAAAGTAGGTTTGTCTAGTTGATAGACAACACCTTGTAACTTTGTATTTACCGTACGTGTGATTGTCACGGCAACTTGTCACGTTTAGCTAAATGTGACTTAGCTTTTAAAGTTTTTTTTACTACTTTCAAATACGGACTCAGCTGAAAAGAGGTTTATTTTTTTATTTGTACGTTTTATTCGTTTGCCGTAAAAAATTACGACTACTATAATTAATATTCGGCTATTAAATCTGCATAGGAATTCAGATTCGCTTAGCACGGTGATGAAACATTTATGTACAAATTTAATGTTATTTGTAACGATTACTATCAAACCCTCAGTGGATTTAGAAGACGGTACTTTTGACTTTAACGATAGGATTTTATTGACTGATATTTATGTTTAGAGCCATAATTTTAGCTAATGATTGGTCATAAAACATTGAGCAAATATGGCCATAACTTCGTTGTTTGTCTCAATCGGGCAGCGGTCGACGTGGCCATACGTGTTGCAATGCAACCCGCCACTCTAATGTACCAAACAAAATGACAAAATCACATAAGTTCTACGTGAGCAGAGGCACAGTGCACACTGCAGGCCCAGAGGGCAAAACGGTTGTGGCGGTGCCCATACCGAGAATGAAACGATTTTACTGAAACGTGCGTTGCCGCGTTGTAAACATGCATTCCATCCTTTTGGACTTTTATGATTCCATTCTTTATGACCGTCGCTCAGGCATTATAGGTAGGTATGAGTATGAGTAGGTTATATCAAAACTACCAATGTATTATACGGACTACACACAGATTGTACATAATGTCAAATGTTTCTTTACTCACGTGCCGGTCGTAATATTCCACCCATTATGTCCCAGCACGAGCTATCTATCAAGCAATGATGGTTGATGATTTATTGTTACATACCACGTTTACACCATTTCAGTCCCTACGTGACAGTGGCTAGAGAGCATAGTTCCGTGAGCTCGTTAATTTATCGCCGTAATGTTGGTGGTTTAGTGATCTTTGCGCGATACTGCGCCGGCGCCGGTTGCTCCATCGCTCCAGTTGGCGAAGGATAACGGACATGTGGGGCAACAGCGGGCTGTGTCAGTACCACCGGTGCTACTGCTTTATAATTTACCTTAACGAGCTTCACTTTGTACACATTAATATTTAAGCAGCAACTTTTTACATTTATTAAAGGTACCGTGGCGCGGGACTTTCAAAAACATCAAGTATTTTTGCCGGCCGTGAAAATGAGACGGAGAAAGAAAGAAACAAAATTGTATGTAGTTCTTTCATACAGAGGTAAGTGTATGATATATGTTTAATTTTAAATTGAGTTCCGAATTATTGACGGGTATTTGTTATGCGACCTCACGGTGTTGTCGTGCTGAGGAGCAATTGAATAATTATAAAAGTTTATGAAAAATTTGTCAGTGCACGTCTTGGAGTCTTCTCATTTGACAACCCTATATTTTATTACATCTTTGAATTTTACAACTTCACCGTGACTAAATTTTATCTTATTTTAATACGTAAATCAATGATAAACGTTTATTCCCCTGCCACTTTGGGACGTTGCGAAAAGTTCTCAGTATAATAGCTAAATCGGCCATGTTTCCCAGATATTACATTAACAGAGTGACTCTCTGAAAGTAGAATCCGGTTACAAAAAACTGTTACCTGAACGATTTGTCGGTTGAGGTTGAGTTCACAACGACATCGCAGCCACCCGCGTCCGGCGATTGGTGATAACATGACAAAGCAATCCGCACTATTTATAGCATTTCCAGCTATTTATACCCCTTAATTACTCATTGCAAACTATGTTTAGGAAAATCTAGCTATTTGCAATGGTGTTTTTAGTTTCAGAAAAAATATCCATTTAAGCATTAGTACTGTTACGGTTGTTATAAGTAGCCTATTGATTTCAACATTGGACTTCCGACTTGGGTTCGTAACCTGCACCTACTTCTAATTTTCAAATGCCTATTCCCAGCGGAGGGGCAGTTACGGGTTGAGATACCTAATTATGATGACTGATATTTTGTTCTTAATTCAATGCAAATCAATGCCAGGTACATAAATTACATGATCTTGACCTACTAGCGACTGGGAATTGCTTCTGTGACATCCAAAGCTCAAATTGGTTTGACAGTTAGTGGCTAATTTGTGTGTCGGAAGAACTAAAGTCGTCTGATGGCCTCCGATAAGGTATAACTGCTGGTAGATAACGACATCAGCAGCGTATGATATACAGCTCTATTACATTATGTAGAATTAATGTAATCTATGTATATAAAATCTAAGTAAACAAAGTGAAGGATCGGTGCAATCAATTCAAGAAGGGCGAGATCGCGCAAAATATTTGCATAGTCATAGAACTTCAATGGGTGTTCGTGACGCTACAAGTACCTGTGGAACGATGTCACAGTCCTCGAGTCAGCAATGCCTTGAACTCAGCCGAGAGCAGCGGGTGGAGTGTTTGCCAGCGGCCTCGCGGGCCCTAAGTTCACGGCTCCGTATGTCCTTACCATACGGCTCAATTACGATAATTATGTTCACGTACTTTGTATGTCAACCGTCGAAGAGCGCCGGCATATAATTTACTTGTAACTGATCCACATTAAAGATGTGTATGGGTAGATAACTAGATACTATTAATAAGACTACGCGTTATGCCAAATATCAAATGAAACTAACTTAACGGGTAACTAATTTAATGGGTCTTAAGTAATGCAAGGGCCAATATTTTTTTTCACTTAGTAAATTGATTTGGTATCGATAATGATGCTGCTTAGCTATACTGTTATCATGATAAGAGGTTCATTAAACGAAAATAACAGTTCGCATCAAGCGTCAAAAGGTCTGCAAATGTAGAAGAAATTGTAGAATAACTAAACTATTAGGCGCGGCAACACAAATGACAGAACGAAAGAAACAAATATTAGGTTCACAGCTACTTATCGCAACAAAACACATCATTTGCGTATGCATTGTGAGTGCAGAGAATGAGTATTCAGCAGTTCGGGTATTTTACGTTTTGTTTGCTTTCATCTTTTCTTTCATATTTAACTTTGAATGATAAAGGTTGGTCAAACTTTACGCAAGTTTTTACGCATTGTGTGAGGCGCGTGGCGATTGGCGGCTTGGCGGCGAGTGAAGCGCGCGGGCCACGTAAGCGCAACCCAATGTTTATGTTAACTTTAATTTTTCGCTTGTTCTTTACTTCGCCAGTATAAAGTATGTCGCTAGTCACCTCGGCTCCCGTGACTTTGTCAAACTAGTCAAACAAGTTTCATTGATCATGTAGAAATGTTTGCAGTGTTTTTACACCTCGACACGACCTCTCGGAGTCGCTACGAACACAACAGAACTCGTATTGAAATTACATTTGATATTGTTTTGTTGTTAGGTGTATTGTGTCATATACGATGTAGTATACATCTAAGTGGCCATTTTAGTGTTAATAATTTAACGCTGGCGTAAACTAGCATGTTAAATTGATGATATTTAAAATTAAAGTAAGTATTCAACGTGCATGATTCACAATTATGTAACAATTCCAAGCCCGTGCTCATCAAAAATGTTCAATTGTGCCGGTGTAGCCTCATCTTATTACTTAATCGAGATGCTCACGACACTACTTAGTCACGCCGTGGTTCCACATAATAATAAAATAAGGTGTATTATAACTGTCAAAGAGCGGAAGACGGTCGGTCGGTCGTCGGTCGCGTCGTTCCGCTGCCGGCTCCGACGTGCGTCGCCATTGTTTGTCCGAATCAGTTTATTAAATTGCTCGTCTCGTGTCGTGTCGCAATCGTCACGTAACGGCCCCTTCCCGGACTCCGCTCCGGACCTGTCCACACGAGGACATTGTGCCACCGTACGGCGAACTGTGATGCTAAACTCATTTCCTTATTTTAATCATTTTAATACGTATTATTATAGTCCGCAGGCCGCGCGTCGCCTCTTACAGTGACCACTAAATGTCTTTATGTAACTTAAACAACTTTGGAATGTAAAAGTAAAATGAGTCTGTTACAACATTTAATTGTCAGACAACGCTGGACGCCAATAAAATAGACGAGACCCACTGACGTTGATTTTTCTATTCAGTTTTTACTTATGTATTCGTAGCTGTATTAATTGTGTGCATGAAGTCACGTGTAACTTTAGCTTTTTCTTAAATACGTCTCGCTTTCCATATTATGGGTAGGTACTGTTATCTATAGAGACAATTTGTCAAGAGAATGGAAAATAATACCGATCGTAATGTAGCACGTGCCGCGATCCCTAGTAATTAACAAACATTAACTGGTATTGCCTCCGCCGCGTTCAGTTTCTTAATCCACTAATTTAGTGTTTCACAAGCTAAAGCCGCGGCCGATAGGTGGCGATTTTCGATCGCTATCGATAAGTCAGCGGCGCACAGATCCTGTTGCTGCAACTACCGTCGCCACCTCCCGACCGGACGCGACATACTCGTACTGAAAGACATTATCTCCTGCATTTTTCAGTGATAACAGTTACATAGTTAAAAATATGCTAAACTTTAATCCACATCATTTAATTTGTTTAATCGCGCTAATAATAGTAATAATGCTACACACTCACAGCCTACTAGGGTCGCCGGTGTCGTAGATGCCATGAACATCTCGGATGACAAGGACACATAATGGTGATAAATTAACGTATAATATTGATATAAAAAAGCAAGGTACCTAAATATATGTTTACCTTGCTCAAGACACGTAACTATCAAATGATAACTGAACAAAAGAAACAAATAGAAAAAGTTAATATTATTTGAATACTATAATTTAGTTTCCGGAAATGTTTATGACAAAAAAGTTAACGTTCCTGTTTTCCGAATGGGGATTCAGCGTACCGAGCGGCTTTGACTGACAGAAGACATTTGGTATTGTTACCCATTTCCACAACAAAGATTTTGATTGATTGATTGACTGATTATTTCGTATGATTGATTTTATTTTTCGCGAAGGTGTCTCAGGGCAGTGGGGAGTAGTAAACACTAAGGGCGAAAAAATTGTTTCGAACTTGAAGATGGACTGTCACTTATACCCCAAACGCTGGTACGAGTATGTACATAGGACTTTCGTTCAGGTTTGATTGAATAAAACGATGCGCCGGCGGCGGCGGAGACGTCTTTCGAAAGACTTTCTGTTGCGTGAAGCGGGCAAGCGGGTGCCGGCTTTACTGCTTTACATAACAGGTGCAGCCTCACCACTCACATTATAAATTATTATAGAATTTGTTGCAACGTCAGGTGAGGAAACGTCGTTTATTGCGTACATACCGTCATCAGCCATCGCTGGCCCCGTCCGAATTGAGTGAGTATTCATCAAGTAAATAAGATAATACGTGTGTAAATAATTTGAGTTTGAATTGAAACAAAAGAGTCCGGGTTTAAATCCTGCATGCACAAAAAACGTGCGTATTACAATTTAATTATCACATGCTTCGGTGAATGTAAACATCGTGAGAAACCTGCACACTTGAAATTTCCCCATAATTTTCTCAAAGGCGTGTGAAGTTCGCAAATCCGCACTCCCTCTTATACTGAGAGAATATCTGTGCCCAGCACTGATAGATAATTACGCATCAATACAGTTTGCTAAAGCTAGCCGGCCAGCCTGCATTGATCGTACTGGACGTTAACACCTCTCAACTATCCGCAGCCATTCACTCGTTACACAATAATCTGCACATATTTAGCAAAATATATTAAAATTAATTCAATAAATCTATTTTTCTAACATTCACTGTATTTATAAACAGCTAATAGCTCGCTTGACATTTACAAAATCGCGATTCCAACTTGAGGGCAAAGGTATGTCTATCGCACGGCCATTAGATAAATGAACTATTAGGACCTATCATTGGTATAAAAGTAAATTATTTGTATTTTAATTTTCAAGGGCTAGTTTGTTCTGCTAAATGTTAATCCAAAAAATTACGTGCAAAAATGATATGACATCTGTAGCGTCTCAATATACATTCATATCATAATTATAGTCACTGGTAAGTAAGTGCTTAATAGTAAATAGGTATGTCTGTTTCCTGGTGGCGGTCAGAGACTGCAAGGCGATAGCAGTGTCTGCGTGGTCACAGTATGTAAAGACGGGTCACTGACTGATGTCACGACACGTTAATATTCATCAGCGCAGTGCGTACGAGGACTCTTCTTTTATTCAGGAATTTGTATAGATTTACATTTACGCTCGCTAGACGATTATCATGAGCTTCTGCGAGTACACTTTATTCACGCACATTTTATGTAATCAACTGACGGCAGCAGTTGATCTTTGGAAACCTTGAGTCTTCTCGTCTTATCTAGATGGAAATCTCTAGATGGAAGTTTATAGTATTAGATGTTTGATATTTTGGCATTTTGCACTAAAACAAAACACACCTTCAAATCATAAGGCTTTGTAAACCTTGCTTGTACATTGTACATACGTCAATAATAAATAATTATATACAGACTAGAGCTACAATTAAACACACGTTTTAAACACCTCCCTAATATTCTTTCACAACTTCTGGTTAAAATTTATTCAGGTACTAGCTTTCCGCCCGCGGCTCCGCCCGCGTGGAATTTTGTTAGGTATATAGCGTATTTTTACTGAACTCGACAGTGCTTTTCTTTAGACTTATTTTAGAAAAAAAGATTTTTCAGGCTGAAATCTTATTACAACTTCAATTTAATATCGAACAAAATCGCCCATGTAGTTTAATATTTGCTGCTTTCCCTTCATAAGAAAGTCCAACTCGCTCTTGGCTTGGAAGTTATTTTTCAGGAATTTGCATTTTACGATCCCGTGGAAATGTCCTAAGTAAATTTCCCGTCTCGTATAAATATTTGGAGTACTAAATCTCTATTTAATTTTACACCTACCTATATATTTTTAAGGTGATATTGAAAAAATACTGAAGCACATTTTTTAATTTTAACAAAGAGACTGGACATTCATTTTCAAGTCCCCTTGGAAACTAACGAAAAAAACACAAATTTTCACCCCGTATTTTTAGGGGTTGGAGGGTTAATTCGAAAAAACACTTGATTTTTTATTTACAACAAAGAGTATTTACCTATTTTCAGCTTTCTATCTTGAAAATTTTATTAAGTCCCATACAATCTTTCACCCCCCTTTTAAAGGGGTTGAGGGTTAATTATCAAAAAAATCTGATACACGTATTCATTAATTTGAAGTAAGCAACCAAAATTCAAATTTTCAAGTCACTAACTTCAATGTTGTAGAATTTTCATATAATAGTTTTCACCCCTTTCATCCCCTTCAGAGTGGAATTTCCAAAAATCCTCTCTTGGTCCCCTACACTCCCCAAGGAACATACAATACATGGCAAATTTCATGTTTCTAACTTAGAAAATGACGGACTTCCATACAAACTTTCAACCCCTATTTTACCCCCTTAGGGGTAGAATTTCCAGAAACGCTTAAATACGTATCTATTAATTTTTAATCAGTTTTTCAGGAATTTGCATTTTACGATCCCGTGGAAATGTCCTAAGTAAATTTCCCGTCTCGTATAAATATTTGGAGTACTAAATCTCTATTTAATTTTACACCTACCTATATATTTTTAAGGTGATATTGAAGAAATACTGAAGCACATTTTTTAATTTTAACAAAGAGACTGGACATTCATTTTCAAGTCCCTAACTTGGAAACTAACGAAAAAAACACAAATTTTCACCCCGTATTTTTAGGGGTTGGAGGGTTAATTCGAAAAAACACTTGATTTTTTATTTACAACAAAGAGTATTTACCTATTTTCAGCTTTCTATCTTGAAAATTTTATTAAGTCCCATACAATCTTTCACCCCCCTTTTAAAGGGGTTGAGGGTTAATTATCAAAAAAATCTGATACACGTATTCATTAATTTGAAGTAAGCAACCAAAATTCAAATTTCCAAGTCACTAACTTCAATGTTATAGAATTTTCATATAATAGTTTTCACCCCTTTCATCCCCTTCGGAGTGGAATTTCCAAAAATCCTCTCTTGGTCCCCTACACTCCCCAAGGAACATACAATACATGGCAAATTTCATGTTTCTAACTTAGAAAATGACGGACTTCCATACAAACTTTCAACCCCTATTTTACCCCCTTAGGGGTAGAATTTCCAGAAACGCTTAAATACGTATCTATTAATTTTTAATCAGTAGCCCAAAAATAAAGTTTCATGTTTCTAACTTAAAAAATGACAGTCTTCCATACAAACTTTCAACCCCTATTTCACCCCTTTAGAGGTTGAATTTCATAAAATCCCGTCTTAGTGAGCACTTACATCCTTAAAAGAACCCGCATGCAAAATTTCACACTCCTAGCACTTGTAGTTTCTGAGATTTTGTGATGAGTGAGTGAGTCAGTCAGTCAGTGACCTTTCGCTTTTATATATATAGATTAAGTTGAGTGCAACGCGTAATGACGGGTCCGGCACGGGCCCCACGGGCCGCACGGGCCGCAGGGGCCGCAAGGGCCGCACGGGCCGCACGGGCCGCACGAGCCGCACGGGCCGCGCGGGCCGCACGGGCCGCGCGGGCCGCATAATGGGAACGCCGTCATTATATCATTATGGCGCACGATCGTCGAGGACCACAATCATTCCACTAACACGCAGTATAATAACAATATGTCCGTCGTCGGGAGATGTTATCACTTATTAAGTTACTTATTACTGGAATTAGTAGTTATTTTACACATCCACTAATTAAATACGACGTTTTCGTCATTAAGTGCCGATATGAATATAATTATTTTTAACTACGTTATTAAACGTAACTACATCGTTACATGCATTCCGTGCGTATCCACTGAAACATTTTTATTAGTTTTGACCCCAGTAAATCAAGTTTTTGTGTTATCTTTATTAAGTGAATTTTAGTACTTAATAAAAATTGTTATCTATCATTTATTCGAAATTCTTTAGTTACTTCAGACAGAAACAATGATCTAAAAAGGCCTGGAGATAAATTAAATAATACTCTTAACGTTTAAGTTCTTTTACAAATAAACACGATGTTTAGTAATCATGTTTTATTTATTATTTCCTTAAATTTTAATTTTACGCGTTAAAGAGGCGAACTAGTTGAAAATTATATCAATCGCATTGGTCGTTGTAAACGATTAGTAACAAGGGTCGCCTTTCACTGCGTACCGTCCTTGCCCCGCGCTGCGCCCGCGCTGCCCTGACTGCTTTACATCTAACTCAACTCAACGCAGCAATGATTCCATTTAGCAAATTATCAACAAAAAATTAGTTAAATAATTAATACGATTTTATTCACAGACTCTAAGTAATAGTAAATTTCGAGAGATAAATCAAATCGATTTATCGAAATCAAGTAGTGCTGGTTTGATATAATTTGTAACAAGATTTTGGTTGCTCTTTAAGTCAATTAACTATTCATCGGTTCCAAAGCTTACGTAGACATTAATCTAAATTCAATAAAAACACATTTTCTTAATTACAAAAAAGCTATTAAGACTTCAAGGTCTCATATTTCGGCACTTTAGCTGGCATCGTAAAATTATTTATAGATCACAAGCACGTTTATCGTACGAACCTAGTAGTAGTTTATTAAATGTCTTAAAATGCAAATTCACAATTAATTTTCAGTATGGTCAAGTTTCGCAACTCTGTCCGACACAAGGTGAACGATCGCATTAAGAGTACCTACTAGGCCGCTATCAATAACGTAAATCGATTTTATTTTTGATATCGGAGCACCGAGTGGGTGCGAGCGACCCGATACGGCCGGCAGTCGAGCGGGGTCGTCGTGATCAAACTATGAATGTTAATTTGCTACAATCGATAAAATATGTATTACTAGATTTTTGCCCGCGGCTTCGATAGTCAGAGACGGACAACGACAAAATACCGTTAAAATTATTCCACTGGAAAGTATCACGATCAAGGTATAAATAATTATGATGATTTTTATATCCTGTCCACTCTCCTTTTCATCCTGTCAAGGGATAATTTCCGACATAACTATATTCTCGGTACTTTATTTGATCTCAAACTATCACTATTAATAATTAAGTATCTAGTATAAATGGCACATACTCATCATACGCAACTTAATGGATCTTCCCATGGGAGTGAAGTGTTTTTTGTTCCAAATTTCCGACATCGCGGATAAACCATCAGTCCTTTACTAATATGATATGGATCAGCGTGTTGGAATCATGTATTTGGCTAGGTGTGGGCTTACAATATCGTTTGAAGCTACTGACTTGGTTGTAACACTGACGCGGAAATAACCGCTTCGATTGCGCTGAACATTAAATTCATTAGTATTTTTTGTTACCAATCCAAATTATGCATTCGAACTTCTACTTGTGTAATTATTCTAAATGATTTTGTTGTGAGCAAGACTGAAAAGGAAAATACGAGTATAAATGACAAACATTATTAATTTGTAGTAATGTACTCGTATCCCGAGCTGTTGGTTTGGTCACGTCAGTTGCTAAACACATCTCCGCAATCCGCTGGACACGAGATTACGACTAACATGAATAAAACACTCGGTGGAGCAATCATTTGGCAACCTTAGCAATTTTACACGAGACGTTTCAATTAACTCGCGCTTTTGAAAACTGCTTTTGATCACGTCAATCACTGTTTACGTGACGAATTATTTCGAACTAAAAGTGTAGTTACGATCGCTAAATAGTTTTTTTTAAATAATAAAAGTCAGATTTTTTTAAATAATATTCATAACTGTAGGTATCCTAGGCGTTGTCACTATACATATACATAATCACATATTATGTTATAATTGAATTTATTACTTGTTGACGAGATTGCTTTCATATCTCTCGACTAACCTAACATTAGTGTAGGTGTAGTGATACAATCGTCAAGACAATTGCTTTATTTCTCAACGAGATAATAACCACAGCTATTAGTGTCGAGTATTGTTCCATAAATTTGGACTTTGAAAATATTATGGTGACAGTAGAAGTACATACGTACTAACTCGCTAACCATTACCAAATGGTACCAAGCATTTAAAAATGGTATTAATTTAGTGTACAGTCTATTTAAAATATGTAATGTGTTAAATAATATATGTAGGTAGGTATGTAGATGAAAGATGTATCGAGTAGTTCCGTGTATTGATCTGGATGTGAACCAGACCACCACCGTAAGAATAGCGACAGCCGATCACGCGGCGCTTGCGCAAGCGCAGCGCGCGGCGGTGTCGGCTGCTGCGGAAGGTGCCCAATGAGATGACTGTGTGCAATGATGATGTTACGGGTACCCACGATTCTTATAACGTGTCATACTTCACAGCTATAGCATATATGGTCACAATATTATAAAAAATTCAATTAATATAGGTTCAGATTGTGATACCTATAAACAATTTATCAATAGCAGTCGGATATTGCCAATCGAGTTTTTACATTGCTCGGAGCTCGCAGCGTGAGAAACGCGAAAGGCTGAGTAGTATCGCTTGCAAGCATTAACATCTGTGCACTAACCATTAAATATTTATTATCCAGGTGTTAACTATCCATTACCTAACACAATAGCGAGAAACAAAGAGTAGAAACTGCGCACGAGACGCATTTGTATCGTAATGACCCACAAGCCGAGAAGGTGGAAAGAAAGGAAGATATTGCAATTGCATCAGCCTAATTTGCACTCAGACTTCAATGAGAAGGTAGAAGGAAGAACTTAAGTTTGAGTGGGTCGTCTTGATTTATTCTCTATTAGAGAAAATCCATTAAATGATAAATATGAAGATTATTCACATTATAATGTAACGATTGCGTTAACTGTAACATTTCGTAGAAAATATTTTAGACGAAAACGTGTTGGAGGAAACAGAAAGATATAAATATTACACTTTTATGCCAAAGAAGTAAGGCTTAAAAGTGAAATAATTTTTATATTTTATTTGTGTAAAGAAGATCGTTGAAGTCTTTTGTTGGGGAGTGTAGAGATGCTACGGGCTACGGGCGGCTACGGCGGCGCTACGACCGACGAACGACGCACGCGGAATCAATACAATCAGACACAATCAATCAAAATACACTTATTACGTTAAAATTTAGCGTTGTGCCATTTTGACTCTCATTCTTTCTTGTGATGCAAAATTGTTTGAAGATTGCACAATCCGCATTCATAGGCGACGTTAGCCCACATTTCGCTAAATTACCATGTTACGGTACCTCGTTATATGATATGTAATTATTATGATTATTGTAAGCAACCACCCGTTTGTCGGTTCAGGTGATTTCAAAAGGAGGAGTTTTGTTTTTATTTTTTAATGCTCGACTTTCATAATTCGTGTCTTTGAGCAGGATGTTACAAAACAATGAACACCGAAGCCTCCCGTCGCTCCTGTGATGCTTTATGGCACTGACCCGCTTGTTAGATCACATACACATTGAAAATATTATGAAACTTCTAGCGGATTTCCAAACAAATGTGTGCTATTTCGAAATATCATGTATATTTTGCATGATTTTATCTTTAATGTTGCCAGAGTTTCACGATCCATGGTTCCGACCCTCGAGTTAGTCGCTGACGAGTGGTTTTTTAGTCCGCCAATTTAAATGTTTAAGTATTTAAATGATTAGTATTTAGAAACAGATCTTTACATTTTTTGGTAATCAAAAAGTTTTAATTTTTATCTGAACACGAAATGTTTCAGACAAATGTACAAAAGTAATTTTATAATTCCAGTAAATCTAATGCAAATATTTTATCACAAGAAGAAAAGGCAAAAACCATTATTGGTTGACAAACAAATTTCATGAAAGCGAAGTTAAGTAAATCGATACAAAATTATTGATAATATTGTTGGGTAATAATATTGTTCCGGCCGTCCGGTGCGGATATTTGGTGTGGTAGATACAGCTGCACAGCAACCGGGTGTTACAGTTGTGTCTGTGTGTCATTGTTCGGTGCATTGGAAATTTTTAGTTTTTTTTATACAGTTTTATTACAGGTCTTGTCTAGCGTGAGCTGTTTTATTTAGTCTATAATTGGATTCAATTAGATTTTTACTTGCTTCCGTGTTATATTTATGTTACGTGAAGGTTATTTAGGTTTGTTTACAACAGTTTTATGATTTTTTTATATAAGTCACTTTTTAAGTTGAACGGTCATTTTCATCACTGGTGCCTTTATGGGTTGTGATGAAGAGAAGACTCAATGGATGTGAATTAATAGTTAGGGTTCTGACCTATTACCTTAGTTCTTCTAAGCGGATCATAACAATTACCTGGCGGGTGCGTCTGCGAGCACTCCACGCTACCCGTTGCCACCCGCCGTCACCCGACGTCATTGGATGCCCTTTCCCTTTCGCCCGTGAAAGTGACACGTGACGTCCCTTCGACGTGCCCGGAGCCTGACATGCGACGGACACCCGGACATGGGTTTGTGTGTGTGTGTGTGTGTGTGTGTGTACGTGGTCTCAAGTACGGGTGTGAGTGTGTTATGAAGACTCAAAACACTTTCCGATGGCCTTGGCGGATATTTATGCCGTTCGGTCATTATAAAAAGTTTCGCAAAACTTCTGTCACATTTGAAATATTATCATGATTATCTCACGAGTGTTGTAAATAAGGTAAACAATCTATTGCATTATAAGTTAATTAAATAATATTAAAATATTTAAATGAAGAAAAGTTATCATTCATAAAATATTATAATCACTGATCGTGGGTAGAGGAAATATATCGCGTGTAATTAAAAAATAGTAGTGGTTATGACAACGAGATTTTAACAAAAGCGCTGCCTGATAGATTAAAAAAGTAGAACAAACAGGTAAGAATTTACGCTAGCTTTAATTAAGTATTTCGTAATTATTTTATTTCATTTAACGATTGTAAACGATATGAATATGTAAGTCAAAGATTTACTACATTTTAAGTTTTTCGAGGTTAGTCTCGTCACTCATGTGTCGCAATGTTGTATGGGATCGGTCGCGCGGCTCTCGGCCTCCGATACCGCCCTCGGGTCACTTTTATATCCGTAAAATCCTTAGCGGAGGACCTCAATTAAAACTAAATATCTACAAATACCTTTGTACTCAAGCGACACCGAATTTATTTCAAAGTGAAATAACTATACTTATTTTTGTATTTATTATTACTTACCTAATTATTGTCATTTAATATTACGTTAATACACAATTTTACGGAGTGTATCATTTGCAGACTGTGTAGAAATGTTGCACTAACGATATACTGATTATTTTTTTACAGTCCACACCTCATTATCAATTAATTACGATACAGGAAGGATGCAGAGGCTGAGTAACTAGACCGCGACAATACAACGTTGCTGTAACATTTAGCTTTACTGAAAGGTAAAGTAGAATCGAGGTCGGATCGATTAAATCAATTTTGATGCCTGATTTTGATTACCAAGGTTTTTTACCATGGGAGCTCGGACTGTATGCAGAGAATGTATTTAAACATAGCTAGCTCAACGTGATTGAAATGATAAATATGTTAAACTTTAATTCTTTAAAGTTGTCATATTTTCAGCACGGTCTAGTTTGTTCTAGATTGTTCATACATTGTAAACTGCTTCGGTGAATGCTCGAGTTATTTAATTGCACGTTACCGAGCGTTGCCGCTGTAAGTAGTGGAAACTTACCGCGCGCTGCACTCGCGTTACGGTAGGTCAATGTCTACTTAAAATATTATTTCGTAATCATAACCGTAAAGTGTTAAATAATTACAAGTGCACGAATTTCTTATTACCTCTTGTTACAGTAAGGCACATCTCACACAACGCTATTTATTAGCTACGCGACTGCGACGCAATCCCAAAATTCTATGTATCTGACACTTTTGACCGACAGGAGTCGCATCGTATACGCGTCTACTGTCAGTGAAAAGTGTCAGATACATACAAATTTTGGATTGCGTTGCAGTCGCGTAGCTCATAGATAGCGTTGTGTGAGAAGTGCCTAACTTCAATATTTTGATTTCAAAATGCTGTGAGCGAGAAATGCATGCTCTGTACAGGTGGTAGAGCCTAGAGTTCGCCCGGGGTAGTACCACCGCCCGCCAAGGTACTCAGTACCATTCCTACCGTCATAATAATTGTTTTTAAGAGCAATTGTGTTCCGGATAGGAAGGTTTGTGGAGCCGGTTTCACTTTTTTAGAGGCGACCATCTCAGACCTCAGGGGTAGCAACGCATCTGTGACCGAATTGGAACAAGACTCATACTAACAATAACTAACTGGACTATTACTAACATTAACTAACAGGACTAATTATCACTAACATACCCTGTCCTCGCACTTATTAACAAACTAACCAACTAATATTCTAACACCATCTACTAACTGGACTAACCATCCTAGTCCCTTTGAGTCTAGTTCTAGGTCGGTCACAGTTGTTATGGGCGGCAGGGGAAGGGTGGTACTGCATGCTCGTTTGCTATCTTAATTCCATAAAAAAAAAAAAAAAAAAAAACGGATTACAATCGACAATCCTAATTATTGGTTATCGTCAATTATTATTGGTCATGTATTCAGAAGGTTATTTTTTGATAGAGAGCGGTTTGGCCGAGTGGAACCCAGAAAGTTTCGAGCGATTTTATACATGTTTAAAGATATTTGTCATCTGTAACAGCGGGAATCAATCCGAAGTGACTTTGTTATTTTTTATTGCATAATACACCCGTTTGAACGTTATGATGTCAGGGTGACCTCACAGCACACGTTCTCCGCGGACTGGCTTCCATCTCGGCGATTAATCAAATATTTTATTTAAATTGTGGATTAATTATACAGAACTACTGACATTTAGCGAGCCGTAAATATGTGCCGGTTCATTGTAATTTTTTGTGGGCTGTATGTATTTAGGTATAAATAACCTTTGGTCATTTAATTATGTTACATAAATGTCGTTATTGACACTTCAACCAAGTAGGAAGTGCTGAATCGATTTATTACTTTTTCTCGTTAGTGATATTACTTTTCTTAACGAAACGTGACAATATTGAAAGGGTAACTACATATAGTTTATGATTTCGCGACGATGAAGTAAAGATTGACCCCAAAACGTTCATCAAAGTTGGTCGTATGTCACAAACAGCTGGTCGGAACTGGTCCGAGCGGTTCCTGTATTTATATCAGTGGGCCACGCGGCGTGTCGGTGTGTGCGTGCGGTCAATCGGCGCGGGCGCAGCGGGCAACAGCCAACAGCTGACGGCCGCACTGTGTGCGTAACTAACTGTATTTATGTATTTGTATCAGTAGGCCACGCGGCTCTATGGAAGTGTGTGTCGGACGTTATAGCTAGTGCCTGTGTGCAATGTTTACGCTTGTGCAAGTGTGTAAGTGTGTGTACGGAGTAGCCACGCGGTGCGGCGCATGTGTGCGCGCGGCGCGGTGTGAGTGCGCGAAAGTGGTCGCCGTGACGCAACCGGTTACGTAACGCGCACTACCCGCCCCGCGTGCGCGCACGTCCTTGCGCTCCGAATTAAATTGTTCCAGCTATCGTTCAATACGGTAATAACAGTTTATTTGTTAATAACAATTAACTTTTTATGTCTTTCTGAATGCTATATCGATATGTTCGTTACGTTCAGATTTTATTGGAAATATTAAATTACGGTTTGCGTTTCCGGATCGCGAATCTAAAAACGACGTTACAAAACATTGACTAATGCAAATAATTTTCCTGCTTGCGAAGCGGTAGAGCAGCGGTGTAAGATCGCATTAGATTCGACGCGATTATAGTCCGTTAACCATATACATTTAAACAGGGCAAATTATATTTTAAAGCAGTTTCGTTGCGGCTAGTAAATTACTGATTATGAAACTCTGATGTTAAAAACTTATTAATTTTATTATGGACACGATTATTTTATTTTTACACTGACACATAAAAACACGTCTATTCAGCCTTACTCGCAGTCACTGAACCAAATCGTAAACAGAGCATAGAAGAGAAAAACTTCAAGAGTCGCGTTGGCGCTGTGCAGCCATTCTGTCCTCAGTTATGATAGCTATGCCAATACGATATGTGAACTAAAACTTATGATATTTGAAAGAATGTTCATGTTTTATCAATGAGATTCATAGACCACGTACTTACGTTTAGACTTTAGTGTTTGGAGCCGTGGCGGATTAGTATGGTGCCTGAGCCTTCGAAAATCAGCAGTTCGTTGCTATCTCGTTTACACCTTCAGTTGCTGATAGTACATTATGTCACTAAGGCATCTCAGTAACGACCGTGAATCATTAGACGTAATAATGACTGGGGTGCCAAATAATCTCTGTGTAACGTTAATGATAACAGTATTCTCACTAATTGTTACCGTACTGTTCTCGTCATGTAGAAGCATGGTCACGATACTAGGACCCCTTTGCTCGGATGAAATACATAGGAAAAAGTAATTAAAAGAAGTACTAAATTAAATGTCGATTTTGGCGGTGAAAGCTGCAGGTCACGCCTAATAAATGATCGATTAAATTGTTGAAGTAAAGTTTTTGTATTTGGTTTTTGGCAGTAATGACTTTAAATTTTAAATATACATTTTTATCCAAATTAGAACGTGTTTCTTGTGCGGCAGTTTACCGCCCTTCCCCCTTCCCTCTTGCCCCGCGCGGCAGTGGAGCTCTCAAGGTCGAAATAAACTTTTAAATAAATGTGTTGAAATAACTTGCGACACCGCAACGTAGATATTCACCAACACGTGTTTTAGGTTCACATTTTAATAACCACATTAAAATGTAAACGAGTTTTTTACCTTATTTTAACGAACGCTTGAGTTCTTTCGCAATGCGTAGTTTGCATTTAACTTGAATCTTGTTAAAAATTTGAGCTTTGAGTTTAAGCGACTTTAGTCTTTGAGAAGACATAACAAAGCTATCCTAAGGGCTTACATTATTCATTGAATTATATTTTACAGGCTTTAGTGCGTTTTTTACATTTATGTAAAGTCTATGTTATTGTTCATCATTGAAGCCCTTGTTGTTTGCGATGAATGGTTTGTTATGGCCTATGGCTTGCCATTGGATAAACATGAGGGTACCTCTACATTCATTGTGTAGGCTTTCCATTTCCCTGTACATGTGGTCCAGTATTGTTCGGCTCTGATAAAACTACTACAACTATGCGTTTGTTTTTAAAAATAACCCAGTCCGATAGAATAAACTATTTGTCGTATTGTTTAGTTAACGATTGCTATAAACTGAGAATAATTACAATTATCTTATTATTACTGTAAGTACTCTTTGAGTCCTTTATCACGGACAAAGTCCAGGAAGTGAAACCGAACGACACTAGCAACCAACTTGAAGTAAAAAATTTGCAGATTCATGACATTGGATTACAATCTTGGTGAGCGTAAAAATTACGTGAGTGTCATGACTAAAACAGGTAGCTATTTTTTAATCATTTTGTCCGTGAGAATCGATTATCCAATTTATGAGAGCAGCGACCTGCATCGGCATCAGATAAAAGTACATTAACTTTAAAATAAGATACAAACAAAGATGATATAAATATGAAATATGTAAAACAGTTGCGAAGAACTGCACGGTGACGTATAGCGTCGCGAGCAGAGTGCAAGGTCGCGGTACGTAGCGGTGCACAGTGCACACCACCAGCCGACTGGTCACCATGAACTTAGGCCCTAGCTTCGGGATTTTGACGAACCGTTTGGTTGCCATGCCGGGCTGCTATTTGAGGTTGCCTAGGTACAATTCTCAACGAGCTAGCAATTTGAATGAAGATTTGAATTTCTTGGTCTGTATGTGTGTACTCCTTTTTTAACATAGAATAAATAAATTCCTTTATTGAGACTCGTCCATGGCACTCATTACGCACGGGATCCTCAAGTCAATATTTAATATCTTATTGTACTTTGAGAAATTGGCAAATATTTACCGTAGCGACTTCACGTGCAAGACCTGAAGTTTGGACACCCTACCATCACACACATGGGAATCTGTCCCACGCTTCTCTCTGTATTACGTATAAATTATTTTGAGGCAAGACGCTTTTGTTGTTAAATGGCGTTTGACACAGACACGCCGCAGTATTTGTTATACTAATCGTTTCACTACTCCATTGTTTACGGCGCGAGTCCCACGCTTGTGCTTTAATTATTATAATGATATGTCAATGTCTATAATAATCCTCAGCTAACGGCTACTTGATGTAGCTAATTGTAATAATGTTCGTAAATTGTTGATGTTCCCACTATTTACTTAAACATTATGTGATTGTACTTTTCCGTTTATTAAATGTAATTATTGTAAAAAAGATGTATATAAATATTTACCGATACAGAGCAGCTGACGTGGAAATAAAATGTGCGATATGTCAACTCAGATTTGAATACCTATTAATTATTTTTTCAAAAAAATTTGTTTCCCTTTTTTGGTATTATGCATTTCTTTGTGTTCTTTAAACGGCCTGATGAAACTCATTGGTAGGTACATCTTTGCTTTGAGCATTACCAGCGGAAAGTGTTGCTACAGTTGCGAGGCTAATCGATAGATAACTACCGTTGGCTAACCGCTCCGCACTTCATAATTTAATTTTTGCCACAAACAACTAATGATCAACTTAATTGATACATATAATGCTTCATGGATATCTGGAGCAACGCCATTCGGCTCGAGTGGATTTGTAACGTCGTTTACGTGCGCTTTTGAAATTATAATATACTGCTACAGTTAAACATTTGATTATATTTGATTGTATTAGGAGTTAAGTACCGAGAGAGAGAGAGGGACTATGCGATGCCGTTAGGACTATGGGACTCAAGTATAACCTCACACTTGCGATGAAATTCAAGGTGTCGAACCCCTGACTTTGAATTCTTCTTTATTTAAACGTTCGATTCGGACGCGTCACTGAATATTCATGAAAATAAAAACAATAAAACGCCGTGACCATATTCTAATATCAGGATGCTGTAATGAGGAAAAATGCAGGCAATGTGGCAACGCTCTTGGCGAGGCCGGCGCGGCCTCCGTCGAGAGCGTCCGGCCACTACCTGCTCCGTAGCGGGCGCTCCGGCTCATACCGACAGGACTTTACGGAGGTTGCGATGATTGGGAAATTAAATTAGCTAGTTCATTTGTGAACAGTTAATAGTGATGTTCTAATTTAATATAAAAAGAGAAATGTTATGGATACCTGGTTGGAACTAAGTTTCCTTTGGGTTACAATATGTTTATTATAACAGGCTCGATGACATAATTTTAAATATTCGACATATTTGAAAAAAAAATGAATGATAAATTATTATTACGCTTGTAGATAATGTCTTGTCAATGTTCATTGGACTAAATATAAAAATCTCACAATTATGATTGCCAAGTATCACGTCATCAATGTTCGATGACGTGTTTCCCTTACTAATGGGGAATACTTCTAAATGGGGAAGTACTTGACTTAGTAAATTCTACAAAGTTTCTTGGCCTTACGATAGATTCTCGGTTGCAATGGAGTCCCCATATTGAAGCCTTGTCTGGGAGACTCAGTTCTGCTGCTTACGCTGTTAAGAAAGTAAGGCTCTTAACTAACGTGGAAACAGCAAGACTAGTTTATTTTAGTTACTTTCATAGTGTGATGTCCTACGGTTTGTTGTTGTGGGGCACAGCTGCAGACATTGAATCTATTTTTATATTACAGAAAAGGGCAGTGCGTGCAATTTACAACCTCAGACCTAGGGACTCGCTGAGAGATCTGTTTAAAGAAGTTAATATACTCACTATTACATCACAATATATCTTGGATAATATTATGTATGTTAAAAAGTACCATGATAGTTTTTCAAAGAAAAGTGATGTCCATAATATTAATACTAGGAATAAGGCTAAGCTGATTGTACCAAATTTTAGGCTTTGTAAAACTGGTGGCTCGTTCATGGGTAGATGCGTAAAAATTTATAATAAAATTCCGTTAGAATTAACGGAAATGCCATACTGTAAGCTAAAAACTCATGTTAAGGACATTCTTATGACGAAGGGTTATTATAAACTGGATGAATATTTTCAAGATGAAACAGCCTGGACATGAGTTTGAAATATAGCCTTAAGTAGTGATAAGTGTTCTCTGTAACTGTGAGTGGGGAAGAAAAAAGAAACTCCTTCGGAGTTTCTTGCCGCTTCTTCTACCAAGGCCACTCATCGTAGGGATTTGTGGAAGCGATGGCGTAGATGACATTCGAAAAGTGTTTGTAAAAACCAAGTTCGAAATAAATCATTTCATTTAATTTCATTACGTCCAGCGTCCTATACCATAATCATTCGACGCTTTTTGTCAGTGAACTTGCATTGCAAGCCGCGGTAAAGGTCTTTATTCTGAAATGTATGGAATATATTTAACGCTCCGGATTGCGCGTTAGTTAAACTTAAGTACTAAAAATGGTGTTGGTAATAATTAGTTAACCTTTTTATTCTAATTGAGATCAAAGCGCCGCCCGTGAATGTAGTCGTGGAGACCGGCCTCCAACTGGTCAGCCAGAGATGTTCCTCCCATAAAGGGACGAAAGAAATCTCGTTTTACATTTCTTTACATGTATGTTACTTTTGAGGTCGCTTTTGACTAGTTGTAGTAACACTTCATTATTATAGAAGTTGATATTATCATTACAGGTACGCAAGTACTGTAAATACGGAATCCGTTACTCGGTTCAACAACGCCAAATATTGGAACAAGCACTTTGAACGGGTATGCTGTAAACTGAATGAAATCTTATCGTAATGCATTTTATACACAATAGCAATGCAATTCACTGTTTCACGGGTTTAAAGTTTCATTTAAAACTGTTAGTAAAGCTTTATTTTCTTGACAGCTAATCTTTTGACGGTTTAAGAACTGGTATGTGTTTGTCCTAGTAATGGATACTATACGAATAATATTAATAGTATGCAGAGCGCTCAGCGCCCTCTTGCGACACGCCCGGGAACACGTGCCAATGTCATCTTCACAGTACACATTGCAGCAGTATTGAACAAAATTATTATATAAAGATAGACTATGATACACTTTCAAAGCCCCACATTAGGGTCCCTTGTGTTTATTGGTGCTATGGACAACACATAAAGACACGAGTAAGAACATACTCAGACCAAAATCGGAAATTTAGTTCTTGGAAATCGAAACCAGGACCATTTGAACGACGGTCTGGCATGGTAACCATCGCGTCAGACGTATCGTCAAATTAACCTATTAATATCAAATTTATATTATGAAATTGAAACTCCCATAGACCTGACAACGTTTGGTTGGTGGACGGGAGGCTTCTAGTGGCAAAAAAATCTTTAAATTACGAGTAGAATTTTAATTAGTGTTCCTGTTCATGTCGTTCCAGTAGATTTATTTAATATCTTTGGAGGTACGTAAATAATGTATGTACCTACTCGTACTGCCGTATATTTTACCCATTCACAGTAGTATTTGAGAAATAAATTAACAAGTAACGTGTAATGTGCGGATCCCATTAACGAGATGTATTTAAATAAGAAACGGTTTTCCTTCTCGTAACTGTGGCACGTAAATACTGGCCAGTGACGGCTGACGTCATGGCGCACGTGTATTGTGTGTACCTATGAACCGAGACTACATTGTAAGTATTGCTTTTCTAATATAAAAATAGGAAAATTATTAACGTGTGCTACTAAATTATTGTTTGTCATTGAAGAAGGATCCTAACAAGTGGTATTGTGTGGTTTAATTAATCATTTTTATGATTTTTCTTTAAGTTAATCCTCATCCGACGCATTTGGCAAAACATATGAGAAACGTTTATTCGAAGTAGGTTTTTTTGAAAACTGTTATTGGAAGGACGTTGCGGGCACTGATTCGAAGTTAAAGGTCATCTATCACTAAACATTAACAAAAAATAACCGTTTTTAACATCAATATGTACAGATAACACAAAAACAACTCGTAAGATGTCGATTTGGAATTTTGATAAAAATATTTGGAAGCACATGACGAGCTTTAGAATAATGAAAAAATATCAAAATCGTTTCACCCAATATAAAGTTGTGAGTTAATAATATACATAAAATATGGTTGAATTGAAAACCTCCTCTTTTTTATGTCTGTTAAACTGAAGCACGACTGCCGCACTAAAACGTGCTCTACTTGTTTGCGATTACCACAGTTTTGTCTCGGTAAATACATGCATTTTTCGAGTGCTACGTATATAATTCCTCTCAAAACTTCTGAGTAACCTTAGTTAGGTTACACCCTAATATACCGCATACTAAAACCGTAATACAAAAATGACTTTATAGTAAACTGCAGTTTTTCACCGCCTACGGCTAAAGCTACGTCGTAGCGGAGAGGACATTGAGTAGTAAGGACCGCTCGCACTACACTGGGCCTGCTACCACCGGCCACTGGCTATAGGAAAATCCGGAAAAAAATAAGTTGAATTTTCGCCTTTCCATTGATCTCCGTATGAAAGTCCCTCACATTTAATAGCCCTGCTCTACTCTGATTCTGAATTGGCATCGCAGTGATTGAGTTGCAAATTGTATAATGTAAAGCCCCCATTAGTGTGGCTAAATGTCATATTTTTATAACACGCCAAAATATTAGTGTGATAGGTGTGGGGAACCACGACATGTATCAGTGGGTGTCGCAACGCGGTATCAGTATGCGGCGCGCGCCGACCAGCCGACCAAATGCGAAGGATGCGCTAATGTGATACTAGCACTCCCGGTAATTAGGTGTTTCGTTCGGGTTGAATTTTATAGCTCTACGCGAAAGGAAATTCCCACACTAACTTGCTTTACTATATTACCTCTGCCAGCCACGCTGTAAATCAATCGTGGCGACGATTAAGCGGAATTACAACATCCTCTCTCAATGCCTCAATTACCATTACTAACGTATGCTGGTATGCAGTTAATAATGTAAAATTGGGAGCGTTAAAAACACATCGAATAGTTGAATCTTGAACTCATAGTGCTTAATTAGTTACCTTTAACATTAACTACTTTGTAGTTAGTTAATTTAGTTAAGACGCAATTAATCGGCTTTAATCTGACGTGAATCGGCAATTCAAATAAAATTAAAGTGTCATTTAAATTCAGTTGTTATGATAAAATAAACAGAGTGGCGTATGATTGTGATGACTCAATTGATGAATTTGTTTATGGACAAGATATCAGGATATCACAGGTGTGAAGTCACCCTTGATTAGTCTCCAACGTGTCTCAGGATCATAAGCCACTCCACCTCTACCAGTGGAACGATCGGAGCCTGATATCGCCACCGACAGTGTGGTGCTGCGCTTGCGCAAGCGACGCGTTGCTCTTCATCGAGTAGGTAATCTAATATCGACGACGACGCTTTAGCGTTACGTAAACAGCTATCTACCAGTATTAATGATGTTATCGTGTTGCGAACAAGAAGCTAACTTACGAATAGTTAGACGGAAATCGTGAAAGATTATTCGTTTTTAACGGAGCAGAGAGACAACTCGTTAGCTGGTGCTGTGTGGTGAATTTGTTTATTAACAATGTGACAAACGTGACGCAGATTCCTGCAGTCAAGGCGCGCCGTCACAAATAATTATTTGGAATCATAAGTAATAACACCACCATTGTTGGTGCCCGTTTGATAGCTGGACACCTGATTTGAATTTAAATAATGGCACCGCGTTTAATTAACGCCCACATTTTTTATGCTCGAACACCGAGGTGATTGAAACGACTAGAAGTCACCAGTGGGTTGCTTATTAAATATTTTACTGTGGGGTTTCTTTGTTAGAGATATATGACGGACAGATTTTTGTTTTTATTTTCCGCTTGTTTGTGAACGTTTCATGCGGAAACTGTTGAACAAAGGAGACCAATTACTTTTAGTACAATGTATTAAATATTATTGCAAGTTATCGACTTCTGGCAAATGACATTTTAAGAAAAAATAATTTGAGTGGCAGTTGCTTACACAAGAAAAAATTAGGTTATGTTGACACGTGACGTTTTTTGACACGTGACGTTTCTTGATTTCGGTGACACTTGACATTTGTCGATATGAATGTTATGTCAGATCGGCAGCGTTTTTATTTCCGAATATGGCGAAGACGCATTACACTCATATATTCAGGCAAAGGCAAATAAAGTGGGGAAATGGAAAGGTTAAAATATTTCCGGGTGGAACTTGTTACCAATTTTATATGACATAATATTTGGCTGATTCGTGAATGTAAAATTGCAGCAGTACTATGACACGCTGCCGACCGGCTTGTGTTACACACTCGTAAGTCTATAATGCGTCAACGATCATTGAGATACTATGTACTAATCAACGATACCATTAGCATGATAGTATTTACTTTTACTAGAACATTCCGGAAGACGTGATATTTGGTCGTCCTTTTGCCTATCGATCGACGCCGTTGATACGGTCGGTCGGCTTTTAATCATCAATCGGTGGTCGGCCGATGGTCGGTCGATGGTCGGTCGGTCGTCTGTTGGTCGTAGGTCGGTCGTCGGAAAGTCGTCGATTGGTCGTCATTCAGTGACTCGACGACAGAGCAGTTGCGTCACACTCCGACTACTAGAAGTGGACGGGGACAGTCGAAAGTAAAACTGAATGTGTGCCAATACGTAACCGTAAGGTTGATAATCCGTAAACATCTGCGTAAGGATGTAACAGTAATGGAACGAGTGGAAACATGGGAAATCATCAATTTTCTTGGGAATTATCTATTGAAGCAATTATCCCTTCGCGCGTTTTTCATAATTTTACATTTAATTGTAATAATAATAATAAGCAGTTGTAAATGGATAAATAATCGATGTGGCTCAATGCTAAGTTTAACGTCAAGTTCAAAGTAATCACTGAGTGCATTTTTTATATGTGAACAGTACAATTATTGATTTATCAATAGGTTTATAAAACATAAGCGGGGCGGCGGCGGCGGTGGCGGTGTTAGCGGGGCGCTAATGCAATCGGCGCTCGCGCAACGTCGACGCTTTCCATTTCGATATCGAATCGAATAATCGAATGTTCCGCTAATCGACGTTTTCAAATATCTCGGACGTGTCCTTGGCCTACTGGCGGCGAGACAAATTGTTTAGCATACTTTATTTATTTAAGTTATTTTGCCGAGGAATTGGCTACTGGTTGAAATTCGGTTACAATAAGTTGACATAAAAATAGGCTGCTACTAGAACCAATCAAGACGGTGAGGACAAATTTCAGAATGTTGACATTGTGGATTAGCGCGGGGTCACGTGACCTTGACCCCGGGCAGTTGGAGCCCGGGGGCTCCGGAACAAGCAAAAAATTAACGAGTAATTACCGGGGACCGCGGAAACGTGTCGCCCGCGCGGCGGCGCGAGGGCCGCGCTTATGTAATATTGTAATGTATGTAATATCTAGCTCGTAACACCATGCGCCATGCCTTCTTTCATTAACGTCGATCGCCTACCGATACCTGTCCGAGAAATATGCTCATTTTATCTTATGCTTTCGAACATGGCGCGGTATTAACAAATAGGTTGATTGCCCATTAACAATGGGCGATACGTCCTATTATGCAAATGCATAACGCAATGCGCCGTCGCAACGGCGCAGGTACATAACACAACGTTATTACCAATAATTTTCAATCCGAACACTGAACCGCGGAACCCGCTCGCGTGAAAGGATTTCTGATAACCTCGAACTGAAGTTTCCTCTGAAACACTGTCACACCGAACAGAGTTGCCAAAATCGGTCGCACTTAGAATAGATCACATAGCATGTCGGTGTAAGCGGCGGCCGCGCGAAGCTCTGATTCCGGTGTCGGTGGCGGCAAGTCCCAGGCGGGCGGGTGGTTCGCGGCGGCTTCAGAGCTTCGCGCGGTTATGCAAGCGCGGGTACGTTACCGGGGAGCGGCGGCGCGGGGCGGGCTGCAGCCGGGGACGCGTGCGGACGGGAGGAGCGCACAACGCGGAATGCCCGGCGCGCGCGCCGCCGCCGCCTCTACGCTGCGCCCCGCCCCCCCCGCGCCCCCGCGCCCCCGCGCCCACAGCCTCCACTGCGCCTGCGCGACGGATGTGCCGCTGATAACTGATAACACATTGTTTACTAACAATCTCATCAATCTAACGAGGGCGCTCTCGGACTTAACGACCTGCGCCTTATAAACTCTACTTAACGTACGCATGGAATTCAATTTGCATCGCTGAACTTGTCGCCGTTTCTAATACGGATATTTCAATGCTTATTTGACATATAAACGACGCTATTGCATATAATATCTTAGATTGTTAATAATATACGAACAAAATGTTCGACATTGTTTGGAAAGGCCCGCGGAAAAACTGAAGCGGATCATGACATTCTGATCTCGTTTTAAATTCAACTGATATTACTTGTAATCAGTAGTGTCGCGTAATGTATGGTCCTTGACACCATTCATCTTAGTAACGATTACGTTGACAGTTTCGGGGACGATTTGCTCGTTAAACAACTGTTGATTAACCGCCACATAAATGTTACTGACATGTTAATTAAACCTAAAATGAAATTAGGATGCAATTAGCAAGTTATTCCGCTTTATATTGAAAGTTGAAACCTTATTTGAAAGCTTTTGAACTATAGTGTAGTGTAGAGTATGCGTATCTAATTTCTAAAAAAAAAAATTTCGAACAAACTTGGGACATCCTAGTAGAGGTGTTTTGTCAGCATAAACAGAAGACGTGTGAATCGATTCGACCGTTTGGCAAGGTTTTCGGCAACGCTGTGACCTATAGCCGACCTGGCGCTGAGGTCAGTTTTTCTGTCAAGAGTGAGGTCGCAGCGGAGAGAGAACTATTGGTCACCCCGCACTAACTCTCGCAGAGATTTCAGTGATGCAAGCTCCCCTTTATGGTTGCTTGCACTGGTAGTACTAATTTTTTTGAACGTCTACTCTACTATAATTACTGTTATGTTTTAGGTCTGCGGACCTTCTTTGTAAACGAACCGAAATGGGAAAAAGAGCAAATAAGAATAAAAACTAAATACATAGATTCAAGGATAAATTCTTTCATAATAATGCACATAGCACCTTAGCGAAAGAACGGTAGAGAACATACCTAAGTAAATTGATAAAAATCGGTTGACCCTGCAAGTGGGAATAAACGGCTGGTAATCCCTGAAAATTCCCTCTAAAATAACATAATTAAATCATAAAATCTCGCATTGATGTCAAAAATACAGTTCTTTCAAAAAATGCTCGTCAACCATATCTCACGAGCGTTATAAGCGTCTTTCAAGAAATCAAAGTTCAGTGGGACCGTTTGGAATGGCGCCAACCGCGCTGAGATAGGTCAAGCTGCCCAAAAGTTTGGAGAGCTTTACATATACAAACATACACACAGACGTGAATATGACAGATGGAGCAGCATTCACCACTAAACTCAAATCAAAACGGCTCTATGTTTTACCCAAAATAGCTATATATTTTTTTCTAATTTCATATGAAGGTCCGTACAGGATACAATACGAGTATTTCATGACGTCGCCTGTAAAGTAAAAGGTTCTGATAATAACCTCAGGTGCTTGTCGATCAGTGAGTCAGCAGTCGGTCGACCTTGCAATCGACCACATAATTTGTAGCGAATCGGCGACACCGCGCCAACCAGAATATTGTGCGTTTTATAACGCTACAGGAGCGCTGTCGCCGATTATCGTATTAGTTGCGGATTGTTTCACTTAATTGCTGTTAACGAATTTGTACTTGAACATTGTATCACCAAAACTGCAGCACCACTTACCATCCGGTGGAATTATAGTCAAGCATTAATTTGCAATTAATTGAGAAATACAGACTTCAATGGTAAGAAATAAGAAGTTAATTTAGTATCCGTATCTAATGTGGAAATAACTATATGTCTGCTTCGCCAACACGTTCTACTTATAATAAATAATGGTAAAGTTATTGCGCACGTTAATACTCATAGCAATAAATAAGAGTGAGCTGGCCAAAGCTTAGCTGCGTGTTGAAGGATTGGCCAGTTCCCAACGATTAAAGCATAATATAATATACTCGTATTTCGGAGTGACGCACTAAGGTGCGCCTGCCGTTATGTGTATTTTTAACACTTGCATTCAACTGTATAACGATTTTTATTAATTACATTTTTGTCTGCTAAAAGCGGACGATTGCCCAAAAAAACACGCGTATTGTTGTCGCGAGCCATATTATGCTCCTTTTGTCAACCAGGAGTCGTCAATGCATGAGAAATGCTAGAGAAGAGCAACATAATTATTTGTTTTTAATGGCGTGGATAGGCACAAATCTACCCGAGAGCGATCGAAATTTATTGACATCGTGAGAGCCCGTGCTCGCAAACACTTATGTTAGTTATGGGTTGCGATGATGATGAAATCGCCATTTGCCATAACGTTAAGTTGTTATAAATCCACTTACATTGTAGTTATTTTAATTGCGTTTGTGAAATAGATTTAAATACACTCTCGTGTGCTGAAAGGTCCGTAATTTTTTTTGCTGGGTGCTCGTATAACCGTCGTCGATCCGGGGCTAAGAATAGCGCCGAGTATTGTTTACAGAGGTCTGATTTGACTTAAGAGGACTGTCACGTGGTTGACTGTGTGTTGATTGAAAATCGAATAAAAGTCAAGTCTCCCCGGAAGGCGAGTGGTTTGGAAGATTCGATTCCCCTTTTATTTAATAATAAATAAATAATATATAATATATAAGTAAATATAGTTCGTTCTGTCCGGCGGCGCGGGTAATCAGCGTGAACCGTGGCGCGGTCAAGGGCTCGGCGCGGCTGCGGCTGGTGACAGCTAAATTCATTATATTAACTGTAATAATCGTATAATTTATTCAATTATTAAATAAGTATTTTGAATTTTATTTAAAAAAACAAGACAAAGTTGATGGTAATACGACACAAATAACGGCTGCGGCTGCTCCGCGGTGGAGTCGGCTGACATGTCAAAATCAAAGTCATTAATTTATTTATGCACGTTATTTTTTGAGTCCACCGCCGTTCCTAAATGTTCTATATGTCTTTTTAAGAGAAGAAGAAACGGCACATTGAATCCTGGAAATTGTTTCCAATTTCTTGCCGAAAAACAGGATCTCGTTTGAAGCAACAAAAGCTGGTTCCTTTTGGGTATAGTGGCTAGCTTGGCTCGCAATGCATCGGTGGTGTTTTTGGTGAACTTCATTTTACTAACTATCAGATAACTTGCCTGTTCGTATGACGGTTATTTACAAAAAACATCTTCCCCTTGTAACTTATTTATTCTTTAATTAAGTAAGAGGTCTAAAGTATTATCACGTCTGAATTTACTGCCGTACCATAAGCAAACAGCATTTTCTCACGATAAAAAATCCACGACTTGTTAGATAAAAAGCAAAAGTGTTAATTTGTGATTAATTTGAGCGGAAAATAAGAAGCCAATAAAAAAATTTCAAAATAATCCCGCAGATGTTGCAAACTTCGGTAAAAGGCGTCGCTAGTTATTTAAATGGAAAAAATATTATTGATTTGTTTTGTGAAATAGTAATTGCGTTATTTCGAGATAATAGTGTAATGTTGTAAACTAGTTTCGTGTGAAGACGGCCGCCGCGCTGCACCCGCCTAACGCCATACCAAATCTACTGAATACTTAATTCAAAAATTTATTTGTAAACCCAAGCCAATTCATTGATCGATAATTCAGCAATTATTGTTCATGAACAACGGCAGGCATTTGAAGGACGTCGCGATTTATAACATTTATTTATTTTGATCGCTCCATTAACGGGATTGTCTATGTTGTGGTATGGACTTTCAGAAATGAAGTAACAAACATAATAACCGCTTACAACTTTTTGACCAAAAACTATAAACCTTCGTGTACTTGTAAGACATACGAGTAATATATAATTCACTACGCATTTACCTACTCAATTTCGATCGAGCGATTTTATTTCACTTAGTCCAAAAACTTATGTTTTGACTGCAAAAGTAAACCGACTGTAGAGATTGATTTGTAACGACGATTGTAAGTTATGATAAGTAAGAAGTAAGTAAACCACAAAAGAAATGTGTTGGCGGGGTCAGGCCGAGCCACCGTCAGCGGCACTAATCGCTACCAATATTGCTGCGGACCACGTGATAGTCAGCTCGCCTTGGCTTTGTTCCTACACGACCACTTTCAAACGATAATGGAAATTAGAGTTCGGTGCAATTGATATACCATAGACTGCGATCAGACTGCACATCGAGACAGCGCACCAACCGTTTTACTGGCTTACTAGGGCCTTAACTGTGTTCTGTGGCCTCTCGTACTGCAGTGCATCGATTTTGGTGGATTTCTATTATTATTTATCAGGATAAACTATGTGTTTCTTAGACATAGGTGGGTCATCACTTTATCTGCGGTCGTTTATTTAAAAACACAGGTTCCTTGAACCGTATAGCCACTGTTCAGACTGGCAAGACTTAGCTTGGAAAGCTATGCTTTGTTAATATAATATCTTTACTAGTTGTGAATATATTGAATTATAACAATTATTTTTAATGTTATTGCAAATCATCTTCAAAATATCAATGAAAACTGAAAATTGGGTAATTCGTTTAGTGGTGCGCTGACTTCTAACAAAAAACCATTGTTATTTAATCTATTGCGTTAATTTCCTAAAAAGTTGAAATGTCGCGGTGTGACGACGGGGCAGGAGATATCGCGTGTGACTACAACACTTAGATATCAATGAAATTAACATAATTGCACCGAACTCACATAAAATTTTGAAATGGGTGGAAAGATGATCATAAGCACCCGTCCCGATAACAGCTTTTGTGAAATTTGTATTAATAAATTGTAATTTAATTTTATTGTTTTTTTTAATTTAAGATTAAGTTTTCCAAGTGCAAGTCATCCAACACAGCAAAAAATGTATTAGCACTTAATTACGATCAATCGCGACGAAGCCGGTCACTGCGGAAGATACATCATTCTTTGGCCCTACCAAAAGTTATATCGATGTGACGTTGAACTTAATATCAATATAAATTCAAATACGTTTCTGAATACGCACCTTCATGAGTTGTCCGAGTATTATGACACGTATCTGCAACACACGGGGTTTGCGCAATGCAGTCACTATCACTCTCCGAATACGAGTATTTCAAATCTGCATTCGAAACTGAACCACAAATCACGCGCCCTCTTTTTTCTTTTAGTGTTCTCTAGGTTGAGAAACGGAACCTTTTTTAACGTTAAAATCATTGACCTTAAATTGTATGAACCGTCTTATTACCTAGATTCTGTGCGTGACGGATTGATCATTAAGTTATTGATGGATTGTATTCCCTTCTCTGCTGAAAGACCTTCGCACGTCATATCGTCTACAACAGTATGTAATATTAGCTTTTAAACTCATAATTGATTTCCATCATCTACTCTGGTCGTAAAATAAACTTAATGCAAAATTATGTGAGTTTTGAATAATAGGTAATTGCGCAGCCGCCCTGAGGTGCACTGCGACAAAAGTATTTTGCAAATCTGTTCGTCTGCTCGTGACATTTTCATTACAAAATAATGCAAATGCAAATTAATTTATTTGCAAGCACTGGTTAAATAAATAAACTCACTATTTATTTTTATTCACTATTTTTATTTATTTTACTTTTTCTTTTTTCGCTTGTATATGAGGCGAATAAATTATGTTAAATATGGATATAGCCGTCCTGCGTTATTTGTAAAACAGGAACATAAGCTGTGGAGTGTGAGGTGTTCTGGCTGTTTTACGTTAGCCTCAGTTCCAAATGAGCCGCTGTGGTCTTAAACTGATTCTTGTTAAGGATGATCTAGCATTCAGCCGTAGGTAGATAAATGCTACAATTTATTAGATTTATATGAGCTTTCATAAGCGTTTAGGCAGTGTCATGGCTATCGAACATATTCAATTTTTACCTAAAAAATCGATCCCTTATACCTTATAGGATCACTTTGCTATTCATATAATTATGTCCTTTTTCAAGAGCCACTTTCTCAGGAACGCTTGAAGATATCAAACTGAAATTCATTTAATAGCATTAACAGAAAAACCAATAACATAGAAATAACAATAACTAACAATGTTCTTAAGCCTTACTTAAACCTTATTGTTATATCACAGATGTTATTACAAACAGAACGAACTACGTATCGAATCGGAATTCCGAACAATTTTGAACGGAACCCTCGTTCTTGAAGTCCAACTCACAATTGACCGTTTTTTTTCGATCTCGTTTATTATTACTCTCAAAATAACAATATAAGAGAACATTAAACTTTATCAGCAACTACATATAACACGAATAGAAGAGTGCAAGAAGTGATCCAGCAACTTTCTATGCGGCACATTAGGAAGTATTTAGAATGAAAATGTTACGGTTGCACACGGATTTTTACATAAAAATATATGAATATTTACAATCCTACGCCGAGTAAGCAAAGTGGCCTAATGGCAGGCACAGGCACTTTCGCAGCAAGAAACATAACAATTTTGGAACAATGTTCGCTATTCTAACTACACTAAAATTACTGAGTGGACCAATTTTAATAAATTTAAAAAAATAATCAACTCATTCAACTAACTCTGACAATGAGTTCCTATTCTTTATTGGATTTCAAAAAATATTTCGCAACAGTAAGTCCCTCGTAGGTTAATACCATTTCAATATAAAGTTTTAACATATTTTTAGTAATTAACATAAAATTAGAAAAACAAAAATAAAATAAAAATTTTATAATTTAATTCAATTTCTTAAGTATATGTATTGTAAATTATTAAAATCCAATCTTTACCAATAAGTGTCTGTTGACATTTTGAAACTGCAGCATTTTGGATAGTTAGAAATTGGAAATGAAATTTTCTACATGTGAGGGTTTCCTTGGGATGACCTCCTTATGTTATGAGAATTAATATTTTTTTCCTTGGAAGTAAGCAATTGACATTTCAAAGTGAAACAGTATTTAGTTATTACGTTTAAAATATTTTATGTCGTAAACAACGAAAATATCAATTCGTAAAAGACCCCCGACCTAAAAGTGGAATAATCTAAGTACTAAACTCACTACTGTACTCACACACCAACATGTGCTAATATTATTAAAGTATCCGCAATTTAATTTTAATTGAAAAGCGTTTTTTAGCCTTCAATATATTGACGTCACGAGATTGTTCTTTGTGCCTAATGTTGTGCTCCCAATACTTTATTAGGTATGAAAATAAAAAACCGTTCGTTCTTGAACTGTTACCGGCTGCAGCTGTCGATTCAATCTGTTATAACAACTGTATTTGTGCTGTATTGTATTGAGATTGAGACACTACATCCTTAGTCGGCGGCCAGCAGCCTCACCTTAACCCCTGCCGCCGCGCCGGCCGCCGCCGCCGCCGCGCCGGTCGTCCCGTAAGCGAGGCCGCACACCAGCACCACATATTACTCGCAACATATATTTACGGCGTCACAATTTTTGCTATACATTTAGGCGGCGACAAATGTATTGTGTATAAACACATCAGAAGCACAGTTGTAGCGTCTAATTGTATTGTCTTTCATTTTCGAAGCACTTTTCATTTTTTCATTTTTGAAGCACGGCGCCACATAAAACGAACGTGTTCGATCTTCAATTATTTTGTTGCGACAAACGCCTCACCACCAACTGCACCTACTACAAATGTGTCCTTGATGTGGGGGTTTACATACAAATATAGGGGGGCGATATATTGTATGTCGCGTTTCAACTGTGGCGCTACAATTATTGTAATTCAAATGTATCTCTGGTGTGCGGCCGCACTAACGAGCACGAAAATTGGTGAGTCGGTCGCGCAACCCTCTGCTTCCCCCTGCTCCCCCCTCTCCCTGTCTCCCCTTCGCGCTGCTGACCGGATTTGTCGCTAAAAATATCTAGAAATACCGCAAATAAAAGTTCATTACTAAAAAAAAAGCAGTGTGCAGTGTGCAGTTTTTACCGTGATAATAGACAGTCCCTTAATTAGGTACCGAATAGTTTTACGATCCTCCATGTACAGTGGAGTTTCGCTACTTGGACTATAATATTACAACCAATGTTACAATCTTTGTGTTAGTGAGATAATTATATTCCTATATCGAATATTATCACATAATATTTGAGTAACGTCAAAACTGATAAGTTAGAACCTCAAAATATTATAACTAATTGAATACTATCACTTTGATGACCATAATTTTACAGAAAAATTATCGCATCGTCCCTTACACACGATATTAGATATGCAGACAAACTAAAGGCCGCAATGATAAGAATAGATATGAAAAAGGAAAGGAAAAATTAATGCAACAATTCTACTAATTTAATGCACAAACAAACATAAAATACTACGTTAAATGTAGAGCGCCATCTGTGAGACCGCTGGAACATTAATAAATCAGGTTAAGTTAAGGCAAATGAGCTGACGGTTATTTGACCTTAATTAATTCACATCCTAAATATTTTTACGCACACTAAACTGGCAGGACTTTGCGTAAAGCGTAATCTCGACAATCGCTGGCGCTAATCCAAATGTATATCACTTTATAAGAGGTACTTTATTCCAGATTAACTCTATTGATAAAAAAAGCAAAAAAATAATGTTCTTAGCGTGTGCTGGATGTATTTTATTACTTCATTGACCTCAAAACATTATTTCATCTGCGCAAGAAATCGCACTCTAAACCGATAGTTACGAATTTTTTCGTCGTATGGGCTATAGTTAGAGTGACCAATAATTTCAATATAATTATCTATTATTTTTAGATTTCTTCATAACATTAGATATTAGAGAGTTGTGATCGATGACTTTCCTTTCTTATGATTAGATAACGCTCTACTACAATTGCTATTCCTGGTAAGCAACAATGAAGTCCAGGATTTTTGTATTCAGTTAAGATAGCGATCTAGCTTTTAAAATCACCCTTAATAAAAACTTAAATTGTGGCTACAATGTTTAGTCAGGTTAGCTATCGGTGATAGGACGTTAGTCATTTAGTTCATTAGAAGTAGGTGTGAGGTCTTAGGCAGGGGCCGTTGACGGCAGTTAGTCCTGTTAATTGTTTCTAGACATAGCAAAGTAGTAGGTTATTGATATTAAGAGTCTCGTTGTAATTCGGTCAAAGATGTCTTACTACCCTTGAGAACTTATAAAAAAATTATCGAATTTTATAGAACCTTTCTAAGTAGATTAAATTATTATAAACAATTATTACACAGTTGAAATAGTACTAATCCCAGTGGTGAGGTATGTGAGAAACAGGTAGTTTAGTTTACCCCCGGCCAACTCTAGTGAATGAAAAATCTCCTCGTATCTATTATCCGTCGATGGGAGTTCCGCACATTAAAACATAGTGATATTATATTTCTATGGAGGCAATAAGTTTTACATGTGAAATTGTGAGCAGGAGTTCTGATAACATTTTTATTGTGTGACACTGCGCATTAATTTATGTTGTTGTAAATACTTTTGTAGATAAAATGTTCCGTGCAGTGACCGTTCATCAATGCAATCGGAGCAAAAACAATATTGCTGTGCCAAGCTGTGCTTGGTTATAACTATAAACAACTTAGATGACACAACAAATTTACTTTTATTAATTGAAAATTAATTATGTTTTTTGTTGTATATTAGGCAAACTAGAGATTTCACATTGAGAACGCAATTAATTTCGCTTCTTGTCTAATAGTTTTAGGATCCTAGCCGTACTTGAGTACAAGTGGATGATGTTGCCAGCATCGTGTCTTTGGATTGATATAAATATACGGAACCCTATAAATATTCATTGTGTACCTCGAATTAGGAGTAAAAACAATGGAACAATTGAATGTACGAAATGTATCAAACAATTGCATCATGATAAGTAATTACTCACATGAATATTTAAACGTGTACAGTTGTATAAGCCCCAACTGTAGCGAGTAATAGCAAATGATAATTTAGAATAATATCCATAAGGAAGCCGCGAGCGGGCCGCGTCCTAAAAATGTCGAGTCGGCTCGGCGCGCGCACATCCGCGTACAATTAGTCGTCCGTCATAACACTCCGCGCCGTTGCACAACGCGCCGAGCGAACGCGCCTTCCGAGCTAGTCTGTAGACACCTTTATCCTTTCATCTGTTGGTGTAGGCCCGCACCGGTCTGTGCGTCGCCTGACGTAAGCGCAAGCTCACACAAGCGACAAGGAGAGCAATCGGCCAGGTGAAAGGTTAAAGTTAAAGATCACGCCTATTCACTGGTGCTTATTGATCGCTTTCGAAACTTATAAGTGTTGTATTGAAACCAATGTAAAAGACTTCGATAGCGTTATTCAGGTTGTACCTGACAGGGATGTAATATCTTTATTTGGTATGATGAGATGGGGTCATCTTCCTCAAATGCAGATGAACTGTGTAATACCGCGTGGATTTCTTGCAGGTGTGTGAGCTCTATGTAATATGAACAAAATGATTCCGCTAATGTGACATTTCAAAGAAATAAATAATAGGTTGAAACGCCAATTAGGTATTGTAAAACCATCATAGAAAACGCTTCAAGTCAACGTTGGGGATTTAAAGAAATATGATAATGAATGATGATGTCGGAGTTTTGACGAAATCATCGGCATGTTGGGAGATCGCAGCGATGATAATAAATGTGGTCACCGCGCAGGGACGAACGTTACCGTTGCAAAACCATTTGAACGCTTGATGCGAGATTAACGATTAGCGGTTCACGTTAATCTGTTTAGTGGGTATTTGATGGTTATTATTGGTGTCGTATCGAATGAAACCATAGCCCTGGTCCGCGGCAGGCTCGCGCAACCAGTCGGGAGGCCCCGCCCCCCGGCCGCCGCGTGACACACAGGAATTTCCATTCGTGGACAACATTGTTGCGTCTAGCGGTCAACTTGCTCAACACCGCGCCTAAATAACTCCCACTTATTTGTAATATTTACCAAAAATAACCTGAGTCTAAATCTTTGTTTCGAAGTTATTTATCCTCTAAGTTGTCTATGGCGATGCGTTGTGTTAGATGTGGACCTTATAAGGCAACAGCGTCATGTTGTTTGCTTCATTGTGTAATGGCCGATGGGCTTCGATCTCCACGGCTCTTTATTTGGTTAACACTCCTTGGAAACCGGTAGATTTTGCTATCCTTTAGCCGTCTGATTAATTATTCTAAATTTGAACGACTACTTCTGACTACCGCGCACTTGCGACATCTTATGGACAAAATTACATTTCTAACTCTTTTATAAACCATCACAAGTGACATTCTTTCACTAACGCGGACATAATGTGGATTTTACGTTACTGAGATACATTTTTGTTGTTTTGTATGGTATTTGGGTAGCAATTTTCTGAATCAGACTCAAAGTTCTAATTGGTAGTTACGGTAAAATCCCGCCGGTGGTTCGAACCCGGACCTCGTAGACAAGGTCAGCAATACTGAAGGAAATTGCCTTAGCTACTTTTTATGTTTCATATAATTGGTGATATTTCAAATGTTACAAATGAGTGTTTTTGATAGACAGCTTCAGGTGTAGCAATGCTCATATTTTGCCAATCACATTGTATGTAATTGACTGTGGGCAGAACTGTATTACGTCACTAAGAGTCTTTCAAATAAACAAATCTGTTGCAGCGGACGTTATCAAACACATGAACTTTTAATATTGCATTTTTAGACTGACAGATTAATGGATGAATAAATATTCTCGGTTAGATAATGACGATCTAATCTTCAGTCTAATATTTATTTCTTTTCTAATATCTGACATTTTGCTGGAGAAATGACTTTTGGCCGTATTGGGGCAGCCTAGCAAAATCAACCCTAATTGCATGCCGGCCGACCGGTTGTTGTAAGACACGACACACGCCGGTCCCTACTTGGCGGGACTTGGTATGCTGGAGCCCTGCTGATACTCGTAGGTACCACCCTTTTGCTTGATTGAGTTAGCCACCAAGCGACTTGTCGTGCTACGGCTCGGAACTTGAGAGCCAGTATTTTTCTTCCTTTCCTCTTCTTATTTTCAGTCAACGCATTGCTGATATCATGGGGGTATTGATATCCATGGGCGACGGCACATAAAAAAGTAATATAGATTAGAAATATTATTTTTAAAGACAGGATGCGATGTGTCTCGTGGGTGTCACACATGTGGCGGTGTCGTGTTGCGAAGAGATAGTAACCCGATCGTGTGCGTCATGAGGCAACGCGTCCGCGAGCGGTGTTGTCAGCGGGCCCGGCCCGGCGCAGCTACAGGTTTGTGACCGTAACTTTAAAGGAGGAAAACAGCCGATGTAGCTCGATGCACCTTCTCTCGCCGACGACCCACTTTTACTATTACTTGTTATTGTATCTTCGTACGACCGAGCGCGGGCTATTGGTGTGCGTGGATTATGTGCATTATATTAATATTACATTCATCTATCTCTAAGTATACACTTACACAATCTTCATAAAGTGCACACAAGGAGAAACCAGGCCGAATGTAACGGCAAAAATATCAATTTCTGTTCTTCGTTACTTACTGACTAGTTTCTGTCCGTGAGCTCTCAGCTCGGCTCGGATTTATTATGCAATTAAGGTAAGAAACGAGCATATAGCACCACCCTTCCGCTGTCGCCCATGACAACTGTGACTGACCTAAACAAGGCTCAATATAGGGACTGGGGTGTTTAGTCCAGTTAACAGATGGTGTTAGAATGTTAGTTCATTAGTTTATTAATTCACCTTCATCCGAAATCGACAAAGAAAAATTTTTACTGTAATTGTAAGAAAAATTGTACCAAGGGATTGTTTTTTTGCGATAGTGCAGTTTCATGGTTTTATCTTTTTTAATGACGTACTTTCATACAAACTTTAATTTAGGTTAGAGGGATAGAAATAACGGGATCTATATCTATCCCTTTTTCGCGGTAAAAGGTAGCTTATGTTCTGTCCAAAAGTCAACTCTTTGAATCTCATTAAAATCGGTTCCGTGGTTGACGCGTGAAAGCTTGACAGACAGACAAAATAAAAATGTCAGTAATGGCATAATGTTGGGTGCACTTTGCAGAACCTATCGATGTGTGATATTGCAGCGAGCTGGTGCGAGTACAAGGTTCTGACAATCGCGGCGCCGCAATCTTGTGGTCCGCGAGTCACGAACGGAAAATTTTGGTCGTGGCCCTAACTCGGCCATTCATAATATTCGTGCTCATGAATTATAACCGTTTCACATATTTGCACATTGAATAACAAAGTCCGGACTCCTTTTTGCGGCAACTGATTAGTGATGTCTTGGTGAAACTGATTCTCATATGTGCGATCTCACCCTATAAATAAATTATTGACGCTACACTTTATAATCCCACAGTAGGATTCTCGTTGTCGTGTGTACCACGGACAACGTACAACGACAGGGAGTGGACAGCCAGATCGAAGACAGAAACTCATCAATCAAACCGACTCTCTGGGAATCGAACCCAGGAATGTTTGAGCGGAAATCCGACTTTGTGAACTTTACGTCGTACGGGTTGTCAATGTCTCTATGACGGACCCTAATAAAATATTAGGTCGTAGGTAAATATTTTGCACTTCAATAATTTCTGTAACTGACTTACAAATTTAATATGAAGGAGATGTTTGCTAACAGTGAGTTAGCCGTGATTGGTGACATGTCGTACGCTAATTATATTGTAAGGTTCGAATAACTTCATCTATAGGTTTGTGGCTGTTTTTAGACGTCTTCAAATTGGTTGTAGAGATAATTTGTGTGTCCAAAATTTGGAAGCTTATTTAGTGCTTGTTTATTGCTTCTTCTTCTTCTTACGACTTTCACCCTTAATGGGGTAAAAGCCGTAAGAGACAATAAACCTTTATTAAAGTTTGCCACGCCTATCAATGGCAATGAATTATTTAATATTTGGTAATTACATCGTTTGATATTTTCACTAAAATAAGAGCGTGTTAAACTTGCAGATAAGTAGTTTATATGCCTCAACATAGATGTCGCTATCATACTTTTTACAGTAATTTATTGTTCAATTAAAAAACGAGGAAATCTAAAATTGGCCGTAAAATCAGTCCATGTGGTAAATCGAAGTTAGCGCATTAGATATGATATGATTTGTCGTCTGAAGTGTCGCCCCAGCCGGGAGTCGAACCAGGAAGCTGTTGATAATATTAAGGACATTGAAAATAATATGTGATTACAATTTAGATAATTATTGTTTTACAGTCTAAATTGTCCTTATTGATAACGTTTTCTTTTCAATCTTTTTAGAAATACTCGTAAATAAATTAGTTCAATGTTACTTTTAAAAAGGAATAGTAGTTGCGACCTTCATCTTAAAATAACTCAATAAAAATAAATTGCCACTTATTATGAAAATAGCCGAATTATAAACTATTCTAATAGAAGTCTTACATGGTCTTGTGAAATAACCGCATATTACTTATTTAGGTACCTACTATTAATACAGGAGTATGGCCCTGATCCGCAAATGTCCTATTTATGAGCCCTGTTAATAAATGTCCTGTATTGTGAGCATTAATCTGGCGAAAAGATAATGTTATCTTGACGTCTGTTTTCTGTGTAGTACTGTTGTACGGTAGGAACAATAGGAAAATGCGGCGAAGAGTAGTAGCCGTTGGAACCTGCGAGTTGTCAGCGACGGGACAATGATTTCGTATAATTCCATATACTTACACTTACATTTCGGAGGACGTCGTATCTATGCATATTCTACGTTTCTACGGTAACTGCTACTTGGCAACTGTATCGTGAATTTTACCTCTTTTCAAATTCAATTCAAATGCAAATATATTTATTCATGTTTGTGTTTCTGTTTTGTCAATACACTTATGAATGTCATTAAATACAATAAAGTATATTTTAAATTCAAAAAACTAGTTTTAATTGAAAATCGAATTAGTGACCTACGAGTATGTATAAAATTAAAAGTGTATGAAATGGTTACTGATTGTGAATAAACATGTTAATGATTAAGTAGCTACTGTAAGCGAGTTTGGCATTGCCCGAGTACTAGACCTACTTCTCGGTCGTTTTTCACTCGTTTAACTCAATTATCTCCGGAGCTGGTCCGGGAGGCCACCTTCACTGCTTATATTTGATGCAAACGATTTCCAATACTCGTTTGTTCGAGCGCACGGTGCGCAGCGCGTTGATGTCTTTTATTAGGCAGAACTATAGCAAGTTAGACGACCCGTTTTTCTGTGTTGGATATTCGTTCGAATTCTGGGTTTTTTAATTCTAGCGACGCGGAAATTGGAATGATGAGTTTTAACTTCAATTTTGTTTTATGCCTGCGTCACCTCGCTATGGAAAAGCAGTTTTAGCAGTCTCATCCAGAATTTTTTTGAATTGGGAGTGATTGCTTAAACTGTTTTTTTTATTTATACTCCCTACTCTTACATGTTAAGCGCCCCATACATCAATGTATTACTGAAAACAGCATCGATTAACAACAGTCGATTAAAGCCGTTTCTGAGATTAGCGTGAAGGAAACCATACCTAGATAAACAGAAAAAATTGGAAATAATAATTATTATTTTGAGTTCAATTAAGTTTATATTAGGGATTCTCGATTATCTTCCACATACAGACAGTGATTAGTTATGCGATTTTTTTATGTGTATAGATTTTATACAAATAAAAAATTCTGTGTTTTTATCGTTATGTGTTGTACACAACAGACAAGGCAAGTTAATTATGGAGCAATGAGTACAGTCCTTAACAATTTATTTGAAATTTATGTAACCGATGAAAATGACAATTATATTACTTTGTGTGTAATACTACACATAATTATACTTTATGTTTGTTACCACACGTTTTTTATATTCATAAAAGTCTAACTACAGACAATTAAGTGTAGTACCTCGTTGCTCTGTATAAATAATAGGTAATTGCGTGCATTTCATAACGTACCAATGGTAATTGAGGTGTGAGTCGTGCGGCGAGAGGTTGCGGCGAGACGCTGGACTGCAGCCGCTGACACGATCACATAATGGCTTCAGACTATTAGGGTGTTACCAGACCAGTCGATCGATCGATAACGCCCTTAATGCCCCTCTACAGAGCACGGGGGTTGAAAGTTTTTATCCTGCTCGAAGGCCTCCGACTTACCTTTACGATCGTTATCTAATAATAATCCTCCTCCGACGCACGGAAACGGTCATGAAATGTTAAGCGCAGACCGCGCCCGCTGTTGCTTCAGTTTGTAGTTAGGATTGACACCAGGCTATAAGCGATTCGATTTAGTATTAATAATTATCTATTGCATAACAGACGAGATTTTCATTAGTGAATAGTTCGAGTCACCGCCCTTCTGTTGACTAGGTCTATACATACAAAAAATATAAGATAAAAATATAAGATAAATAGAAGTTGGCACCCACACCTGTTCATAAAATTTAAGGTATCGGTATAGTCGAATATTTAAAAAAAAATCATTGGTACCGCTCGGTGCGTTGAGAGATGCTATGAAACATACAGACTTTAACTTAAGTAAATACCAATAATCCAAGAATACACTTGTTACCAAGTATAAAAATTAAAAAATGCCTGATAAACTAAGTGAGCAATAACTGCTTTAGGCATTTCGACGTAGAATTAAAAATTATAATTTACTGAATAATAGGGAGACACGATTTTGACTCTGTAAATAAGCTCAGTGAGCTTGCAAAACTCAAGTTAAAAATAAATTTAGAAAGCATCTCAGTGGAATATAGTGTGCGTATGCCCGCGAGCAGGAAGCGGAGACGCCAGTGTCGGTTGCGTCACGATACAATTATACGTTGGGGCGGCTGCGACCCCGCGCCGCACGACCCCACACACAGGACCTCTGCCGCCCGATCGGGCCCGGCTTACAGTCTCAGACTCGAATATTAAGTACGGACAGTCCTCGGGCGGGAACATTTTGTCTTTGTATGTTGTTTACGTTGAACTTTGTATGTTTGAATTTGGAATGATGAGTATGTTGTAATTTATTAAAATTAATTTATATGAGTCTGTTTATCTTTCGGCAGTTTACCCAAAATAAAATGGATGTTAAATTACAAGAACAAAGATAATCTATTCATTTATTACATATTAATAAATCCTTTTAAATACTAAGAAATATTTATTAAGCACTAAAAAGTGGTCTCTAATAAATTATTTGTTAAATATTAACAAATATTTTTAACTATCAAAAAAAGTTTCTATTAGTTTGTTTGATTCTCTTATCAACCCGATGAATGTCGATTTAAATTTGGATCTTAGACTATACCGATAAGCGCTGGCAGATCGGCGCCGCGCCGGTAACCAGCGTTCTTTTTGAATGCGCCCTAACATCTTATTTACAAAAATGTTTTTTTTTTCAAACAAACTAAATAGCACAAAAATACAGGAATAAATAGAACAGCCTATCTTAACATCGGTCACTCAAATTTGACAAGAGTGACAACAATCTTCTGCTATTACAATAATAATAGATACAGCGTGTTGAAATTTTGAATATTGAAAAAAAATTGCTGTGGCTAAAGTAGAAGAGGTATTGATTGAAAATTTTTTGGGGGCTTAGGTAATCATTAGATACACAAAATTAAATTTATTGTTGTATGGTGGTAACCACGTTGTATAAACTTTATGGTAAACATTTCAGAAACATAATTAGATATTCAGAACATTTAAATGTATTGGGCAAGTTCCGAAATATATGAAATAAAATTAATTCGAATGTGTTTTACACACAGTTTGAAAGCCAAATTACGCCATTGCTTCATATAATTATTAACATTAGTTTTATTAAAATAGGAAGTGGGGCGAAATTCTCAAGGAGCCTTATTATTCACCTTCTCCACTCGTACTATTGATAACATAACCACAAAAACATATAACATTCCGGATTCTCTTCAATCGTTTACGAGATGAAAGAGGAAAGGCATGACACACACGCTTGATAAGTGTGAGCGAGTAAATACCACTTTATAATTTAAAAAAGCATTTATAATATAAAAATATTTTTATGTGAATTCTGGAGTTACGTGTATACTAATTAATTGGAAGTGATCTTAAAGAACTAACAAAGGTCATGAACTTCTCTCTCCATATAGCTCTAAAACTGATGCCCTGTTGAAATATTGAATCGACGACGTTGCGAGCCTACCCGAACCTGCTGTCTGCCATCGCATCGATCGTTATGATCGAGATGCATAATCAGAGCTGTGGGTCACCCTCACCGCCCGCCTTATGTAATATAAATGAATCATATTTGGCAACCGCTTTGCGTAAACTAATGCGTTCATCGTAATCCTTGAAGTATGTGATATTTGTTGTAAAAGGAAATGTATAACACCGCTGAAGTCCGGCTTCACATTCGACGGCTTCTAGTTTGTAATAAAAGTTCAAAATTAACTGCAAATTAACTAGTTTGGTGTAGTCCGTGTGATTTCAGAATGGTTGTGTCAACACTGACTCGCTAATGTTGAAATCACACCAATTATACGATTTCTATATTAACGTAATTTTAATGTTTATCATTCTTCAGCAACTAATCGTATGCAGATCGTAATTTAGCAACAATTCATATTTAATATTTACAAACGTACATATTTAACTTAATTACTTGTGACACAATGGCCGCACCACACATGAGAGAAATTAATCCGCGCACAAAGTGGAACACGTGTGACTCGAGTACGTTAGAATTACAGTTAAAGGTATTTAGCCTCCAATAGTTTAGAACGCATTCATAATATCAGCGGGTCGGTATTATAAACACATTTTAATAAAGTGTCTCACAGTGATTATAAATTCTCTTATTTTACTTGTAAATATGTTTCATAAATGACATAAATGTTCCCTTGTGTACGTTAAACGTAATTGTATATTTATTCGAAATGTTCATGGACGATGAATGATGCGGCCGAGATGTCAGATCTATTACTATGTTATTATCCCTAAAACCTTCCTGTTTTCTATTCCCCTATACGCTGATGCAATTGCGCGACTTTAGAATGATGTTCTTGAGTCCTGCAGACTGCCACCCAACTGCTAACTTGGTCAAGTTCCGTCTGAAATTGCCATTATACATAATTATATAGGAAGACATTATTCAAATATTAGAAGCAGTAACAACCTTAAGCTGTAATAGTAGGTGTAGAATCATTACATATGCTCATTACCAGTTTGCTGAGTTTTGAATAACTAAATAATAATTATCGGCGACGAGGGATGTAAATTTTTATACATAGAAAAATGATTTGTTGAATCATTGTGCAAATACTCGTACTTGTTGACTGCCGAGAAATTTATTGAGAAGTTTTTGAATAAACCCATACAAGAGTAATAAAGCTCATATTACTCGCATTTGACTCACTGAAGCGTAAATTTTTGCAGAGATTTGATCACTTGCTAGGATGCGAATTACGAAATGATTACGCAAGTACATCATAAATCGGTTTGGACATGATTGAGTCACCGACGACCAAAATCTATGCTGCAATAGATGGCGTGAGATTGTTGTCACATTACGATACTAATGAAGGAGCTTCATGTAAGGTAAATCAGTATTCTATTGGTGCAATAAACTGTGGACATTTATGGTATTTAGCAATTTAATAACCAAAATTAAGTGGCCCTGAAGTCGTTCGAGTGTCATCGATAATTTGTGAAGTTCTATGCTATTTTCGCAACGACGTGGTGTCGTCACCCCGCGACTGTTTTTCAAAATATTTGTATAGTTTGGAATGGAGCCGGACGCGCCTGTTGGTTTTGTTGCAAACTTATCTATATTGACAACATTTTGGCAATCGTTCGAGCCGCGGGCGCCGAGAAACAAAACGTTTCAATTACATAACGCCTGCGCGACCCCACTGCGTATTTTAATATTATGTTGCTCTACCAGTAATTCCTTTCTAACTGATTAAAACAATAAAAAACGCCTCAAGTTAGGTACAATTGTCCTATATTTGAATAGTACTAATAATGTTATAAAGATTTATTTGTAATATTATTATAGTCAATGAAGTAGCAGAGCAATGTGCAGGACAGCGTTTTTCTGTTGCGGAAAAACAAAACAAGTGGTCGGTGCTCGACTTGCGCTATTTAAAAACGTGGAAAGCTGAAGAAATTTAGCGATGGAATAAAATGAAAAGTATTTCCTATCTGATTATAAGTCGAATTGCCTCATTCATGTCCTGGTGCTGACACGTTAGTTATACATTCACTGTACCTACTTACTATTTGAAACTCTACTGGTTTGTGTAATAAAAATACCCAAAAAATATTTAAAAACGCTAAATGTGTTAATATTGCATCAACATTGTTAAATGCATGGTAGTGAACTAAAATTTGTACAACAATTAAAATGTTTAGATTAAATTACAATTATAATATTTTTACATCATTCTCCACAGCCGCTCTCCACGATCTTTTGCAATTACACTATGATTATCATTTAATTAGCATTTTTTCCACGAGCGGGTTGCAATGTTTCATTTTCGTGCTCAATTTTGGTCACTTAAACGGGTGCTGAGCAGACGCGGCGCAGTGCGGTGCGGCTAACACATTAGAACGTCTCCCGCTCTTACATGGGATCAGCGAAATCAACAACGCTTACTAACTAGCTTTCACCCAAATCATCACTTGCGTAAATTGTTTCCTAAATCAATATTGCCAACAATGACTATACTACGAGTAATAGCTTTAAGTATAAAAGTAGACGAATGGCTTTTACTTTTCTTCTTCTACGCTTCACGTTCGTCAGAAACTAAGAGGTCAGTGATGAACTGATATTTTTAATAGTAAGTGTATAACGATGATGGTGATTATGCCTAATTTTAAATTCCAAGAACTTGCAGAAGAAGAAGAAGAAGATACATTTATTCTATCAAGGTGGTTTATAACGCTATGCCTTAAAATAAGAGTAATGCGTAAATTAAAAATTCTTATTCGATGTTGCAGTTGCGAGTTCCCAACATGATACTAATTCTTTATACGATGTTACTCCCTGACCATGACGATGCCTACGGAGTGAAGGGTCCCGAGGTCGATTCCAGGCCAGCGCAAACATTTATGAGATAAATGTTTGTTCCGGGTCGTGGGTGTTGGTGACGTGTTATTCTTCATGCCAAGCGTAACCGTCTCTTAGTGCAGGAATAACAGTGGGTTAGCTTTTATTTATTTATGTACGATGAATATTGAAAATATAACACGAACAATTATAAAATTCAAAAACAAATTAACCCACAGCGTAATAATAAGTAAGTAGAAACTCGTCTGCAGGCTGACTCGTCGCTTATACATATTTAACGAACAGGAATTAGATAAATGTTGACTACACAATAAGTGGCAGTGCTCTGTCTCGTGAATAATGTTGGCTTAATTTAAAAAATTTGCAGAAACTGTAAAATAAGTTACGAAACACTAACTATGGAGCAATCCACAGTTCTTTTAGGCGTCAAGCGTCAATTTAGATTGTAAACATCAGAGAGGCACTAATGCATCGGCATCTAGCATGTAAGCCTAGTAGATCTGACAATGCCATTAGATAGATAAGTCAGTTTGCTAGTCAGTTTTTATAGTTTTACGAGCTAAGACATCTTAATGTGAGATAAAGAACTAACAGTTGTTGGAATTGTTGTGTGATAGAAAAGCGATTGCAGATATTCGTAATAAATGTGTTACCTCTTAATTTTAATCTTAACTTACCTGTTATGATATGGAAATAATAAATATGTAGATAAGAACAAAACACAGGTAAACATAGTCTCCTAGGGAATAGATAGAACATAGTTGGGTAAACTATTCGTATCCATACAACATCTACAACGATGTTGTATGGAGCTCGGCGGGTGTCCCTATGGGCGCATTCAAGTAGAACGCTGGTTACCGGCGCCGATCTGCCAGCGCTTATCGGCGCTTATCGGCGCAGGTAGTCGGCGCAGGTAGTCTCTATACTTTGTGCCGAACCAGCGCCGATAAGCGCCGACAAGTTCCGACCTGTCACACGACCGAGGTTATGTCAACGGACCAGTACCGATAAGCGCTGGCAGATCGGCGCCGGTAACCAGCGTTCTACTTGAATGCGCCCTAACTCGTACAGCCAAGTTGATGTATTTTTTTTAACAACAGGAATTTTCAAGCGAAATGTTAAAACACTATTTGTAGGAAAAGGATATTATGGTATAAGCGAATTTTAGATACAACTAAAAATTTAATAATCCTTTCTAGCTCAATTTTGTAAATACAGTATATTCATGTAAAATTACGGAGAAGTTTAAATCGCAAAATCTTCTTAATGACAAACCACCTTTAATAACTATATATGTGGCTATAATGTCAAAGTACCTAAATGGGTAAACGTTTTTGAATATGAACTAAAAAGTATATTTGTTATTATTATTTATTTATTTTCCACGTTAGAACTAACTTAACAGGGCTTTCCCTAATGCGCTAGTCATATTACAATACAGTACTCTCTTAATAATACTTTGTCCTTAAATTCCTAAAATAAATCAACTACAATATTACATAATGAAAATAAACAATATACAAACAAGTCTCATAAAATATTTATATTTTAAACAGTAATAAAAAAACAAAAATGAAACTAAAATACGACTTGTATCTGACTTGTGTTACAAAATAGCAATTCCGTAGTGTTAAGGTATATTCGGTAGTCCTTTATATACTGACATCTCGTGCAGGATGATCCGGGTCGCGGCGTCACTGATGCTCGCAAATAATTGCAGAAAATACGGCAATTTGCCTAACGACCGACATTACGAGCGACCTCCAGCTACCGCACGCACTCCATAATTTCTTTTACCTTCGTCTTCGTAGTTCCGTGCATCAGTTATGCTGGGTCTACATTAGCGGGCGAAGATTCGTATCGTGTTGGCGCGACAAAAACATCGTGTTCGGGCATAGGTGATGCTCTTGTCTACATTAAGGCGGACGAAGATTCGTGTCGAGTTCACGCGATTAATCGTGCCGGATTGTGCTGTGTGTTATCTGTAGGTGAATCCAAGTATCATGTACCAAGTGTTTCTTTTTATGGTCAGGATCACTAGGATTCCATATGAAACTCTTCGTTTCATCAAATTGAATGAATTCTAACACTTTTTCGTAATTCCACTCCATAGTGTACAAAAATACATACACGTCCGTCTTGCTTCAAAGTCTGGAAAACACTGAATTTACGTAGGTGTAGCCACCCAAGCGAATATTATCGTTACTGATCCCTTTGATCCGCGCCAGTTTACCGACAGCTCCCCGATACTACATCGTCTTCGCCCGAATACTACGCGATGACACGATGTACCCGGCTACATTCATCGCGTTAACTCGAATATTCGCCGTAGCCCGCTAATGTAGACCCAGCATTACAAAAAAAAGTATCTATCTATTTATTATTTTTAGGAGAATAGCGGATCAACAAGCAGTTGAGTCTCCTGATGTTTCCCATAGACATCGTTAACACTAAAGATACCATCGATGAACTCAAGCTCTCAGCCGACACGACAAGTCATTTAGCGACTGCCTCCAGCTACAGGGTGTTAGTTCACCAGCTCAGTTTCAGCCCTGGCACCCAACACGGGCCGTCTTCTGTGGGCTCTTACGGCACTGGTTGTAAGTCTACTTGGAATGATTGAGTCATTACTTGTTATTGTCTTAAAGTTGTGTATCCTGACATCAGATACTAAAACGTTAACGCGACAAAGCTATAAAAATATTTGCATTGACGAATCGCACGTGACTGCAGCATGCGTCGTTTCGGCAAACTCCACTGGCATTGGCAACGACATTGCCGGCACACTCGTATGTAGTTATGACGTAGTTTATTTCCTGTCTCTTATATTGTTGATTTCATGTTTTGGTCCCCTGCAGAAGTAGATATTTAGTTTAGTACATAATACATTATAACGTATGTAACCGTTTTTAGCTATTTCGGGAAGTGATATTCTTAAAAAACAATTCAGTTTCAAAATCAATGAATTTGTAATGACTTTCGGGAAAAAGAATGCATTAGTTTATTTTATTTTTTATTTAAGACGTTTAAAGTTGGGAAGGTGTCTAGATATAATAATAATAATATTTTATTTTATTTTATTTTATTTTACATCTTCTAAATAAATAAAAGCGAAAGGTTACTCACTCATAGATCGATGCTCACTCGTCACGAAATATCGAAATCTGTTTGACGTTTAAACATGAAATTTAGCACCGAAGTAGTTAGATAGAGGACGTCCGCTAAGAACGTAATATGTCATATTCCACCCTTTAGGGTGTAACATAAGAGGTTGACTGTTTAAAAATCAATCAAAAGTGCTTCCATGCGAGCCGATCTGAGGGCATCAGCTAGTTTAAAGCATTGTAATTACAACAAAGGCTTATCACTTTTCGAATTATATTGTGAAACGCTAGCCAAGGTTTTTTATGGATGTAGCTCGTTGCATGTAGATAATACGACTACATACAATCTATTTGGGAAAATATGCATAATTTAGTGTTTGCTTCACAATAGTTGTTGGGTTTTAATTTAGAAACAATCACAAGCTCATTGTTGTATTAATTACCAACGGGTGGACGATGCAATCGACGCAAACGCAAATTTAAAATTAAGCAATAAATTTATTTCATTTGCTACTTAATTGGGGACTGCAGTTTTACAGCGTGTTATTAGTGTGAGCATGATGTGCCGCAGCTAGCCGCGTCACACGCGAGCTCACCCCCCCTCCCCCCCCCCCCCCCGCGCCGCGCCCGCCGCCTTGCCCCCTGCCCTCCGGCACACTTACCGAGCCATTAACCCACACCAGATACAGGCCAAATGTACCCATCATTTCAGATTACTGTACAACCTTGATGCTCGGAAATGCTTCCTCAAGCGCCTTTCGATAAAATTTAATGGGATATTATTTTTTATGCTTAGGTATTTTAAATTTTACTATGACATAGGGACATAATACATAAACTTTGTTCAACCGCGACCACGGTCCATGTTACTCAATATCGGCGTATAAAATCTCGATGTACCCGTATTATAGTAAAAGGTAGTTAGAGCGTGCTTGTCAAGATCTTTCCCTTGCTCCAGATGTAATCTTTATTCGTAATCTTGATAACATTTTGAGAAAAACGTACCAGATAAAATTATAACCATTTATCATAATTACATTTTGGTATCGTTGCCAGCCGCTAGTACGTCGTCATAATTATATCATACTACAAGACTATTATTAAGTCATATGTAAATGATTTATTTATGTTGTCAAAATGTAGGTTGCATGGGATAGTAACACTAGATCTAAGCGCGATGCAAATAAACTGCGACATTAAAACGCGTCGAGTCATGTAATAAAACGTAGCGGCCGCTGAACGTTGTGAAATTGTTTGCTAAAACGTTTTGTGTTACGTGTCCGTGCAGCCCGGTGTTACATGACATCAGCCCGCGGGGTGAGAGGTCGAGAGCCTCTGAAATAATAATTACGCAAAAATTACAGATCAACTAACTAAATGGGTGACTGTCAGAATTCAAATTTCTTGAGCACTGCCGAGCTTTGGAGAGCACGTGTTGCAGTCTGTCCCGGTTGATATATGTAGATAATAGCCATAACGCTGTGTCAGAGTCCTTCACGACAAAAAAAATTAAGCTCATACCATGTAGTAGGGCCTTAACGGGTTGATTCAGTTTGAGTACCGGTGAATAGATTGGTACCCGCGTATTACAAATTAAAAAAGATTATGAAATTCATATAAAAATGTAATTAATGTTTTAGGTTTATTTTGAAGTCTTTGTGTAATAATTGTAGTGTAATAAACAAAGAAGTAAAAGAAGAATAAAACTTATATAACTTAACTTTAATACTTAACTTAACTTTAAAACTTATATAAAGTGCCTAGGCACTTACCACTTATAAGTTTTATTCTTCTTACTCTTTTATTCTTACCACCGCCCGCCACTTACTTAATACCCCTTCTATCGTCATAGTAAGCGCTTTAACAGCAATTGTGTTCCGGATAGAAAGGTACAGAGCCGCTTACTAGTGATGTGCCGAGTCGCTGTTTTGATGGATCGAGTCGACTCGAGTCAGTTTAGACGGTATTCGAATCATGACTCGATTCCCTGATTCGAAACCAGTACTCGAATTCTATGTTTGGTATTCTGGACTCGAGTCCTTTTGGACTCGAGTCAATATTCTGGACTCGAGTCCGGCTGGACACGAGTCTAGAAATTCGTGTCCAGAATTCGAGTCTGAAAATTCTAGTCCAGGACGAGTTTTTGAAATCTTTAAATACGGAGTCACAATTTATGCACTTTATTTTACCGCCGTCCACTTTTTCAATACTCTTCCATACACCTGAGGTTTTTTCGGCGCCATTCTATAATAAAGTTAATTACAATGTATAAAAAATTCAATTTAGAGACACTACATTGGAAGTCCTAAACAAACCTGATAATTTTTCCCAGCCGACTGGACTAAACTCAGTACTCGCAATAACTGCTAACAGTGCTAACTGAATTTATACAAAACTAGTAAATCCGCCCTCGCTTCGCTTCGGGAAACCAGTCCCTTCAAAAATCTCTATAAATTTTAACAAATTATGTTATTCCGATGTCTAAGCTATATTACTGCAAAGTTTCATGAAAATCCGTTCAGTAGTTTTTGCGTGAAAGAGTAACAAACCCACACACACACTCACTCACATACATCCTTACAAACTTTCGCATTTATAATATTAGTAGGAAGTAGGATAAAGGAAAACAAAAAGATGCAGGTTCATTGCGAAAGTAAACAGTTTGCGAGTACGAGCGAGTTAACCAAACTCGAATACGAGACTCGAGTCAGTTGGACTCGCATAAATAGAATCGAGTTAGCGAGTACGAATTGATTCTTCCTGACTCGAGTACCGGAATCGAGTCCGGCGTACTCGAATCAAAATAAATTGGTATTCGAGTAGGCGAGTTCTAAAGCAGGAATCGAGTCTGACTCGAGTCAAACCGTACTCGGCACATCGCTACCGCTTACGCTTTATTATAGGCGACCATCTCAGTCCTCAGGGGTAACAACGTATCTGTGACCCAATTAGAACGATACTCATACTATCAATAACTGACAGGACTATTATTAACATTAACGAATATATCTAATTATCACTAACAGTCCTAGATTACACTTATTAACAAAGTAACATTCTAACACCATCTACTAACTGGACGAACTATTGTAGTGCGTAAATTGAGTTTTGCTCTAGATCGGTCACAGTTGTTATGGGTGGTAGCGAAAGGGTGGTGCTGCATGCTCGTTTGCTATCTTAATTTCATAAAAAAACCAACAAATTACAGGTATGTGAAGCGCCTAATAAAAATGATCCGCTTTTTACTGCGGGTACGAGTTATAACCGTATAAATTAACTTTTAGAAACTTGTTATGTATTTCAGTCGTATAATCTGTGTCAATGCATATATTATGTATAATAACTTTTGTAATATGCGTGTGTTATGAATAACGTCATACAACAAGTGATATAATTCGGCAGCCGGTAGCGATGCTTGTTGTATCCGTACGCACTGTATACTGTATCTGGATAGCGACCGATTCTCGCTGTATTAGACATCAACGCGCGCTGTACGTAGTTCGTTGAACGACATTAATATTAAATTATTTATTATGTCTATATATAGGGTGATTTGTAACTCGACGTATTCCTCTTGGGATGTGGTAATACAACCAATTTCCAACAAAATTAACCATAATGTCCCAAATACCAAGTCAGCTGGTTATCGAGATATTCCTTATTTTTGGTTTTGATCAAAGAACACCGAATTTGACTACAAAAAAATCAATAAATAAAAAAGTAGTGGTTTGAATTGAGTTGTGTGCATTTCTATCAGTGACCAATACATCAACAATCATTTATTAATACTAATGCAGGCACAAGTGTTACACATTTTAAAATAACAAGTGAATTCTTGTAAAAAAAAGTATTTTCTTACGAATGTGGTCGATAGAAAAGTAGATTTATTTTAAAAAATCTAGTATACATCAAGCGTACAAACTACATGAAAAACATCCTTGTTTTATAAGCTATCCAAACAAGTAAAATTATTAAGACACAAACAAAACATTTCAGAAAAAAACGTATGTAGAGCACGTGCGACGTAAAACCCTTTGTTATCGTACCGCGGTATAAGTTCCTGAGTTGCAAATTTTTTAGTTGTTATTGTCGTTTGTCGTTTGTCTATTAGACCCACTTGATCATTTAAAATGAAAATTAAACAGCAGCAGTGTTTTGTTTCTGGCTACCAACGCGATCTCCCAAATTTACGTTGATTTTGATCACTAAATAAGTATGACGGCTTACTCTAATTCCGAGTATGCCGATATTATTTATTGTTATGTCTTTTGTGATGGAAACGCGGATGAAGATCGTCGGGAGTACATTCGTCGTTACCCTCAACGACGAGCGCCTTACATTACGGTCTTCAGTTCAATTGGAGACTGGACAATTTCAACGTCAACAAAATGATGGCGGTTGACCACGCCTTTACACTGCTGAAGATGAAGAAGTTGTTATCCAGCAGGTAGTTGACGCAGTAGTAGGATCGTCAACGAGTTTCAGTCGCGTTATCATTATAAAAGGCATAACAATAAATAATATCGGCATACTCGGAACTAGAGTAAGCCGTCATACTTATTTAGTGATCAAAATCAACGTAAATTTGGGAGATCGCGTTGGTAGCCAGAAACAAAACACTGCTGCTGTTTAATTTTCATTTTAAATGATCAAGTGGGTCTAATAGACAAACGACAAACGACAATAACAACTAAAAAATTTGCAACTCAGGAACTTATACCGCGGTACGATAACAAAGGGTTTTACGTCGCACGTGCTCTACATACGTTTTTTTCTGAAATGTTTTGTTTGTGTCTTAATAATTTTACTTGTTTGGATAGCTTATAAAACAAGGATGTTTTTCATGTACTTTGTACGCTTGATGTATACTAGATTTTTTAAAATAAATCTACTTTTCTATCGATCACATTAGTAAGAAAACATTTTTTTTTAAAGAATTCACTTGTTATTTTAAAATGTGTAACACTTGTGCCTGCATTAGTATTAATAAATGATTGTTGATGTATTGGTCACTGATAGAAATGCACACAACTCAATTCAAACCACTACTTTTTTATTTATTGATTTTTTTGTAGTCAAATTCGGTGTTCTTTGACCAAAACCAAAAATAAGGAATATCTCGATAACCAGCTGACTTGGTATTAGGGACATTATGGTTAATTTTGTTGGAAATTGGTTGTATTACCACATCCCAAGAGGAATACGTCGTGTTACAAATCACCCTGTATAATAATTATGATACACCATGACTGTATAACAATCCTTGTTTAATAGTTCTATTTGATAGGTAATTATCAAATAAATCGGCTGGCTCTCAATTTCAAATTTGCATCCTATTAAGCACCGCCAAGCACGCTAGCCTTCTGAGACTAGAATTATCTACCTATTCTATGAATAGTACCTTTTTGCTCGACACAGAATTGTGCAATTTTTTTTTGTCTTCGTTAAAATTAAATATATTGTATTGCACCATCATTCGCTAACAATGGGTACCCATTAGAAAATGTTATTCCGAAATCATCCTTGTAAGTTAAACTTATCTGAAGTCATCTGTGTTGAGTTATTTATGACTGACGTTCAATACGCGGGCAGAGTGCGAAAATTTACACACAAACATTGGTTTTGTAACCCGGTTCCCGCCAGAAGGCGCGGCGGTCGCGGGCGGGTCACAGCCTCACAGCTTAGAACATTGAATGAATTATTTACAATATGAGCTGAGACATTAGATTGTTTTACAATTTTAATTAAAAATTCTTCGTGGAGACATAGAGGTGATGAAACTGAAAAAATACATCTTTACGTGTTTCGGTTGCTGTTAATAATTAATAATGTGGGTCACAGTGTCTTTTTAAGTGAACAACGCATCAGTAACACTTCATGTCGCGGACGAGGAAATGGTGACTACTAACTGTCAGGAACTTAATACTACCAGGTATATAGATGAGCTACTGAAAAACCCAAACGAATGATCTAAAGGTAACCGTGGGATGATCATCGTATCACAGATATAGCAGCAACACTCGAAGGTGGTACGATATGCTACTGGCGAGTGCACCCCGTGACTGGAGCCCGACCGGACTGACGACGACCACGAGGTGTCACACTGAACAGAATTTTGTGAAGTAAGTACACTTGCCGGATTCACCTTCATCTCCACTTATCATCAGGCGAGTTTGCTTGTGGTCAAGAAGTGACGGTAAAGTTATATTGACAGAAATGGTAGTCCGAAACCCCGCGAAAACGTGGAGAATGTGAAACTGCACCGCATTCAGCAAGCGAATGACGACCCTACTCTAACGAATATGTGGACCTTGAAACATAAATCTACCAGTCTCTTAAATTTAATAGCAACTACGTGGTCGAGTCGTGCAAACATTGTGTAAATAAACGAACTGCAATAAAATGCAAATGCAATTCAACTTAGTGTTCCCAAAACATTAAAAGTTTTTAAACACGTCGTTTTATGATTTAGATATCTGAATAAACTTTATAATGACAATATTTTGAAATACTTAGAATACAGGAATGCTTCAAAGTTTGTTGAACAGGCAGCGTTACTATGCTTTAAGTATGGTTTGTCTACATGACCTTTGTTTTACTATAGTTTTATCCATTTATACAATTACCTCATTTTTAACGAGCATGATGTAATACAAATAATGTTTTTATTCATTTCATTCCAAACAAAAATTCCAATGGCAGCGTTTCCCGTTGTCGACGTTAGCTTTGTGTTTCTATTTATAATTTGTTGTATCCTTGTCATCCACGTTGTTTGCTTTAGCTCTTAGTACATAACTAGTGATGCTCCCCGCGGCCCGCGGCCCGCGGCTACCGGCGGTTGGAACGTCGCCGGTAATCCGTTGCTGATCCAATGCTGATAGTGTGAGAAGAACGTCTTCACGACTTTCACGCAGGCGATAATGACTTTAATGAGCAACACGGCTCGACTTCCTCTTCGAACTATTCAAACTACTAAACAATACTTAAGTTTGTTGATGTAAGTGGAACATGAGAATTTAAAGAATTTCGTTATGGGACTAAAGTAACATCGGCATGCTAAGATTTAAATCAACAACATTTTGATTTGACTATGCTCACGGTGTGTTGCTGCTTCTGAGATCATAGTTTAAACGTCTGTGGCCTTAACACGGTTTACGTCAGAATAATAATAATAACGATATTTTAACGTAGCCTCACACTAGGATTCTTTGTGTCGTGGGTGCCATGGGTGACACAAAGACAACAACACCCTTTTAGATCGCGAACAGAAATTTTCGCTCATCTTTCAAATTTCCGCCTTGCTAAGAATCGAACCCGGGACCCATCGAACGGCAGCCTGACAAAGTAACTACTTCGTCAAATGAATCATCAAGTAATAATATGGTAAAGCAGTGGCGGTCATTGTGTCGGCGCAAGAAGCTCTCAGCTCCAGCTCGCGGGAGACAGCCCTCAATGATCCTTTCACTCGTCTCCGGTTTCCGCGTCGCACCAAAAAACCCTGATCGCAGATTAGCGAGCGATCTCGCCGAATTGACTTACGTAATTGCCCGGCGAATGTGCAAACTAACGTAACGTAACAACACTTATTTTCATTAGATGTATGTACATACAAATACAAATAGTAAACACGTTCAGTTCTGATATACATGCATTGGCTATATTACATCGATAACATATTATTATCAGTAAACATTTAAGTTGATGAACAGAAATATAGTTTACGTGAAAGAAATTTTTTTTATGTTTGTCTATGCTTATGCTTAGACTTTAGTTATGCAAATAAGTGGTATTTGCATAGTCTTAACTAATAATATCTATGCTTGAAAATTTGAGTTCAGGATTGAAACATCCATTTGTTCATGGAACGCAGTTCCAAATACTCTAGATAGCCAAAATTATTACAAGAATCATTATTAGCACACTGCCATATGATATGATTCTGCCATTCTTTAGATCCTATTCTGTTAAAAATTTAAACCGTCGGGAGAGGCACTAACATAAAGAAAAGAATTGTTGTGTGTCGATTGTTTACAATTGTTTTTATGTAATCCATATCGTAGGCAGGGTTGAGGCAAACACGGGCACCGCATCGCGCCGCTTTCAAATTCCAATACGGAAGTTGGTGCGTGCCGCGTCCACCGCGCGGACTGCATCCATAAACATGGCTTGGATTATTGTAGTGTTGCATTCATGTATGAACGAGTTAGAGAGGCGATGGTCAACAGAAGTACTTGTACTTGGTACCATATACTATGCCCTTGTCACGACGTCATGATATATTTTATCTATGAAATATTTGTAGTATTGTATATGTATTTATATTCGTAGTATTTTTAAAGTTGTCACAATATTGTTGATAATATGTATTCTTACATTCAATGTACGAGAATTATGATAATTTTAAGTGAATGTATTTTTAATGTGTTGTTAAGTCTACGACGTTTGAATTGCTTCAATTATAATTTATATATTTACGAGTAGGTGCTCTAATTCCGAGTTAAACCAGTTTAACAACGTTTATTACTGACGGGTGACCTTTAGATAATATTGTATTAAACCAAAGTTTTTTCTTTATTAGCAAGCACTGCATTGCTAGTCACGAAAACAGGAAAAGCTTTAATCAGATAAAAAATAATGCCACAATTAATAAATTGTCTATGACAGACGTTATAAGTAATTAAAATTTGTTCTTAATGAGTCGAAAGCTTAAGAGGTTTGAAATCTGAGCTCACTAAGTGATTGAGTTTAAATATATAAATAATTATAATGAAACTCAAACACTTAAGAACCATTAATCCATGCACTTAAGTAGCTAGGTTCCACTCTGTTGTACTGCAAGCCCCCCTCCCCCCTGGTTCCGAGTTCGAACTCTACCAAGGCAAACCAAGGCAGACAATTATGTCACAGATCATATTTGACAGTTTGTCTTATTGATTGACGTGTGTGTTCAAGTCTATACTATTTGAAACATAAATAATATTATGGCCTATAGGAGTGTGAATATATTATTTATTTATTTAAATGTTTGGGTCTATTCTTTGCTACGAGTATAGCACACTGGTAAACCCAAAATGCAAGAGTAATTATGTGTCACTGGCATTTCCACGATAAACCGCAAGTCAAAATATTTCCACTGGCAGTAGTGGCCAGTCCCGCTGGTCTCGTAACACCGCGCGTCCGTATGAATGAACGCTTGCCCAAGTGCGCAGCCCGCGAAGGACGCCGCGGTAAGCCCCGCGCTAACAACGAGCGATTACTTAGCGATGCTAGCGCCACCACGGCTTGTTGGGTTACTTTACAACAATAATCAGGAAATAATGAAAGAAGTGAAAGTGGAGCATTACAAACATAGCAAGTTTTGCTTGATTTCTTATGTACATTGGGGCAGACGGGCTACCTGATGCCTTTCGTTGTATAATAGGGCCCACCATGAGCAAGAGGATCAGCCACGTTGATTTTTATGGCTTCGACCAAAACATGTCATGTCGATTTAGCAAAAAATGTCGTCAGTTACATTATTGAAGAAGATTTGCTGAAACTTTCTAGCTTATTGTTTCATAATTTAAGCTTATTTTTTTGAGGTACATATTTTTTTCTAATACTATCTCATTTTGTAATTTGTATTTTTTAAATTTATATATCGATTTCCTTAAAATACAATCGCATAAAGTTTTTACAAAACGAAACGTTATTCTTTCAACACCACATCCGTAGCACTTACACATCTTTGTACAAATTAAAAAAATGTAATTTCTGCTATTCCTTCTAAGTATAAGCTGAATAACTTACATGCCAACAAAAAACGAAAGATCGCATGGACAAACAAATATATATACCGCATACACTATACACATACATATGATGTAAAGATGAATACTTTTCAGTTATATTAAATATACTTATACTATACTATAGGTATATAATACACTACACGAGTATAAGAATTGTTAACTTCCTTTTTTAAATTCGGTAAATGTCGCTGCTCGAAGCCGCTCGCTCCTTGTTTGCTCCAGCTTTAAAATTTACATTACGCTTAGGAAAACACCGACAGCGACACACACCGCCCGCAGGGCTGGCGTTGGGAAATTAACGATAATCTAATTTTAATATTGATATAAATTAATATATCTTTCACCCCGATTTTCGAAAATCATGTTTTCATCTGAACTCTGCGGTTTGAGCTTTTAGGAAGCAGCTATTGTAAGGATACTCGCGACCATCCATAGTCCATTGAGCTATAAATTATACTAAAAACGGCTTTAAAATCAATTGATCCATTTTGATGATATCGTTAAAGAAAAAACCAAAGGATGATATCCATGGGTGATGCCATCCAATTACTATGAGGTAGCTCGCCCGTTCGTTTGTCAGTTACATAAATAAAAAACAACAGCAGAAAAAACTAGGGGTGCGAATAATGTGAAGTATATGTATCAAGTACTATTCAATAATCAGCAGTTGAAAGGAGTAGTGTGGCAGCCCTGGCGGCGCGGCTTGGATTAGAAAGGAGGCGTCGCTCGCGGTTAGTTTTGAAACGCGCTGACCTTATGTGTTGTCGGTGATTTGATTATGACAAGCCTTCGACGGTGACCATCGCTACCACCGCGCCGTCAGCCCGATCTTATTGAAATCCTTACGCTTCCAACAGGATTCTTAAAGGGAGTAGCCTTCAAACAAAGTATAGGCTAGTTATATTTGACATCCATACTAATATTGTAAATGCAAAAGTCTTACTTTCAGTCCGTCTGTGATGCTCTTACGGCTAAACCACCGGCCTGATTTGGATGGAATTCGAAATGAAAAAAGTTGAAGACATAGGGACACTTGTTCCACTTTTTTTAAAGAGTTGAAATACGGGATGAAAATGAAAAGATCTAAACCACTTAACCGATTGTAAAGAATTGAATTGAATTTGATGAATGTATGTTATTAGGGCAGTGTACAAGACCACTTCCCCCCTTCCCCGATTCACGATAATTAAACGAATTCAAAGCGGGCGAAACCGCGGGCGGAAGTAAGTAATTAATAAATGAGAAATTAAATAGATAAATAGGTGGAACATACCGATTCTCATGAATGATAAATATAATGAATGTTAATTAAGGTAAGAACATACACAATTACACATACTTCAGCGAAAACAATCCATTGGAATTACCCCGAAGCAAGCAAGTGTTACAAACACCGTGACAGCGCCCGTCGCTCGCGGGCAACAGCAGGATGTCTGTGTGTTGTGCTGTGACGTCATCACGGTATGTTTTTATTTTGTAAAAAACTTGACTCCGTGTGTAATCTGTAACCTTTCTGGTTGAAGCAACCATTAGCTCCGGTTTCACAAGCGGTTGCGAAGCCCAGCGAGACCAGCCGGTGACGTGTGCGTGTGTGTGTGTGTGTGTGTTATTAGGAGAATAATAGAATTGAGAGTAATAGTATAATTAAAGTGTAAACCATCGGTGTTTTTATTACTGGTTACATACAAATTACGCTTACGATATCCAGCCCCGGCCGGATTGCATGGTTGCCGTCAAGTGGATTTGCTCGCTTTGAACCGTGTATATTTTTAGGGTTCCGTAGCCAAATGGCAAGAAACGGAACGCTTATAGATTCGTCATGTATGTCTGTCTGTCTGTCCGTCCGTATGTCACAGCCACGTTTTTCCGAAACTATAACAACTATATTATTGAAATTGGTAAATAGAGTGGCTTAGTAAATAGATGTATTTGGAAGCTTTTCACACAAAAAAAAAAACAATAAATTTTTTAGGTGTCCCATACTTAGGTTCTATTTTTCTTTCATTAAAAAATGTGGGGTATCTACGGATAGATATTCAAAAATGATATTGAGGTTTCTAATATCATTTTTTTTCTAAATTGAATAGTTTGCGCCAGAGACTCTTCCAAAGTGGAAAAAATGTGTGTCTCCCCTTTAACTTCTAAAATAATAGAATGACAAAAGTAAGAAAATATAATTTACTAGTAAATCCGCCCTCGCTTCGCTTCGGGAACCCGTTCAGTAGTTTTTGCGTGAAAGAGCAACAAACACACACACACACTCACATACATCCTTAAAAACTTTCGCATTTACAATATTAGTAGGATAATGTATATTACCATGTAAACTTTCACCCAAAATTTGTTTGAACGAGTACCTACCTAAGTAGTTTTTTTAATATGCCATAACTGGTAAATCGCAATTCAAAGCAAAGCCAATTTTTTTTCCTCGCACCATTATAGTGGTATTTTACTTATGATAAGTTCACACTTCATAACAATGTACAGGTGGATTGAGTTGTAATGATTTCTTTAGAATATCTTGAATGTTTGAAATAATAATATTTAAGTTCGCCATCCTAGCAAAGTTTGAACAAATAAGTGTCTAAAATTACTACATTTCAAAATGGAATATTTGCTTCACCGCAGAGCGATAAAATTATAATAATATAATTGCCCATATAATTTGCCCTCAAAAAGAACATCCTTCCAGTTTCGCAGTGTGTTTCGAAAACGCGTCCACAACAGACATTTAACTTAATGCAAACACTCGTTAACAAGCATTAGGCAAATGAGTAAGTGCTTAATAATAATATAATTGAGCGATTGTGCTAAAGACCGGGGCATGGGGTGGCGCAACGGCAAAGTATACATATTATGTGCACGGTGGATATCCGAACCGCCCTACGCCGCTGCGTCCGGCCCGCCCTTGCGATATTTTTCTATCCACACGTAAAAAGAGAGGAATTTTAAATTACAAATCTCTGTGAGCGGTGAGCGCCTCTGTCTCTATGCGTCTGTCTTCAGCGTTGTAGCTCCTACACGAATAAATAATATGGTTTTTTTGTAAGCAGGCTGACATAATGGACACGGTTCTCAGCTATAATTTATGAAGACCTGTTCAGTCGTTTGATGATCAACAGCTCATTAAAGGGTTTAATTAGTCGGGGTTTGTTTTCAATAGTTTATGTAACAAACAAACAAGCAAATAAACAAACAAACAAATAAACGAACTAAGTCTTCCGTTTTAGATTGTCAATATAGATTGGCGACACTTACAAATGTGTAAGTGGTCATTGTATACCTAAATTTTGCTTTTGTAATTAGATAATATTATTTAATAAATAAAATACAATGTTATCAGAATATCGTAGCATTAGATCAATTAAAGTTCTTTCGGCGCTCGGTGAACTTCACCGGCAGTGTTGCGTGTTTTATAACGGCTATGTAACATTTGAACAGTGCATAATGCATCATTGTGTTATTGAGATATTTTATGTTATGTTCGTTTTGTAAGCATTACCGCCGGCCGCCGCCGCCCGCCGGCGTCTTCCTATCGCACAGATCGCCCTTTCGCAATACATTACTTGCGAATCAAAATTATAAATGTATTAACGAGCGGTTGCAAAGGCCATCTCCAGAACGACCTCTAGACCTAGTGTTACTTTCAATTATTGCTATATATTATTGATATTACTAAACATATGAACCCACATTGTCTGGAATATACAGTTCTAAATTAGCAAGTTGTTAAATTTTTGTCGAGTCGATTCCCCTATATTACCTAAACGCAGGAAAATTTTGAGTTGGCGAGTGCCCCCTATAACTAAAGGACCGCTGAAACTGCTAACAAATAAAAAGTTTTGTCCGTGTTCACGAAGTCGTGGTGTTATGAATATTTTCTAAAATCACTCAGGATTGGTTTAAATCGTTAAACCGGACTGCAGCTAAACTATACTACATGTTAAACCGGAAAACTTTGTCTTTAAATATTGAAGACTACGTATATTTATGTTGAATGGCGAATTGCGAAAAATATCTTTTGTTTGATGTTTTTTAATAGTTTAATAGTAATAAGTTTTACAACAAAATTGTTTTTAAATACTTATTTTTAAACTTTATTTTTTCTTGGGTTATGTAAAATTGTGCTAGATATATTATAAAAAAAATACCTCATAGTCATATTGACGACATGGAACTCCTGAATATAGAAGCTTTTTGCTCTGCGCAAATTGCAACATTTCATTAATCTTTTTGGATAATTTGCAGAGTACTTGTAATGTACGTACATTCTAATTAGTGGAAAAATACTGCATCTATCGGTCACGGCGCCGCGGTCCGATTAACGTTGGCGTTTTTGACGGAGTTTTGATATGTCGAAATGTATATCACTCTACTTAGGCAGGTGACCCACCGCGGGCAAGTCGGCGAGTGAATCCCGACTATTTACTCGCTCAAGACACGTACAAAAGATATGACATTTCGTGTAAACAAAACAGACGCATATGTCAGCGAGTACTCGCTGACTGTTCACACCGCGGGCGAGTACTCGCTGACACGTGCATCTCTTTTGTTTACACGAAATGTCATATCTTCCGTCGCTGTCTTGGGCGAGTAAAGCGAGAAAACAGCCGAGCTTTACTCGCTGCTCGTTGCCGGTTGGACACCCGCCTATGTACGTCTACTTATTACGAATCTCGTAGTGATCACTGGTCAAACAAAGAGAAAAGTATTGTATAATATTCAAAAATAAATTTATTCCTCAGGAAATAATAAAATAATTAACAAATTATGCTTCCTAATTGGCTCAGTTCGACATGTTCCGCGTGCTTTGCATTTATGATTTGATCGTTACGAGAGCGCGACCGTGGCGGATCTGATTTTATCTCATCTTTATTTTTATCTCTACTATGAACCCAGATTTCTGTAAATTTAATGTCATGCCTCCAACACCCCATTTGACTGATAATATCTAAGTATACCACTTGTGTGATGCTGATATTGCCAGCTTGTATGAAGTATAGTGACGTGTAATTAAATAATAATAATTGCGTGTTTGAAAATAATTTAGATCGGACCTTAGAAAAATATACATACAATTGTACATTATAATAAATTTGCAACCGATCTAAATCTTTACATGGAAGGCTATTGCAGAGATCTTTATCAACGCGTTAATTTATAATTATTTAATTCACGTATCGTTCCAAAGAAGCAATACCTATTTTATATCTATGAATGGATTTGATTATGTATAGTGTAGCAATTGCCAGCAGTATCTTCTATTAGACGTGTCCATCTCATACTGTAGAAAAAGAAGTTGTCATCGTGACTCGCAACGTAAAATTTACGAGGCTCATAGATTCTGTCACCGAGTCAATAACTTTATGTCACCAATAATAACACACAGTCGATTTCTGATCTATTTTATTCGCAAATCCGTAACAATGTACAGGCGGGCGGTCGCGGGCGGTCGCGGGCGTGCCCGAGGTCAATGACCCCGCGCGGTGACACAGCTGGTCCAGTCTCCAGTCTCTCCCGGCGCGTGGCCCATTGCCCAACACTAGCGTGCCCACTGTATCTAGCCTCCACTGTACGGGTTTTACGGTTATGTCACTGACTTTTACATAATGAGTCACCTCACGACTATTATCTCCGCCTCCCAATGTGTGTCGAACTGTTGTTCAATAGAAATGAAGACAATTCGCACGTTGTGATTGGGTGCATTAGTATTGACTGCGGAAATATTTGCAGGGTTTGGATCACTTTGGTTTATTTATTCTACGGTGATAATCATATCAGGACTGTATTGAAGCGGCTAGAGCACTTACTCCAATCTCATAGCAGCAGAGCAGGGTGTTGTGTGTGGCGATAAGAGCCGGCCGCTGTTTAGTGGTAGACCTGGCTAGCTACCGTCCTTTTACTTGAGTCAGCCACCAGAGACTTGACGTTTTCCGCTTGGGAGCTTGAGAGCCAGTATTTTCTTCCCCCTTCCTCCCTCCTCCTTTTTGGCCTACAGTACGTCGGCGATCAGGTGGCTCGACTTCTCGTTTGTTAAATAAATAAACGTATAAACGCTAACACACTCATACCCCCGCAGTAGGTTACTAGGTACCTGTGTCGCGGGTGACATGGACTACACATATAAACACATTACAATTACACCCATGACCCGAGTACAAATATTTATCTGTCACATAAATATCTGCCCCGACCGGGAATCGAACCCGGGACCCCTTACGTCGCAGGCAGGGTCGCTACCAACTAGGCTACACTGGCTACACTGTTTACTGTCTGACACAGCGGTATGAAGGCGATCTTGTGATATTAATAATGTGCCACCTGTGAATGAAATGACCACATCGCGAGTTTCTTAATATCGACAAAGGACAATATAAAAGGTTATTTCAGGAAATAGATAGTATTACTTATTAATATCCATGGGCATAAACGATAATCACTTATCGCCGGTAGACTTATCACCCTGTATTTCATTACAGCGCGGTTTTCATGCCCACTCTGGAGAATTTAAGAGAGGCGATCTGGAGAATTTAATAGAGTACAAGATTAGGCAAAGGTAAGGTAAAGGATATCTTCTACTGAAGCATAACACGGGCGATTGCTAGCGGGTATAACTACTACATTAAAATAGAACCGTCAATAGGAAGTGAAGGTGGGTTCAAATAACATTAAGAGGAGGTTGTTTCATATTCTTTGGTTCAGCTCATTTAAAGGGGCACCCACTTCATCTGAATGAACGATTTTCTTATGCTATGAACCAAAATTCATCAGTTCTGTACTGCTCTCCAAGTCCCTAAGAGTAATGTCTCTGGGAAAGTTCTGGACAAGTTGTCACGCAAAATTTAACAAATTAATGGGTCAGAATATCGGCATACAAAATACATATCGTGAGTACCCGCATCAAAATAAAATGTGTAAAAGCAATTCCCAAGTTATCGATGTCATTGATAAAATCGTCTTTGACTGACATCGAAACGAGGTCAAAGTTGTTGCACGTACGCGAAGAGTTCGCACGCATTGCCGTTGCAGCGGGTTTGTTTACCGCGGGGCGGCCCTCCCACCGGCGGGCGCCCGGCATGCGCGCGCGCAGCCGTCAGTGCCCGCCGCTCCGCCATGCTCGCCGCACGCCCGCTCGCGCTCGCGCTGCTCGCCGCGCTGCTCGCCGCGCAGCTCGCCGCCGCCCCCGCCCCCGCCCGCGCCCCCCGCGCCCGCCGCCAGCTCCAAGACGACAACGCGCTTCAGCCGCTCGACGTAAGTCCGCTTGGCCGATAGCTCAACGCTAGCAACTCGGGAAGCGATGAGTTCGTAAGGAAGGAATTGATGTCCAGTGCAGAACTGTTTCGCTTCTTGACTTGGCAGCGTTATGTTATCAAAAGTGTAATTGGATTTATTAAGACCGCCGCCACTCAGAGGCTAAGAGCTCTGGAGGGCTATGGGTGAGCGTTGAAGGAGACAGATGCGCGCACCCCGGACAGAGAGCAGCATAAGGAGCCTCTTTGAAGTTGGTCACCTGCAGCCCCATACATTATCCCGTGGACCCTCTCTACCTGGTCCGCTACGGGCCCTTTTGGTACTGGCTTCTTAACCAAGAACGCTCTGTAAAGGCTTCTGTATCACATACATAAAGGATGGACAACAAGCATCCATTCAAAATACTAATAGGTGTAACATTTACAGAGTAGTAATAAGAAACTCGGCCAAGTTTAGCTATACTAAACTAATTATATCAATAAGATGTTAATTTTTTGATTTACTTACTACTGCTGGATCTCGGAGTGTTTTTCTTCAACAATAAAAATTATAAATATCATTTATAAAACTAATAACAGTAGTTTTGTAGTTTTGGAAAAATGCTCCGCGTTCCAAGCTTCTCTCTATCTGCAAGCGATTTTCAAAATGTAACAACAACAAGTCTATTATTCATAGTTAACAGGGAAGTATCGCGATCAATGAACATTTATTAGGTGGCAATAAATTGGTGCACGGCGCGTTGACCGCTCCCACTCTTCAATTAAATTATGGCCAGTAATGCTTTCGCTGCCTGTTTCGAATGGGGTGATTGGTCAAACTATCGTTTTGTACACCTAGAATGGGAAGTCAGGGAGACTGCCGCACGGCAAATCATCACCACCATAAAAAATACCACTTTTGAACACCAAGACTAGTTAACTTCTGATTCATAGTTCGAAGATAAAAAAATATGAAACGTAACCTTTTACATGACCAGCTTCCATCTTGTAAATTCACATTTGTAAAGACGAATTGCAAAACTGGACGTGTGCTGCCATCTCGCGATGGCATTTCCCCTGCCCGCGGGTCACAGTGTCAAGGTCGGTCGCTCGATTTCATGTGAACGAACCGAAATAAGGGTCAACTTTAATGAAGTGGACGCGAACCGGCGCGCGAGCGAAAGTGTGACGTAACACAATGACACGCCGCGGCGATCCTCGCGAGTGCGCCAATTAAGTAACACAATCTCACGCGCAGCACTGGGTCGAGATGTGTTGCGCCACCGAACGCCGCTCCTAATGTATTATGTGCAGACTATCGAATATCGATCGTAACTATGAATATTAGATTTGATGAGCGCGGACTACATTTCGACGTATTTCGAACGAAAGGTAGTCGGCGCGTGTAATTTAAAATATCCGCAGCCCGCGACGCCTCCGCTAACACACACCGCTGCTCTTCCGCCACCCACTAACACACAGACACACACGCACACCCGGCCGCCGGCCGTCTGCGCCGGCGCAGCGCGGGCGCTCCCGTCAACAATCGTTGTGCGCGCCGTATTGTTGCACGCAGCGTGATGTAAGCTACGTGCAAGAAGTGCTATGCTTCACTGCGCGTACACATACGAATCGTGCTTGACGCTACGAATATTAGGTCTAAAACTATTTATTGTCTATGGAAAAATACATTTTTTATTTATTTTTTAAACTATTTTTATACTTGAATTTCGTACTCCACCATATATTATTATAACGATGCATAAGATACACTCTATATCGATAGGCTCAAAACGAAAGTCGTTACTTGCAACTTAGAATAAAAAGTTTCCATAGAAGTTTCTCACATTCTTTATATTCAAATCCAAAATTAGGTACCTATGTAGATATGTACCTACCGTAATTATTTTACAACCACTCTTATATTTTCATTCACCTAATGTTGAATCTATGGTTGAATACAGTGTGACAGCTCCTGTACTCCGCTATACATTATAAAAAACCGGCCAAATGCGAGTCGGACTCGCGTACGAAGGGTTCCGTACCATTATGTATAAAAACGCCAAAAAAATCTGGTCTGTTGTATAAAAGCCTCACTTAAATATTTAATTGTTTTATTGTAGCCACATATTACGCCCAACGCCATCTCTTGGGCCGAATGGTAACTAAACTTACGTCGAATGTATGGCCATTCACTTCAATATTTATTTTATTCTCTTTTTTAGTATTTGTTGTTGTAGCGGCAACAGAAATACATCATCTGTGAAAATTTCAACTGTGTAACTATTACGGTTCATGAGATACAGCCTGGTGACAGACGGACGGACGGACGGACGGACAGCGAAGTCTCAGTAATAGGGTCCCGTTTTACCCTTTGGGTACGGAACCCTAATTACACCATTCAAAACTGTCTGTTATGCAAAGCTTGTGATCTGCTCTCTGTAAGCACGGCGTGTCGCCCGCGGCGCGGCGCTCGGCTACATCATTGAGACAAACACCAAACTCTCGTAGTCCAGTCATCCGTCGTCCGTCGCCCTACCGCTACCGCACCAAGGTCAGTGTGCCGATCAGTGCGGTACAATCAGTGTAGTACAGTACTGGAGTCGTCACCCAACCTGCATTTTCGTTCCACTCTGAATTTCACGTTAAAAAACTGGGCTTTGCACTGTGCTGCTTAAATTCTTCAAATAAACATGAGTTTTCCTTAAAAATTACTTATATGAAAGCCCCGTGCCTTAATTGTAACTCAGAGAAAACCTTCCATCGCCACCTTACTATTAGCAGGGCCCTCGAAATCATCACTTTTTGTTGGAGGCAATTCAAAATAATGGCGCCCTTATTGGATTCAATCATTTGCTGAATAATTAACCATTTAAAGTAAAGTCACGCGTGGGTGGTCTGCGCCTGTTCAATCAAACAACTAGAGTCGAAAGCCCTTACGTCATGGGGCGTCAGTATTCCTCTCGCGACTACAGTCAACACTGCACAATCCTACCATATTACGAATTGCTGGAATCATGTGGTTTCGAAACGTTCTAATGTCTACTTACATAAAGGTTAAGGCGTAATCCGGTGAAAAGAGACCGCCGTACGGCATACACTCCAATAGTTTTTCCATCTTTAAAACGATAGCAAAAATATTTATTTAATTGGCAATCGATTAAAATCGTGAGCCATGAACGTATAATAGTAATTCGAGCAGACAAATTTGTAGCACGACTAAGATACTAATCGAATATAATTGTTTGCTAATCACTTCGATAATTGGTCGGATTCCGTGTTAATTGTTGCATTGAAAGCGATCGTGGGACGTTGTCGAAACAGCCAGTACCGGCGTACTGTGAACTATGCACTCGGCGCGGCGCGGCGGGGGGTATGGCGAGATGCAGCTACATAATACGTTATGAAAGCGAGAGAATGCATTGAACGGTTTTTGCTAATCGCGTTCTCGCGCGCTTGCTCAACGCGCTGGCGCTGGGAACCTCTCATATCGCAAAACACGATTTGGACACTTCGGAAACGTGAACTGTAATTAGCATCTAAGCTAGTATTAAATCACATCTGATAACGTGAGTATGAACCCAATTCAATTGTACTACAGCACATACTAATTATTTTTTCGTAAGAAAGAGATTGATCTACCCTTTCCATTATGAATAAGCGACAATATTGTGATTGTATTTTGATTGGTCTTCAATAATTACAAATGAAGTATCTTAAGTGATAAAATAAATAGAATATGCCATTTAGTGAACTTACATTAGATATGTTGGGAAAGTTCTGATTCGTCATTTTGCTCTGTAAGGGATTTTAGCATTTGAGCTTCATTCATTTATTTAGATAAATCGCCTTACTCACCGAAAGAACGTAGGTATGATATTTACTCAAATAAATATGTTCCTTATCCACTAACATAATTCAATGAATATGGAAAAGCATTTTTACGTGCTACTTAGTTTGTTTTGTTTTTGTTAATTATAAATCATAATAATGATGAAGGCCTTCTAGTGGCGGGCGGCGCGGCCCGCTCTCTTACAGCCAGACACACCGGCTGTAGCGGGGCCGTGGGCCGCTTCCGGAACAGATGTGGACCGCATTACCAGACAAACATATTATGCATGCTAAATACTATACAAATTTTGTATCCAATACAACGTACAAAGCGTGTAAACGCCAAATCTTATAAGAGACCGACGCCGCGACTCTATGAGGGTAAATCAAACCTGAAATAAGGACATATTAATTCTTAATGTCGGTGATAATATAAAGCTTCTGACTCTTCGACGTGTGTCTAAAATTTTAAAATATAATAATTATAACATCAATAACGTTCGTAACCTTTGACAACAATTCAGTTCACACGTCCCAGTCATGTCTTGTCCTGAAAATAGCACCAGTCGGGAAACACGACTTTTTAAAGTAGAGGTTTATATACAAAATGAGGTAATGACAAGTTTTAGCATAGAGTGCCTTCTTAAACGTTGCTGCTACGCCTCTGATCTCCTGTAAAACTCGAATTAGAGAATTGCAGAAAAATGTAACAAAACAAATAAATAACCTTATGTTTAATGCAAGGAATATTAACGATTCGCACGTTAATTTTAGTATTGCAATTTTGGTTAATTTCAACATTAGATTACAAAATCATACCTAATTACATGTGTTTATCAAGGATGTAACCTTCGTTACGCGCTGAGCTTAGAAGCTTAGAAGGTATTTTTTGTGAGTGTGATTTAAAATGTACATACATGAACTGAAATAGTAAATGGCAGCTGTTAAATGTAATCGGAGGCGTTCCCATTAGCGCCTCACGGTCAACCGGATTGTATGTAGCGGCCGGTGGCGCAGGCGCAGGTGGGGGCGGCGGCTACCGGCGGGGAGCGATCGTTCACGCGGTGGACGTTCCAACGACCATCAAATACTAATTACACGCAATTACAGCTGTTCGCATTCTCAATATCGGTGTCGGAGTTCACTTAAGTACTAATTTGAAATTACTTATTATCTGAAATAGTATCCCCAGTAACATGCGCCGGTGTTAATATCACACGTGAACTGTGATCGTATTTCTTACAAGGTTTCTTCAAATTTTGTATTTATTAGTATACGTTATTGAGTCTTCGTTAAAGCATAAAGCGTGACATCAAGGTTTGATAAATTTAGAAATAGCCAGAGGCTTAATTTGCTTAAGTTCTAATTTAACCTTGCTTGTTTTTGTAATGGCATTCCTTTTTTAAAAAAGGTAAAGCCCTTTTTTCGCTTACACTATAAAAGTTGCGATATTTTTAAATGGAATATAACGGAACCCCAATCTGGAGATTTGTGATTAGTATCAAAGTTTTGGCTGGCAATTACATTACTAAATATTAAAGAAAATAATTGAGTCTTCTACAACGATATGAACAACGTAAATATTGATCTGCGAGTATTCTCGTGACTATTTTTATCTTACACTGATTTAATGCAAAAAAAAATAAACTACATAATTAGAACTTTATTTAAGTACCGCAAGTCGTTTTGTGACTCATGAGTCGTGACCGATTAGTGTGAATTGTCTTTCAGTGAGCAGTTTTCAATCAAAATCCATTTACGGTGCCCGCGTTAGCTTTTAGTACAAGGTTAATCTTATTCACTTACAACCGAATAATTTATTCAGAAAGGCAATCGAACATGCCAAATGTTGTTCGGGACATACAATTTACAACCTATATCAAACTTTATCGCGTTTTATGTACCTTCATTACGAAGACTACACGAGATGAACGGTTTCAGTGATCGTTTTCATGGGGCTACGACTCCCGAGTCATTCACGCATTCGTCCATTGAGTTATTGTAAATGGCATGAGCCAAACTCCACGGCTATATTCCGTTCGCGTTCTATCTAGAAATCGTTAAAATGGCTTGGCACACAAAAGCCAGCTAACCGCCAATGCGATTAAGGTAAATTTAAGATTGACAGCAGGATCTAAAAAGGCCCTTAGTAAATTTTGCTTACAAGCTAAACTGAACTGTGAGCACTGGTAATAGGGTTGGTTTTGGCGGGGAGTGGTAATGCCATATGCTTGGCGATTCAAGTATATGTAGATGTGGCGTGTGGCGGCGGCGGCGCAGGTCGAGGCCGCCCGGCCGCCCGGCCGCACCAGCGCCGCTCGCCGCACGCACCGCACTACACACTAATTAGGTTCTAGCGCCGATTGGATTAGATAAAAGCTCGCATCTAGGTCACAGACGTCAACTCGTTACGACTTTATAACAAATGATCTGCGTGTAATATCAAAATATAATATCAATATCTAACCACATGAAGAATCTTTTTATATGATTTGATAAAAATTACTTCTCAATATTTTTATTGGTAATACAATATTATTATAGTACTAATTTGAAAGTCGATTGCAACAACAAGGATACGGTAATTAATTATTATTTACTACCTTGAATAAAGCTGTTATATACTCGCATTAACATTTATTATTTTATGATCGTTACTCAAATTGACGTAACAGGTCAGTATCCTAATGCGTTAGTGCTATTACCTAATTATTATGTAATGTTAGTCATACTTAATTATTCCAGGAATGTTATGATAAAGTAATTAGGTAGTCTGTCAATTAATTTTTGTTTATTATTTCTTTACTATTTCTTTACTCTAAAAACATACTCGTTCCAAAGTAATTACTTCTAATGAGTTATAAAGCTCAGTATCATAACAGTGCGTAAAGTTTTTGAACTTGAGACGCAACGTAACGCGCGATGTAGTAAACAATACAACGACCGAGATGTAATTGCCGGTTATCAGATGCCCGCGGGATGTGGGCGGGCTGTGGGGCTCCACGCCGGCTGAACAATACCACTGAACCTTGTAACGTTATTAAGGGGTAAGATAAAATAAAAAGAATTTTAAAAGGAATAAAAGATGTACTTCTCTTTCTTAGTGGGTCACAAGTCACAATAACACTGTATAAAAATAAGTGAGTTAACCAAGAACAGTCATACAAGAAAGTCACTTAAAACACGGGAGGGGAGACGACCTGGAGCGTTCTCACAGGCGGAGGCGGAGGGTCGGAAGCACCGACTCGATCGGTGGAGGCCGGCGTATCTCTCGATGAGATCAGGTGGTCGGGAGGCGTAGAGGCTGGTGCGCTACCACGCGCACAAGAGGGTAGCGCGACCCTGGCGCACAGCACTGCGCGCGGAGCCTCCCGATGTAGTCGACGGCAGCAGGTCCAGGGGCGCTCCAAGCACGCGCCCGACCGGAACGATATGCGAAACGAGATAGATACGCACGCGACCGCGAAACAGGGACACGGGTCGGCCCTGTGTACTCCACCGAATCTGATAGACCTCGCCCGAAGAAGTCTTCCGATCACTTCAATGGCTGTCTCCACACTGCCCTATTGACCCGATTTCTTCCATCTTTCAGGGCCGGCGTTCTTCTTTCAAATCTGATTAAATTTTGAATTTTAAAATAAGTAAGTCTAAAAAGGTTGGTAGATTATACAAAGACATACAGAATATATTTAATTAAGAAAAAGCAAAGACCAAAGAGACGTCACAGTTACATTGACATAATGTCATCTAAGTAAACAAACATAAAAATCATATTTAAAGTTACAGGAATTCATCGAAATAAAGAAGGAATAAGTATTAAAACGTTAAAGAAGGTAACATTTACAATTTATAAAATAGTCCTAGAAGTTATTAACAAAGTTGCATTATCAAAATTCCTAACTCCAAAGTAGTACATAATATCATTCAATTTCAGCTAATAAAACATTACAATTATTATAAAAGAAAGCAAGATAAAAGGATTACAAGGAAAGGAAACAAAAAGGAAGGAACTAAAGAAGGATAAAGAGGACAAAGAATAAGGAAGACATAAAAGGAAGTAAAGAAGTAAATATTATATATATACTACATATTTCCCCCACCCAAGTAAAATTTTTTGGCTGTAACAAAAAATTTTGAGGTAAAAATAGTGATTACCATCCACATTCATTATCCTGTCCATACCTCTCTATCATACCTCAATCTTGCAGAGTTAGGGGCTAGGGTTCACATTCAATGACGCCTACTCCAATGGTAACACTAGACAATCACATAGGCTTATTTTAGGAGTTGTGATCCGCTCGCGCTGAAAACCCAGTAGAAAAGGTTAGTGGAGGCTTATTTTACGAGTCACAACCCGCTCGTACCGTAGGCTTATTTATAGAGTTGTAGTCCGCTCTGTAAGGAATAACCAAGACAGTTATTAAGAGTCAGAATAAGAGGTCTGACAAAGAAAGAGTTCCCAATTCTATAAGAGAGAATTAAGGAAGTAACTGAGCTTAGCTACTCAGTTTAAAAAAAGCATTTCTTTTCAGAGAGAGGAAAAGAAATAACACCTACAACTACAAGATGAATATAAAAATATGGACTTCGAGTAAGCCAAAATTCGAAGTCATGAAGTTGATGAAGATAGAAAAGGAGAAAGAAAAGAAGAAAGAAAATAAATAGCATAAGATAAAAGGAATAAATAAATATTATAGTTAGAATTGTATAATAGACATAAACAAATATTATAATATTAGATTGAGAGTCCTTTCCTTTTATATCCTGAAAAAGAAAATACATTTTAAAGGTTAATATAAAATTGAAAGAAACAAGATTATAAAAAAGACAAATTTAAGTAAAAAGGGTAAAAAGCCTGTCCCACCAAGAAAGATTTAAAAGCTAGGGAAAAGAATCTCAGGGTCGTTATAATACAAAGGGGAAGTTAGACAAAAAAGAGTAAGCCAAAAATAGAACCATAATTTTCACTAGAGCTAGTGTTGTTTTAGAATTTAGAAAGGTTACAAGGGAAGATCTTAAAAAGAGTAAAGCCGAAAGGAATCCAAAAGGGCGTCACTTGTGCAAGTGTTATTTTAGAATTTAGAAAGGTTACAAAGGAAGATCTTAAAAGAGTAAAGCCGAAAGGAATCCAAAAGGGCGTCACTTGTGTAAGTGTTATTTTAGAATTTAGAAAATAGTCCTAGAAGTTATTAACAAAGTTGCATTATCAAAATTCCTAACTCCAAAGTAGTACATAATATCATTCAATTTCAGCTAATAAAACATTACAATTATTATAAAAGAAAGCAAGATAAAAGGATTACAAGGAAAGGAAACAAAAAGGAAGGAACTAAAGAAGGATAAAGAGGACAAAGAATAAGGAAGACATAAAAGGAAGTAAAGAAGTAAATATTATATATATACTACATATATATATATATTATATATTTTATATTTTGTTACAGCCAAAAAATTTTTACTTGGGTGGGGGAAATATGTAGTATATATGTAATATTTACTTCTTTACTTCCTTTTATGTTTTCCTTATTCTTTGTCCTCTTTATCCTTCTTTAGTTCCTTCCTTATATATCCTTGCTTTGGTTATTACTTCGTTTATTGCTTTATTACTTGTATTTTACTTTATATCTGCTGAAATTGTGAAATGTTTATATTGACTACTTTTGATAATTTATGTAATTATTCCTTTGGCTTTTAACTTCTAGGACTATTTTATAAATTGTAAATGTTACCTTCTTTAACGTTTTAATACTTATTCCTTCTTTATTTCGATGAATTCCTGTAACTTTAAATATGATTTTTATGTTTGTTTACTTAGATGACATTATGTCAATGTAACTGTGACGTCTCTTTGGTCTTTGCTTTTTCTTAATTAAATATATTCTGTATGTCTTTGTATAATCTACCAACCTTTTTAGACTTACTTATTTTAAAATTCAAAATTTAATCAGATTTGAAAGAAGAACGCCGGCCCTGAAAGATGGAAGAAATCGAAATAAAGAAGGAATAAGTATTAAAACGTTAAAGAAGGTAACATTTACAATTTATAAAATAGTCCTAGAAGTTAAAAGCCAAAGGAATAATTACATAAATTATCAAAAGTAGTCAATATAAACATTTCACAATTTCAGCAGATATAAAGTAAAATACAAGTAATAAAGCAATAAACGAAGTAATAACCAAAGCAAGGATATATAAGGAAGGAACTAAAGAAGGATAAAGAGGATGTAAGTGTTATTTTAGAATTTAGAAAAAAGATTTTAGTTGGGCGCCAAACTGTAAGATGGAAGAAATCGGGTCAATAGGGAGTGTGGAGACAGCCATTGAAGTGATCGGAAGACTTCTTCGGGCGAGGTCTATCAGATTCGGTGGCGGACACCGGGCCGACCCGTGTCCCTGTTTCGCGGTCGCGTGCGTATCTATCTCGTTTCACATATCGTCCCGGTCGGGCGCGTGCTTGGAGCGCCCCTGGACCTGCTACCGTCGACTACGTCGGGAGGCTCCGCGCGCAGTGCTGTGCGCCAGGGTCGCGCTACCCTCTTGTGCGCGTGGTAGCGCACCAGCCTCTACGCCTCCCGACCACCTGATCTCATCGAGAGATACGCATATGATTTTTATGTTTGTTTACTTAGATGACATTATGTCAATGTAACTGTGACGTCTCTTTGGTCTTTGCTTTTTCTTAATTAAATATATTCTGTATGTCTTTGTATAATCTACCAACCTTTTTAGACTTACTTATTTTAAAATTCAAAATTTAATCAGATTTGAAAGAAGAACGCCGGCCCTAAAAGATGGAAGAAATCGGGTCAATAGGGCAGTGTGGAGACAGCCATTGAAGCGTTCGGAAGACTTCTTCGGGCGAGGTCTTTGAGATTCGGTGTCGTACACAGGGCGCAGTGTGGAGACAGCCATTGAAGTGATCGGAAGACTTCTTCGGGCGAGGTCTATCAGATTCGGTGGAGTACACAGGGCCGACCCGTGTCCCTGTTTCGCGGTCGCGTGCGTATCTATCTCGTTTCGCATATCGTTCCGGTCGGGCGCGTGCTTGGAGCGCCCCTGGACCTGCTGCCGTCGACTACATCGGGAGGCTCCGCGCGCAGTGCTGTGCGCCAGGGTCGCGCTACCCTCTTGTGCGCGTGGTAGCGCACCAGCCTCTACGCCTCCCGACCACCTGATCTCATCGAGAGATACGCCGGCCTCCACCGATCGAGTCGGTGCTTCCGACCCTCCGCCTCCGCCTGTGAGAACGCTCCAGGTCGTCTCCCCTCCCGTGTTTTAAGTGACTTTCTTGTATGACTGTTCTTGGTTAACTCACTTATTTTTATACAGTGTTATTGTGACTTGTGACCCACTAAGAAAGAGAAGTACATCTTTTATTCCTTTTAAAATTCTTTTTATTTTATCTTACCCCTTAATAACGTTACAGTTTCATTGACATAATGTCATCTAAGTAAACAAACATAAAAATCATATTTAAAGTTACAGGAATTCATCGAAATAAAGAAGGAATAAGTATTAAAACGTTAAAGAAGGTAACATTTACAATTTATAAAATAGTCCTAGAAGTTATTAACAAAGTTGCATTATCAAAATTCCTAACTCCAAAGTAGTACATAATATCATTCAATTTCAGCTAATAAAACATTACAATTATTATAAAAGAAAGCAAGATAAAAGGATTACAAGGAAAGGAAACAAAAAGGAAGGAACTAAAGAAGGATAAAGAGGACAAAGAATAAGGAAGACATAAAAGGAAGTAAAGAAGTAAATATTATATATATACTACAACCTGACAGCCGCCAGGGTCCGTCGGAAGGTCACGTCACGGTGGCAGGGCCGGCGCTCGTCACACGGTGCTATTATACTGACAAGCATTACGCATTGTTCGTAGCTGTCGCATTAAAGCACGACTACTTTATCACATTAGGCCATCCGTCCGCTAATTAAGTCATTTCCATGTCCGTTATGTAGAACGTTAAATTCTTTGTAAGCAGTAGCTGAAAGTGGCACATTGTTTGCGCGACACGTTATGATATCGTTGTACCAATTCACTCAAAACGGACTCTATATTGTAGCTTTCGCAATGTAATCCTTTGAGTAACTAAATAGTTGTTCATATCATTACAAAATATGTTTTATTTTATTACCTAAAATTAAAATCATAAAATTATATTTTGCCATTAGCCTTGTGTCTGTAATTTACTGCTTGTACTAGTCTAACACATTTAACATTTAACAATCGGACGTAATAACCAAACACAAGTATAGACGAGAATAACGTCCGCATTGTATATTGCACGAGGACGGACGCGGTCGTAAAATTTGATTAAATATTGAGTTTGTATACACGAAATGCATCGTACGTCTCTGTTGTGATGCCGATCGCCGACTGCACGTGACTCGAAATGCGCTTCCATCGGTTCAACTAGTCGGTGTCCCGCGACTTGATACTTGTACCAATACAGACTTAGGGTTTTAGAAACAAGTAGATTAATATCTTGTAGTAGCTTGGCCGACAACGCGGCGGCTTTGCCTTAGGAGTTTATAATGTCCATGGGTGACGGTCACCACAAATTATCAGGTATCAACGTAAAAAAGGTTTTGTGAATGACTTACATTGATTTTATTTTATTCTTTAATTCTCACAATTGTATGTACCTACCTATTGGTCAAAGTAGTTGTTTACGCAGAAAGCAAAATATTATCTAACACCTTAATAACCAGTAAAACATTAATTTCAACATTTTTCTTTGTAATTTTGAAAATAAATTTTGTAATTTTTACAAATTTCTCAAGATCAAGCGTTTAGTCTATAGAATAAATTAACTAATAGTATGTGGCCAGCGAAATGGAACCGATGGTTGGTGTCAAGGTCGCTTATGAAACAACGTTAAGAATCAGACCGGTTGTATGGAAAATTAACGAAGACAGCGATGCCACAGTTAAAAGCCTCGATGAACACGATAACCGATAAGCTGCTAGGTTTATGTCCGACGGTGTGAGGTTAACGGTCGGGTTGCTAAACAAATGTGTGGCCCAATTTGGGCGACCTTGAGTACTGACTCCAAACCCGGGTGTCGGCAGAGACGATAGAAGCTGTCGTCCCTCCTCCTTATCAGATCTATCATTTTATTTTCGTGATATTCGATTGGTTTCAGAGCTTAATTTTCAATTTCATTTGGCACTCCTGATATGCTGAAACAGCTGTAATTTAAACAAGTATTACTCAGGAGGATAAAATAAAGAAGTCTATAAGTAGAAAATATTCCATAGTGGCTCTGTCGTTTGAGAATTCGCCACGCTAAGGCTAAGTTACGTTCTTGGTAAAGTTAATATAGTGAAACACGTATGTAAGTTAGATACATGTACCTCAATCGGTCCCGCTGTCGGTCGGCCAGTGAGCCGCTTGCGCAAGCGCGCGGAGGTCGATGCGGCAACCATCTGCCACCTTGTACCGCCACCGCGGTACACCACACGACCACGACCCACGACCTTCAGCCCTCCCGCGATGCTTATCCTCATTCGGATATTATCTTCATTCGTATTTTCCAACTGGCTTCTGGCCCACTGCGGGACACGGGAACCCTCACGGAGCAAATGCGATTCAAAGAGGAGCGCATTTCTTTAGCATGTTCGTAAATGCAAGTATAACTTATTAAAATAACTACTGGTCAAAGAGCTCTCATCGAACTTAATTTTGAGTTATTGAATGTTCGATGTCGTATCGTAACATTGTGCAAGTACTAAAATATTGCGCAAAGTTGAATACGAGGAAAATTTAACTAAGGGGACTATGTACGTAAGATGCTAGTTTAAAAATATTCGACGGTGGTAAAATAATAGATTGTTATCTTTACATAGAGATGTTCAGGTTCAGAAACAAAATCATTATTATCATTACGCATTCAGATAACATCGGGAGCGGATGCAGCAGAGGGAGCAGACGGGCACAAAAATAAAACGCTAGGGGCTGCGAGCGCTTCCGCTGATACTAATTTGTTTCGTTTTGTTACGCGTAATCAATTGTTAGCATCAATCGGTAATCAAGTCAAATCGTACAATATTTCAGTTGAATATGGATTGAAACATATTGTATTGAATACAAAACTAAAATTCACATTTATCCACAAAGGCACGTAATGCACAGTTCTAACGTGCTCGGTACTTTTGCCTTGCAAATGTTAAATAAATACGTTTTGCCTCTTAAAATTAGCATTACAAGTAGCGACACACCGGCGAGCGTTGCGCAAGCGGCCGCGACCGCAGCCCGCGTCCACACGACCTGTCTGTTGTCCGCCTTTGATGGCTACGAGCTTTAGCAAGCTAGAGATCATGATTCTGGACATCGGGCACCCGAATTAACTGTTTAAGGGGTGGATAGAGCTGTTGGTAATTTGGCCCGTGGCCGTATCCTGACCGGTACCTGCTATTAGTAGACGCATAATCAGATCTGTCGATTCAGAAGAACCGATCTATAAGGTGCTGATGTATTATATACTAGATCCTACTTCGTACAGTTGTTTGTCAATGCCAATTGAAGATTTGCAAGGCGAAAATCAAGTGAATTGTAATTATGAAGGCAAGAATACATAATTCAATTCAAATCTAGTAGGTACGTAACTTTCCAAGCTCGAAACGAATATAAGTTTCGCAATGTAGACACTGGTGGCGGTGCTTCGTTAGTTCTTAGTGCTATTTAGTGATAGTGGTTGTGGTGGGACAGTGCTGTGCATGCTGGGTGTTGTCTGTGTGTGTGCGTGTGTGATTGTGTGTGTGCGTGTGTATCTCGTAGTGTAGTGAGTGATGCACGTGTGTGTGTGCAGGGCGATGCGGGTGACGAGCAAGCGCGCGAGAAGCGCAAACTGGAGGGCGTCACGCAGGCCAAGTTCGGCATCAAGAACGCCGTGCTCGGCTTCGTCTTTGGGGTAAGTCTCTCTCCCCACCGGGTTCCAACACACTCCTTCGCCGGCCAGGTCCAGTAACGCTCGTCTCTGTTTAACAGAAAATCAATTCCCTCATCGACGCGAAGACGCGATTGGTAGAGAACCTCGACCGCAAGAACATCGAGATCAACAAGCAGTACGGGATCGAGGCGCCGTCCAGCAACGGGCTGGCGTCGCTGACCAGCGCCGTGGGCCAGGTGATCGGGCCCAAGCTGCAGCTGCTCGGGCCCAAGATCCAGGCCGTCTCCGGGCTGCTGGGCGGCTCCTCCGGCGGCTCAGGTGGGGGCTCCGGTCTCGGCTCCATCCTGTCGCTGGTCACGTCGCTCTCGGGCTCGTCGTCCGGCGGCGGCGTGGCCGCCGGCGCCACCGTCGAGACCGTCGACTCCGACGAGGACGACTCGTGATCCCCCTCTTCCCTCCTCCCCGTCCCCCCGTCCCCCCGGCCGCCTGTACAGTCCGCGGCCGAGCGACGAGCCGCGCCCCGGCGCCTTGTATTTATATGTAAATAGTTTTAGGTGAGTCCTGGTGGTAATTAAATACGTTTTCTGTAACCGTTTGTGTTTCACTGCACCTCCGTGCCGGCCCGCGCTCCATGTCCGTTCCGAACGAGTGCAGAGATCGTTCGAGTGAGAACCCCCTAGCATGATACAAAAAGGTTCTGCGCTCATATGCTTAAACATTGGATCATTTTTGGGACGTGGACGCGGGGTGTGCGACGTCACCTAACCCGAACCGTAGTGCATGTTCGTAGTAACACAGTGTCGTAGTCTAGTGTTCATGCTCCACCTAAATTATGTAATTAACTCTAGTCTGTTGCACTTCGTGCAGTTCCCTACTGTATACAGTCAATTATTCTTGCCTTAGGATTTATAAAGTACTCTTAGAATATTATTTACTTGATATCAGCTAAAATGTAGATATTGGCTAAAAGAAAAGACAAAGGCTTCTTAATATTTTCTCGTACCTATTGCACCAATAGACAACTTCTTGCCTGCTGCAATTGATGATATTTGCTCGAAGATAAAAATGATACCATAAAAGGATATTTTGCGTTGATTCTGAGTAACATCATTTAGGAGATTGTAGCCAAGCGTTAACTTATTCATTAAAAAGGATAATAACAATGTATATGCAGCTATATTAGTAGTTGAGCGGTACTCAAGACACAGGAAAACGCAGTACCTAATTACACGCAAAAACAATTACTTTTAAGAATTCGTAAAGTACCAAATGATTTTAAAGGCCACTGTACCTGATACTTTATTAGGAATGAGTGTGTAAATATTTGTGATAACGATTTTACTTCGTTTGTCGCTAGTTTGTAACCTAACAATATGTAGTACTGTCACCGCTGCCGGCGCGTGCGTGCAGAGGTCCGCTGCCCCGCACGGAACTCCAGTAAGTGGACTAACTTGTAATGCTAACCCTTAAACCCTAGTCATACTCCTGCTAACCTGCCTGTATACTCGTTAATTATGATACCTAGTTGGATTTCGGCGCTTCCCTGCCCCCACTGTGCTATAGCGCGGTCTCTCTGGAATAGGTACTTCATACTAGACTGAAGGTCACTTTTAAGTCGTTGTTGCTAAGAACCAGAGTCACGGCCTTACAAGTACCTGTCATTTTGTCACGGGGGTGTGAAGGGCTTGTTGTCTGGACCCTGACTATAGATTTGTAATACAAACCTGTTAAAAATATGTGAATATGCGTATACGCATATTATGGTAAAAAACACGAATTTTTATCAATTTATTTTTGATAAATCAACGAAATGATTGAGCTGATGCCCTGGTTAAACTGTATATACATTATGTATATGTACATGTGCATATAATAATATGATGTCAGCTCAATATTGAGTAGGTATTCTTGATGATTATTAACTTCTTCTGCAGCCCTATGTAAAATATTAAACCATCTACCTATCCCTCATTGCCTCCATCTTGTATTATATACCTAGTCCATGATCGTAGTTCTGCCAGAACTTTCTTATTTTATCAGAAATGAAATTAAGCACACCAACTAGCTTGTGTTAGTCTTCTTTATCAAATAGACAAAAAATCTTACTTTTTTGGCAACTATTGCGGTAATAAAGACCACAACTATAAAAAAATCTTATATATCTTCTATGTACGATCGATCGATCGACCAGTTTTAATTATAGGTACAGATTGTGCGGTTATTATTGGTTAAATTAAGCGTGAAAATTGTACTTTATTTTTACTGAAATCATACCTTGACAAATTGTACACAATATAACGGGGGAATTTATTACTACAGGTTAAAACTTAAATATTTATTTTTACAATTTTTGTCTGTTTAATTTTAAAAAACCTTCCGTCGGCCCAAGCTAGCAGGTATGCTTGAGCTCTTAGTTTAGACTAACACTACGTCATTCAATGCATTTATTTCTGTCAAAATAAGGAAGGTCTGGTGACCCTGGGATCTTGTCATAATAATCGAATAGTGTCATATACTTACTATTTAGTTTTACAGTAAAGATATGTAAATACAACATCGTCATATTTTTAAAATTACCATCCTATAAATTCGACTTTATATTAATATAATGTTAAGTAATAGTAGTCGTAAAGAAAATAATGAATAGTGAATACTCAGAGTGCAAGTTTATAAATTAATTGAGATAAATATTACAATGAAATGCATTTTCATCTTGCTTGTTGGCGTGCGAGCAGTGTTTATTGTTGTTGCATGTAATAGTTATGCTTGATGAGAGTGTTATCAGACCAATCGATCGGTCTTATCGACGGCATCGATCGATGGAGAAACGGATTAGTCGACATCGATCGATAGTTTCTACTCTATGAAAACTAGACGTCGACTAATCTATTCCAACATCGATCGATGCTGTCGAACGACGATCGATCGATTGGTCTGGTAACCTTACCACGTATGAACCATGCTCGCAACGCATCCGCTGCTCTCGTCACCCGCTACCACTAGTCACCGTTCACCACTCTAGTCAATCTACTGTTTCATCACCACTTCTTTCATCTCATTTCACTTTACTTCTTTTCATCACTATCATTATCAAATAAATTTCTCATTGTCATGTTAGCAGTCATCTTTATTACTACACACATCAAAAGTGTCTAGGGATCAACATATATTTTTGCAATAACTTTTCTCCTGATTGATATTAATTAAAATTTTCTTTAAGGATTCATCAAATAAAGTGTTTTCGTTTGTCACAGTAACGATAAACCAAGTCACCTTTGCATTAATAAAGAAATTTGCCATTTAGGTGTTCGAGCCTTAGCTTGAACCACATTTGAGATTACCTTCCAATATTCGTCAATAAAATAGGCTATCTCACTCGCACAATGCATCAAAATATAGTGTTGTCTCTGTCTATGCCTTCTCCCCCCTCCTCACACGCAGCGGCCGGTGGCCATTTTGCTTCAGTACGCTTTCAATATTCGTCGGGGCAACACGTAAACCGTACAAGCAAGTACTTACTCTGAAACTTGCCTCACATTCCGCTCGACGCTCATAAGCTCAGCGACGATATTATTCCCGCTCGGCGCCTGTCGGCCCAGCGACGATATTATTCCCGCTCGGCGCCTGTCGGCCCAGCGACGAAGCGTGGCGCGTCGGCTCGTTGAGACCACGCGCCACACTGCTCGGGACGACGCGATGGCTCAAATGGAGCAGCGTCGTCTCGATTGAGGCGACACGTCGTCTCGATTGAGTCGACACGTCGTCTCGATTGGGGTGGCACGTCGTCTCGGTTGAGGCGGCACGTCGTCTCGATTGAGGCAGCATGTCGTCTCGATTGAGGCGACACGTGGTCTCGATTGATTCGACACGTCATCTCGAATGAAACGACGGCTCAAATGAGGCGACCGTTCAGATGAGACGACATGGTCTCTAATGAGGCAACTTGTCGTTTAGGGTAACGAGCGAGCACATAATGTATATACATATTGCTCTGATTTCAATAAAGTTAAGCAGCCACTTGTTTACTTGCAGAAAATGGCCGAATTATCTACTTTGGGTGAACTGGCCTTGGAGACGTATCAAACTGATACAAGAGCATTCTCGGTAATCGTTGCTGCTGTCGACCAACATTTTCCGAACGGTTGGCACGAATGGAACAACTACACCTTTCAAGAGTTGTTTGGGAGTTGTGGGGATCAGATATCCCCCTCCGTAGAAATAAAGCTAAGATTCGCCATCCCTATTGTGGATATGGCTGGTGCCTTCAACCTATCAGCATCATCCTTGTCGAAGTGCGAATACAGTGCTCACTCTTATATGCCCCCCACAGTGTAATGGGAAAAATACATGCACCATCTTACAATATATTCAGGGACACCGTGTCCAGACTCAAATCAAAATTAAAAAGACGCTTGGATGCCTCCTCCGAGCTAGGAAGTGACGACCCACGGTCAAACACCGATGAAGCATCAAAAGCAATCCACTCACGCTCAATTTGAGAAGCAGACCAGGGCAGTAATGAGCACTTATTAGCTACTATCCTTAGCCAACAAATGGCCCTGTTTCATAAAATGATTAATATGCAATCGGAACAGAATGAAAATGGTAAGTTGTTGCTGCAAGAAAAATCAACGACAAGACTTAGATCAAGACTTAGATGGATCCTTTGAATCCCTCCCAGATAGCACTGGGGATGATGTAGGAATTGCCCCTCGGTACGTTCACGAGAAGTTGAACTTAGGGGCACAATGCATGCATCATGCCGAAGCATCTGATAGTGAACCTACTCTCGATTTCACCATGAAGACCACAGGTCAGGAATCGAAGGGGGCTTTTGCGACTCAGAGTGGCGCAATATCCTTATGTTACGGCATACCTTTATGCCAATAACACAAAAACAATTTCAGGCTACTCCTGCCTTCTGTGCTTAAACCCGAATAACCTCCTCGCGGGTATTACCCCAGAGTGGAAATCTGTCGCTGTCCTCGAACGATTTGACCATACTTTAAGAGTGATCACAAATGGGTTAATTTAATTTAACAATGGATGGTTTTCCAACAACTGTTAGATTGTTTACCTAAATGAAAGGGAAAGTATGGCAGGACTTCGTTACAGCAGACTCAAAATTTAGGAAGACTTCAGACTCTTTACTGCAATATGTTTGTGGTCGGAGGACAGAAGTAGTACAGAACCGCAGAGATCTTTTTACATGAAGGGAATTATCTTTTTACATGAAATACCCCCTTCGGAGACTCATCTCTTTGAAGAGAAAGCTTTCACTGAGGTAGTTCAGGAACACGGGGAATTCATAATTTTTTTTTCCTGACAAAAGGAAGCAAAATAAATCTTCTAGATACGGAACAACATTGTGACATAATGTTATGCATATAATAAATGAAATGAAATAAATTTCAGCGCAAATCAAACCTGCATAATAACCAGGGATCTACAAGAAGAATTGATTCCCAAAATAAAGGAAAGGGTGGAATGGCACCCCACTCAAAGCACAAAGTAATCGAACCCTACACACCAACCAGGCAAATTCAAAAAAAAGGGGGGGAAGGCACACGCAACTCCACTGACTCCATCCGAGCGGGATACCTCGCATTTCACACAAGCCAACGGAGGGAGGCACTCGAAAGTATATTAAAAATTATAAAAGGCTACAGAATCCCCTTTCGGACAACCCCACCTATAAAGCAGTTTACAAGGAGAAACAGACTCTGGCTTCAAACGAAACATTCCCTCGAATTGCCACGGCAAAACTAGATTGCAACGCCTTACAAAAATCCATTCATCAAACGGGTTTTTTGGTGAACGATGATCTTGAGGAAAAAAAAAAATCCAACAGGGAGAATCGCCCTATATTCAACCTTAAGAATTTAAACAATTATGTTCATGCCCCGTCTTTTCGTCTTATAAATCAATTTCAAATACCTCTACATCTAGAGAGGGGAGATTATAATTATGATGTATATAGATACCTCGCAGGCATATTTTCATATCCCCATTCATCAGAGTCATTGCCGGTTCCTGTCCCTCGCGTATCAAGGAACCGTTTACGAAATTACTTGCCTCCCATTTGGTCCGGCAAGCAGTCCGGCCGCGTTTGCCAAAATAACGAACTGGGTTGCGCAACGACTAAGGCTAGAACACTTGCGAGTCCTATTATTTTTGGAGGATTTCCTAACAATTCACCTAGACCCCCTAATCCTGGAAAGTCAAAGCAAGTTTGCAATGACATACTTAGAGGATTTAGGGTGGCATCCCAATCGGAAGAAGTCGTCTCTAACCACATCAACCAGATTGGAGCACCTGGGGATCATTTGGACACAGTAAAAAATACCAAGAGCCTGTGCCCCAACGGTTCTAAAATAAAGCACATCATATCGAAGTTTCTGCGGTTGAAACGATAGAGTTGGCGGACGTTCCTAAATATTACTGGGTAAACTAAACTTTGCATCACTGACGGTACCGTTGAGCAGGCTTCAGTGCCGAGCACTTCAGAGAGCCTCAAATCGGTTACCAGACAAGATCCCTTACAAGAAGTTTCCCTTACGGGACTCAGCGCAAAAGGACTTATTATGGTGGATGGAGAATATTCAGAAATGCATGCCAATACATTTCGAAGATCCCTCGATCTTCATCACAACGGACGCAGCCGATCTAGGTTGGGGAACCATAGCGAACAATCGCTATTTATGGCAACAATGGTCAACGACTCAGAGGGAATGGTAGAGCGACATCAAAGAAATATGGACGGTGCTAGAAGTGCTTCGGAGACTGAATCTCGAACTGACATTGAAAACCGTTGTTCTCCAATCGGACAATCGCACGAACGTAGCTTACATAAACAAGCAAGGGGGAACGAGATCGTTAAAATTGCTGCGAGCGGCACGACAAATCCTCTTATACTGCGAACACCAACAATCTCACCTCATTGCGCGACATATTCCGGGTGTATACAATGGAATAGCGGACGGCCTGTCGAGGAACAAATCCATGCTTTTCTAGAAGTTTCGGACGCCGGAAATATATTTGTTTGCGTCGAGGCGATCAGCTGTGGCAACTTACATATGTGAGCGAGAATGTCCAAGACAAAGACGGTTGTTTCAACGACGCGTTCAGCAAGAAGTGGAAGTACAAGTTAGCATGGACATTCCCACCTCCGGCATTAATACCTCGTGTGTAACAGCACCTCCAGTCGGACAAAGGATTATATATTCTCATCGCTCCAATTTGGGAGAACGCTTTCTGGAAACCAGAATTCCGCCTCAGGGCAATGGGTTCCCCTCTGCTTATCCCGAACATCCACAAGAATTAGATCGATCTACAAACAAACCGAGCACCCCCACAGGCAGAGCACCTTAAATTGAGGGCCAGGATGGTTCGGGCTGGTCACATCAAGTAAAAGGATGGACTGAATCAGAAATTGCTTTATTAGAGTCATCCTGGAGAAAATCATTGTTAAAAAGTTTCAAACCAGTATGGAGAAAGTGGTATACTTGGGCCATAAATAAAAGTATCCCGACACACAATCCAAACCCACAAGATTTAGCAAGGTACCTTTGCTACCTTCATGATGAAGTCAAGTAAGCTCCCAGAACAAAAGCAATGCATAAGTCGGTCGTTGCAAAATTTGGAGGAGGTTTCGCTATACGCCCTCCTACTAACTAACTACTACTAACTCCTAACAATTGTCTTAGAAAATGGAGGACTTAATAAACTTTTTAGTATCGTATAGCTTCAACGAAAAGGATCTCTTTGCAGTCTCCAGACATGCTAGCGTTCTACTGTTGTTGTTACTGGGGGAAGGGTCCACGACATCACCTTATTATCCCTAGAAAGAGGACCATTTGAAGATATGGACGTAGAATTACTATTTTGGTCAAACTTCGGTTCCAAAACAAATTCAATCTCCTACAGACAGTCGAGCTGTCTAGATGACTATTGAAAAATGGACGCAAGGACAACAACAATAGATTTGACATAGTTTTTGGATGAGGATATACGTCATATCAATTTCTCATAAACGTCGAGCGTCAAAGGGTATTAGCAGTATATTTATTACCACACGCGGAATCGCCAAACCTGCCTCACTAACGGTTTTTGTGGGTCGGATCAGAACTTATTTAAAGAGGCTCAAATCTGTGCTTCGGCGGGAAGTTTCCGTGCTGCCGTGGCGACACATGCCTGGACTAGCAACCGGTTTACGGGGAATTATTGGCAGTCAAAGAACACCTTCTTTAAACATTACTTTAAAGATGTCCGCAATGTTCCAAGACCTAACGTGAATGCTCTCTCTGGATCCTTCACTGTTACATAAATTAATCTTGGTGAACATTAGCCGATGTGTTTGATTAATCATCTAATTACATCAAATTGTCTTACTACGTAGTATTTAATTAATTACTTTATTAAACTCCCTCATACTATTCTGCCAAAATAATGTATTGATTGAATACTTGTCATTATTATTACAATAAATAGCTAAAAATCATTATAATATACTTATGCCTTGGACTTTAAATCTCCCTATTTATCTCTATTACATCTGTCACAGTACGCACACGCAGCGCCGGCAGATAATAAACACGTCTCAAATGTGGTTCAAGCTAAGGCTCGAACACCTAAATAGAACCGTTTTTCCCCCGAAGGGTATAAAACGGATATTTAGGTTTCAGCCGCAGCTTGAACCACACCTTCAGGTCCTTGCCGGCCTGAAAAGTACTGAAGCAAAATGGCCACCGGCCGCTGCGTGTGAGGAGGGGGGAGAAGGCATAGACAGAGACAACACTATATTTTGATGCATTGTGCGAGTGAGATAGCCTATTTTATTGACGAATATTGGAAGGTAATCTCAAATGTGGTTCAAGCTGCGGCTGAAACCTAAATATCCGTTTTATACCCTTCGGGGGAAAAACGGTTCTATTTTCCTAATAAAGGGATTTTTGACATTTGAACCACTAACAAGTTCGAAAAAAAGACTGAAATAACAGTTTTCTTTAAAATTTTATTGGGTAACTTAAACAATTAATAATCCGTGTTTCTACCGCGAACACTAACAACACAAGAACATCGGTTTGGCATACTCAAAATGAGTTCATCCAAATCACGCTGTGGAATGGCCGCCCATGTTCGTTGCAACAACAAAAAAAGGTCTTCTTGCCACTGGATACCCTCCATATTCGGCAGAGCTCTTCTCTGTAGCATATCCCATGCATGCTCAATCGGGTTCAAGTCTGGCGACTGAGCAGGCCAGGGCAGGACATTGATGTTAGCTGCGGCGAGAGTCTGTCTTACAACTCTTGCGGTGTGCGGTCGTGCATTATCATGCATTAACTGAAATAAGGGACCGATTTGCACTTGTAGAGGAACGATGACGTCTGATACAATCGTCTCAGCATAAATTTGAGCGTTGAGGTTGCCTCTGATCCAAATCAACTCAGTTCTTCCGCCGATCCAAATACCCGCCCATACCATGATGGTTCCACCACTATAAGGATGGACTTCCTGGCAGGATTTTAATCGCTGTTGGCGTCCAGGGGTTCTCCAGTGTCGTATACGTCTTGTATCCGGTCTCATACCAAAACGAGACTCATCAGAAAAGCACACGAAACGCCATTGTTCTTCTGCCCAATTTCTGTTTTCAAGAGCCCATTGATATTGTGCATTGCTATAGGTGGTACCCGTAGCGGTCTTCGGGAATGAAGGTTCACTTCATGCAAGCGGTTTCTGACTGTTTGGTCGCTAATTAAGTTCCCTGAAGAGTGATGAAGCCTCACGGCTAACATCATGGCGGTTATTGTTGGAGCTCTTCGAGTTAAGATTTGAATGTATCGGTCTTGTCTCCGTGTGGTGCAGCGATACCGTCCTCCATGGCGCTCAGCCACGGTACCAGTGCTTCGGTAACGTGTCCAAAGTCGACTGATAACACTCTGACTTGTATTCAGAGCTAAAGCCACAGTACGTTGCCGGGAACCAGCTTCTATCATTCCCACGGCTCTGAGCATTTCTTCCCTGCTTAAATGACGTCGCCGCTCCATAATAACGTTGGTTTTAATCAGTAGTAGGGAAACAGTAGCACTAATAATGTCTTCAATGCGTTGTATGTTTTTATAGGGAAAATATTGACAGCTGATTTTCATCTTTTACTCGAATTTGATTGACAGTTCCTGATTCAAATTATGAAATGCACCAAAAAGGATCCATATAAATTTATAAAATCATAAATTTATTACAAAGCCACATCTCAATCTCAAGAAATCCGCATAAAAATGCTTGATCCCTAGACACTTTTGATGTGTGTATATTTACCCTTCTTGGTTTATAAATGCGGCTGTCAATTATATTTTCTTTTCACGTAGCACATTGTTAATTTCGTAACAGCTGGTATCGAATAAGATAATGCAGAATCACAGCCTGGCCAAAGTGAGAATGATTATCAATTATTGTTAATACGATTAATAACAAATGTTATAATAACAAAAGGAGCAAACATTATAGCACGCAGCACCGTAGCACCGTAGCACCGTAGCCGCGTAGCACGCCCGGGGACGACCGCGCCCCGCCCACTTCGGCAATTTAGACCCGGTAGTTAGACCCGGTAGTTAGATGGAAACTCCCGAGTACGGGAGAGGGTTTCTGTAGCGTCAGTACGCGTAGCGCGGCGATCAGGGTTGTAACCTCAATGTTTTATGTTTATCTCCAGGGTTCGCAATAAATACGGATATCACGGCAGTACTTAAAACTATGTTGAAAATTATGATTGGTATTTTTATATTAAACATTGATGAATTTCTAGGTGTTTTTATTGACATAGATGAATTACTATACTAAGAAAAAAAGTTCCCAATATTATTTACTTCTAAAAAACTAAAGCGATATTCATAATATGCTAAATAATAACTGTAGGTATTTTGACAACTATCGATGATGAAAACGAGGATTCAAATATTTCTTACAAAGATTTTTAAGAAACTAGTTTGTTACGCTTAAACATACACAATATATGAATCCATGTGGGGGTTTACACGTGATTAGTTAGCGATTTAGGAGAGTTTGACGCAATCTATAATATTCATTAAGTATGTTAGTCTTTAAAAAACAATATTTTAAAGCGGTACTTCGTCGTCTTGTAAAGTAACTGTAACGTCGTGTCATGCTTTAGAAACAACTCTTAGGCTTAGTTTTTTATGATTTAGATAATACGCTTATTATATGTACGTCGCGGCGTCGCGGCGCCAATGTTCGTCGCTGTGAAGTTGATTGAACGTAACGCCTATTGTTATAAAGTCTGCCCGTATGCATTTAGCGCGGAGATTCGTCGCAAGTCTATGTGAGTATACAATACAAGGGTCTGTGTATGTGTGTTTGCGTGAGAAAGAGAGTCAGTCCAAAATATTTAATGCTGTATTCAACTTATCAGTTATGAAATATCTCAGATTTTTGTGACTACGTGAACAGGTTTAACCAACTTTAGAAGCAGTTTTGGAATAAGTGGATGTTAAACATTACATAAATTAATATTCGAAATTATAGTCACTTATGTTAAACCACTGTCACCGGACAAAATACTCAAACCGCATAGTAATAAATAATACTAGAAATTATACAAGCAGATAATATATCACGAATTCAATATATTTTTTCAAATTAATAATATGTCTGATAAAAGTGAATTTGCATTCGGGGTATTATTTGTTTATTTGTAAACATGACGTGACGTGACGGTATGAATCGAGATTGCAACTCACTACCAGCTGAAATGCAGATTTAAAGTTGTAAAACTATACAGATATAGGTAAAATTGTTTCTTATGTAACATACAGTCTTTATTTCATTAAAATCGATCTACTCCATCAAAACATATTATAGTTACTTTTCGTCATTCTCGCAAACGAAAACGCGAGCTAAGGTTGTCATCAAATATTAAGCTTTAATGAATACATCAAAAATAATACGATCGACATGGCGCGGCGGTGACGTCAGAGCGCCTCCAGCGCTGAACTTTAAACGTTGAGTAAACGAATGCCTTTCACCGCTCCCTCTCCCGCGGACGTAATGCCGCTGCTATCATATCATTGTGTCGAAAATGTTAATGTAGCCTGGAGTTATTATGTAAACTATTGCAACTGGATACTACATGTCTTCATGATATCTCATACACTCACAAAACTTGTGAGTGTAGAGTTACAACCATAGTATCCGTAAAATATTTCACTAAATACGTAGTAAGTATACGTATTAGAAACGTCATGACCACTATGCTATACCTAAGTAAACTTCAACGAAACGATTACTCCACGATTGATCTATGTACACATGAACGTCATTTATTACACCAGCATTAAGGCACTATTACACATAAATACGTAACAGAACACAATATAAACATTACATTGTCATACACACGGAACACGATGTATCGGAGGTGTGAGCGGGGGCGGGCGCGGGGGGCGCGGGGGGCGCGGGGGGCGCGGGGGGCGCGGGGGCGTGCTGTGACCGGGGTGTGGGGTGTGGGGTGTGTGGCGCAGACTGGCACTACGTGGAGTCTCCGGCCGAGAAGAGCGCCGAGATCGCCGCGCGCTACCGAGAGCGCCTCGCGCAGCGCCAGCCCTACGGCCAGCCCGTCGCCCGCGGCTACGTCGAGCAGCCCTACGTCGACCAGCAGATCGGGGAGCCGTATAGCGAGCCGCAGTTCGGCCAGCGGTACGTCGAGCGCGGCGCGGCCGCAGCCGCAGGAGCCGCAGAGGCCGCAGCGGCCGCAGCGGCAGACGACGGCCGCCGACGACATCCCGGTGTTCGACCGCAACAAGGTCAGCCTGGACTTCCCGGGGAACCTGTTTGGGCCATCCGTGTCGCTCCTTATCCGGACCACTAAGGTCATAGGCGACGTCATCCAGGTGAGTGCTCAACCTACTGTCTGTACCTACTGCATGAACCGATTTTGATAATTATTTTTTTACACGAAATCTAGTGCTTCACGTCCGGTCTGATATGAATCTGAACGACTTTCGACGGGTAGTTTTTAAGCTATCCTTTCTGCTCAATTTTGAAGTCGGTTATTTTTTTGTAAGAAGATAGTTATTCTCTTGCACATTTTACGTACTACGTTAACTTCGTAAATAGGGCTATTCTTTTTCATTTATGATTCCTACTTTTGCAAAAATAAATAATAGGCTATTGTTAGGCACAAACGAGATTTCCGCCACGTATGAAATAACGTAACTGTCTATTGTTGAAGTTTATCGCTGCGCATATTGTTTAAAAGTATTTGGATGTGCAGTCGCCACAAGCAATTGTAGCGAAACTATCCTATTGAAGCCAAATGACCTGCCCGCGCATTTTTATATGAAAGGCGATAGTAATGGTGGCGGTCGCCATCGCCGCTGTACGGTGGAACATCAGTTGTATTTGTATACTCGAGTGACGTCTGTTATCATTTCATGGTTATTATTATTTCAATTGCGCTGAGACATACACCGTGTTTTTTACACGCGTTCAAAAATGTCACATGGGTCCACTGGACCCACGACCACAGTTAAGGGTTAACTTATTGAGCAATCGCAAGCCATTAACATGCATTTTGTCCCAAATTTGAAGACCGTGTAGTAACGGATTGTTCGTGTACGTTTCAGAATTCGGCAGTTCGGTACCAGAGCTTCTTGCGGCTGTTCCGGCCGCTGTTCCGCGGGCCCTTCGAGATCAAGGGCCTGGATCCTCCCACCACCACCACTAGCACCACGACCCGCGCGCCGCCGCCGCCGCCGCCGCCCGCCGACAACGAGGTGCGCCGGCGCAGACACCTGTCCGCGCCGCGCCTCTAGAACCACCGCATGCGTCCGGCGCCGCACCACCGAACTTATAGCTTCCATTCTCATAGTCTCATCACAACCTGAAACGTTCAGAAATTCAAGAAACAATATTGGCACTTTTAATGTAATCTATTAATTCAGCTGCAAGAAGTTTCTTTCTCGTCATTCTTAAGTGAGCAATATATCCCCAACGATTTCAAAATAACAGTAAATACTATTTCGTGTGACATCTAAAATAAGTTATGCAAGTACCTCTACCCGATGCTTGGCAGAGCGACGTTCTTCTAGTAATAACACCGCCGTTATTATTAACAGAGACAATACTTTCTGAAATGACTGCGTCGTGGTTTGCACACCATGATGTAAGGAGATGGAAAGCGGCGGGACCTGCGTTGTCTGTGGACATCGATTACATTAATAATACACAATTTTATTAGAGAATATTTAATGAGATTTGGATCTAGTTCCCCAAAAAATAAAGAGATTTTTATATATTTTATAGACATTTAATCTGATGTCAAACAATTGCTAGGGTTACATTTCGAGATATTAATTTATTCAAAACCAGGGAAATATATTCTACGAGTATAAGGTACCTACGGTCTACCGTGAAAGCCAAAGTGCACAGAAAACTATATTTTATGGTGAACTAAGACTGTAAATAAATATAGCACGTAGTAAATACATTTTAGTAAATAGATTTTTGTACTCATTTACCTAATCTTTATTTCCCGTTCCTTGTCATCCTTTTAATAAATATAGTGTGAACTTTGTTGCACATCCTTCGAAGTTGCGCTGAACACACATAATGGTGTACGTCTCCCGTGAGCAGGAGCATTGCCGTGAGCATTACCCCAGTGAAAGAGCACCAGACATCTGTTATAAATTTAACACATGAACACACACAAACTTTAAGGAATATCGAAATGAAAATGCCCATGAAATGTACTGAAAATAACTAGCGCTAAAATCTAGTTAGAATAAGATACGAATAATGACAGTAGCGTGGTGGAGTATGCTCTAGGCCTCCTCAATGATGAGGGGAGAGCCATGCTCAGTAGTGGGCCATTAATGGGTTGGAGCCAAAGAGAGTAATTTGAACCTGCTATACACAACAAACCGGCTTTTAGTATAGAATTCATATTTGACTATCTCAGGCATTTTTGTAGGGTCTCTGGGCATTCCCCTTTTTAATTATAATATGAGTTTTTATTTTTATAATGGTAAATGGTCACGGCCGCCCTGGACATCAGTAACGCCAAAGGCATCACCGATCCGTTGCAGACCAACAAGGAAGCGAGACTACCCGCATTTTTATAAGCATCAAACTCCAAGTTCAATCCAAAACTGCCAACAGACAAATGAAAAAAAGATTTCACACTTGATTTTAAAAAGACTATAAAATTGTAGGGGTGTAAAATGTCCCAAGGAAGTTCATGAGTGCCCCAGGGCGTTTACCATTTAATTAGGGCGGTAAAGAGCCCAGGGACCTCTGATAAAACAGGACTTTGTTCGTGGTCTAGCCGGACGCCGTGATGCACGGGAATATAATAATTAATATAGCTGGAACACAAGACTTCTGGAGTATTACAACACGGTATTGGTACAAGTGTAAATGAAGGGAAATAATACGACTATTTTTACTTTAGGATTTTATAATTTTCTGCTCAATACATCGAATAGAATACCAAATCAAATTCGTCAACGTCACATCTTTCTTTTTCAAATAACATCAGTTTATGCAAAAAGTATCGTCAATGGCTACAGATAAGGCTAAGGTTATGACTTTGGCTTATATTGACACCTTCCGCTCCACCGTCTGGCTGTGACGGCTGCCTGGCTGTGGCTGGAGGGAATCATCAATATGGCGGGCGGTGGCTTTGGCTTGGCTTTGGCGCTAACTAAGGCTAAGGCTACGTGATGCGTTGACAGGCGGCCCCTTTAGGCACAATTTAGCTGGCGGTGCATCAGCTTACGTCACGTCCGTTACACAAGTCAATATTATACTTCCCCTATTTGTAACGAGGCATAACATGCTTCATTATATACACCATATGCTGAATAAATAAATAAATATCTATAACGGAATAAGCATACATTTCTCTAGGATATGGTAGATTCATGTATTCAACAGTAATTAAATATTTGGTACATTTGAGACAATTTTGGTCCGCTAACCGACATCAATAACATAGCCAACATTTACAACAGGATACCATTACATTACAGTGTACAATATTAATATAGTGGCAAATCATGTAAATCACTAGATGACACTAATGTAGCAGTCATATTAGTCGCATCGCACTGTAATAAAGTACTTTAGGTAATAAAGAACTTTAGGAAGATTAATGAAATAAGAGAAAATTAGAGTTCGTTTAGGTATTAAATTAATCAATAATTTTGTCTAGTGTTACGACATTCAATGATTGTTCAATTAAGATTTTTTGCCTCCGTGGAGAATAACTTGTACCATTCGAACAAGTTCGACCTCTTCCATCATTTCTTTCAGGATGCATTGTAAATAATTATAATAAAAGTTACAACTAAAAGGTTATTAATAATTTTCAAAGGTTAATAATTCAAACATTGTTCGAACACGTCGAAATGCAACTATTGCTCTGGCATTAATACAGGTGAAATATTCCTGAGGACTAAGATGGTCGCCTCAAAAAAAGTGTAGCCGACTCCACACCTCTCTATCTGGCGCGCAATGCTGTAATTTAAATCCACGATTTTTTGGCCACCCTGTATAAAGCCGAATAGCTGAATAGTTTTAATGTAAAAAGGTTCAAGAATTCTTCAAAATATTTTGAAAATGCTGAAATAATTGGTTGGTTGGTTGGTTGGTTGGTTGGTTGGTTGGTTGGTTGGTTGGTTGGTTGGTTGGTTGGTTGGTTGGTTGGTTGGTTGGTTGGTTGGTTGGTTGGTTGGTTGGTTGGTTGGTTGGTTGGTTGGTTGGTTGGTTGGTTG